>CM061493.1:36353803-36908803 GCA_030867185.1 Tagetes erecta
AAACCAAACTCTAGTGGAAGCTGCAAGGACTATGTTAATTGAGTCAAAACTTCCAATCATCTTCTGGGCCGAAGCTGTTAACTGTGCGTCTTACGTTCTTAATAGGGTGTTGATTGTGAAATCCAAAATGAAGACGTCTTATGAACTATTCCACAAAAGAAAACCATTAATTGACTTCTTTCGCCCTTTTGGTTGTTCATGTACTTTGTTGAATACTCAAGCTCAAACTTCAAAATTCGGTGCTTTTTCTGATGAATGTTTCTTTGTCGGTTATTCCTCTTCTCAGAAAGCTTATCGGGTTTACAATAGACGTACCAAAATCTTTCAAGAATCGTTCTATATTGATTGGCAGGAATCAAATGTGTGCGATACTGGATCTGATCCTTCCTGGTTCTATGATGCCACGACCGTGTTTAATTCTTTCAATCTACCCTTCTTTTTGGAAGAAGATGAAATTATTCCCGTGTATTCTGAACCTCTACCTGATCCTGTTATTTTCTCACCTTCTCCGGAAATTCCACAACCGATGCCACCCACACCTGATGTTGTTATTACCGCTGGTCCTCCACCATCACCATCTCATCCTACATCACCTGTTACTTCTCCTCAAGATTCTACCGCCACAGACATTCCTCTTGTTTCATCTACATTACCTACGTCGGATATCTCTACATCCAACTCTCTTTACAAGGAACTGAAAAATCATCCTCATGACTTGGTCATAGGATCCATTTCTGACGATGTTCGTACACTTCATCAATCTGGACTCATCAATGTCTGTTTATTTTCTTGTTTTCTGGCACAGATCGTCCCAAAGAACATTAATATGGCATTACAAGATCCGAGCTGGGTGGAATTAATGCAATTAGAACTTCAACAGTTTAGAAAGCTCAAGGTTTGGGAATTGGTCGTTCTTCCACCAAACAAATACCCAATTGGAACGAAGTGGGTATACAAAAACAAACCTGATGATAGAGGGGTCATTGTTCGTAACAAAGTTCGGTTGGTCGTTCAAGGGTTTGCACAAGAGGAAGGCATTGATTACACATATGTTTTTGCTCTAGTTGCTAGAATTGAAGCCATCCGAATCTTTCTTGCCCATGCTGCACACAAAAACTTTAAATTTTATCAAACGGATGTGAAGTGCGCATTCTTATATGGGGATATCGATGAAGAGATATATGTCTGTCAGCCACCAGGTTTCGAGTATCCGGATTTCCCAGATAGAGTCTACAAATTAGACAAGTCACTCTATGGACTACATCAAGCTCCTCGAATTTGGTACGAAACGTTGACACAATATCTGTTGAGCAAAGGTTTTACTAGAGGAACCATCGACATGACTCTCTTCAAGAAAGTAATTGGTGACGACGTTTTTCTGATTCAAGTGTATGTAGATGACATCATCTTTAGTTCGTCAAATGAAAGTTTGTGTAGAGAATTTGAGGAGGTGATGAAGGAGAGGTTCGAGATGAGTATGATGGGTGAGATGTGTTTCTTTCTCGGTTTGCAGGTGGTACAAAAACCCGATGGTATACTCATTCATCAGGAGAAATATATTCAGGAGATTTTGGTAAAATACAAGATGGACGACAGTTCTTCTGAATTATCTCCATTTACAGAACATACATGTCTCATTCCTGATGAATCTGGAAAGTCTGTTGATGCTCACCGTTACAGATCGATGATCGGATCGTTAATGTACTTAACTGCAAGCCGTGCAGACATTGCTTTTGCTGTTGGTTATTGTTCAAGGTATCAATCAAATCCTAAGGAGTCACATGAAAAGCCGTGAAGCATATTTTTCGTTATCTAAAGGGAACTCCGCGTCTCGGCTTGTGGTATCCAAAAGGGGGGAGCTTTGATCTTAATGCATATTCTGACAGTGACTATGGTGGTTGCAAACCTGATCGGAAATCGGTGTCTGGTGCATGTCAGTACCTGGGGGAGTGTTTAGTTTCGTGGCAGAGCAAGAAATAGACCACCGTCTCTATATCTACTGGCGAAGCTGAATACACTGATGCCTCCAGTTGCTGCTGTCAAGTACTATGTATTCAACATCAGATGATCGATTACGGAATCAATTTTCTTCATTCTCCGATCTTCTGTGATAATGAGGCTGCCATTGGAATTACCAATAATCCTGTTCACCACACTCGAACGAAACACATTGAAACTCGAATTCATGCCATTCGGGATGCACAGGAAAAGGGTTTTATCAATATCATATCGATCGACACCAAAAATCAAAAAGCTTATTTGTTCACTAAAACGTTTGATAAACCGTGTTTTTATGAATTAATTAACATGCTTGGTTTGATTTCTGTTTTTCTTACTTATTTTTTCTAATATTGTCGGCCATCCTGTTGCGTATGATCCTTAAAGTTCGTAAATTTTTTAAAAATTTCAGTTTGAAAGACTGAAAGTTTTGGGGGAGTAATACTAACTACAAATTTCATGATTGTGTTTCATCTCATGTAAATTCTGTTTGTTTCTTGGAGGTATCAGATACGGGTTGAAAGCATCTGAAGGAGGGAGGAGATTTGAATACTGATGTGTCAGTAGGCTAAGCTTGAATACAATTAGACAACAACTCTGTGATTAAACTAAATTCAAAAAGATCTCGGTGATAAGGAGCATTTTCCCAGACACTTGGCCTGCACAAAGTAATAAGTTTTGACAAAAAAGGGGCTGAGAGTATTTGGTTGTGCCTAAATAAAGCTTGCATGATCTTTATGTGCTGTTGGGTAATCAGATAAATTGTAAATCTGAAAAAGTAGGCTTTCTGGTGATAAACTAAATTCTCATATGCTAGTAGTGTTAAGACCTAACTCTGGTTTCGTGATAAGCTTTTTCTCTTCCGATAGACTTTTAGTAATAAAACTTGAACATCAGGTAATGATGCAATAAAATCAACGTGGAGTAAAACATCTGTGAACTTCTTTGTTGTGGTGCCCACAGACCTGAAGTTTCACGCGATGTCTGCTTTGTTGTAGTGAGCTACAGACCTGGAACACCTCAAGATGTACAAAAGATTCCCAATGTGGAACGTAACCAAATAATAAATTCCATAATGGAATACAAAAGAAGATTCCCAAAGAGAACACCACCATAAGACTGTCCAGAAATGGATCTCTTTAAGCCCGCTCCGCTGATTATATTGTAAGTGACCTGGTGTTGAAGGGACATTGCTAGTATGTCTTGGCGAGAGTAAGGTCTATTGCGTTTCTTTGATGTGGGTCACATACCTATCATATTTAACTCATCTAAACATGATAAAAATCACTAGATCGCTCGAAAAAGTAAGTCTGTTTAATGATCCAATGCCCACCTCCATACTGTCTATCTTTCTGAATTTCAGGTCAAACTATCTAAATTTAATAAGCCATGAGGTCAAAACAAGTTACTTTGCCGAATGTCTGTAGAAACCAAGTTGCCAGAGTTTCTTCAAATCGAACCAAAACATGATAATATTGTCACAGGTTGTTTGTTGATAGGAACAAGGCATGGGTTTAAATGGACAAACATATTGACAATCTTTCCAAATCTCTGTCCCTCCGGATTATTGCCTGAAACTCGTTTTTTGATCTCCTCGTGAATCATACTGTTATTACTGTTTAGATTCACTTGAAAGCTCGTAAACACAAATGGGTCTTCATTTTTGGATCTATCTCAAATTGTTTTGGCTTGACATTATTTTAAAATATTTGTAATTTAATTAGATTTGACTTTTATTATTTTTCAAAAATTATTTTTTAAAATTAGGGTTTTTGCGACACTATAGTGTCGGGGTTGCGACACTATGGTGCCTGTATGTTATATGTTTGGGTCAATTTGGTTTTCATTTTTCAAAATTCTTCAAACACACAACACTAAACCCTAAACCTCACAAAACCTTAATCCACGTATTTAAAGTGTTTTTCAAGTGTTTCCAATCGGTAAGTTTTGATTATTAATATGTTTCGAACCTTCATTTGTATTGTATTTGATTATTATGTTGATCTGAAATAGTTTTGATTCACATGACTGCTGGTTTTTACGTTCTGCGACACTACCTGTTCGTCTTGCCACACTGAACGAAAGTTCAAAATGTTTACGACACTACCAATGTCATGCTGCCCATGCATAGTTGGTAGTGTCGGAAGTGTTAAATGTTGCGACAGTGTAGTGTCGATGCACATGCTATGTTGTTGCGAAACAGCAGTGTCGATGAATATGCGACACTGCTGTGTCGTAAGTCTGCGACACTATGTTTTTTTTTAATTTTTAATTATTATTATTTTATTCTCTTCTTTTCTTTTTCTTTTATTTTTCCTTTTGTTTATTTCATTTTTCTTTGATATACTTTTTATATTTCGTTTCTTTATTAACTAATCAATTCTTGGTTTATGTTTCAGGTTTATAATATGGAAGCGAAGCCTCCTCCTCCTATGAAGTTCGACAAGCGGTCGAACGTGGTCGCTTATCTAAATGATAAGGACCCGAAGTCGGTGGGCTTTAGAGATGCGATTTCCTGGATGAAGGCCTTGCCCATTTTTTATGTTGTTACAAAGGATCCGGTGATGGATCAACAACATATCCCTAATTTTTGGGAGTTCGCCACATACAATCTGAATGCTGAGACGGGGGAGATCAGGGCTATTGTTATGGGGGAGCATATTGTACTTACTGTTGATTTGATTGCCAAGATCTTAAAGATGGAGCGTGACGTCGGGTCACCTGTCTTGCTAAGTCTGACTGACGTGTACGAAGGATTCTTGGAGATGGGTTATGAAGGAACAGACTTCTTGGAACGACACGAGATCAAGAAGACTTTCCTGTCAAAATAGTGGAGGTTTATTACCCATGTGATCATTGTGTGTGTAGATCATCGAAAAGGAGGAACCGATGAGTTGAATTTTGAGTGGGCAAGGGCGATGCTAAACCTGTGTAGAGGCGATAAGGCAAATATCCCTCAGATGATATTCGGTTACTTGATCGAGAACATTTCATCATCAAAGAAGGAAAAGTGGCTGTTTATCCACGATTTGTGCAGATATTCATAGATCATCTGAAGTCGGATCTTCCAAAGCTTGGTGATGTACTGGTGTTAACCCCGATGAATGTGAGGATCTTCGCAGATTGTTCCGCACCTAGACATGACGTTTCAGGAAAGGTTACCTATCTTTTCCGAAACATGTACACTGATGAGAGATGGGAATATATCGAGAAGCTGAAGGTTAGTGAGGGAAAGAGATTTGTGGAATTGAGAGAAAAGATAAAGGAAGATATCCGGAAGAGAAAGAAGTACGTGGGGCCGAAGCCGGTACCTTTCGAGGAAGAAATTGAGGCTGAAATATTTAAATCGAAGGGTAAGAAGAAACGGAAGGTTGCAGACCGATCACCGTCCCGAACTGAGTCTGATACTAATGTCAGGCAAAAGAAGGCTAAGGGAAAGCAGCCAGCAGCTTTTGAAAATGTGTCGAAGACTTTCCAGAAGAAAAGTGAGAAGAGAGTAGGTGCTGGGCTGGATGAGGACGTGATTCGAGGTTTGAATACGTCGCTCGCAAATGAGCTTAGCATGGTCAAAACAAAGGTGATTAATGTTGAGGAGCGAGAGAGGCACAGAGAGTCGGAAATGGAGGATCTGAGGAAGATTGTGCTGGATCAACATTGTTTAATCAAGAAGTTGTTGCTAAAGCTGAATGATGTTAAAAAGGAGGTAAAGGTAGGAGTGTTTGAGTCTAAAGCTGAGATAAATGAGTTAGTGAACATAGTGAAGTATCCGAGACTGAAGGAAATGGTACAGACTGGAACCAGCCGAAGAGATTTCGGTGGTTTCAGTGCTGCAGGAGGGAGCGGAATCGCCAAAGAAACAGAAGTTACTGATGACTTCTGTTTCGATATTGAAACTGATTTAGGAGGAGATGAGGTAGTTGCCGATAAAGAGAAGAGTGCTGAGATGAAGTTGGTGGATGAAGAAGAAGATGAACAGTTGGTTGATTATGACTCTGAGCCAGAATTTTACGAAACAAATGAGAAGGAAATGGTCTGCGTGGCTCAGAGGAGTGGAGTAGAGGGTGACGTAATCGAAATGGATAAATCAGACTGGTTTAGGAAGGTAGAGGAACCAGAAAACGTTAGACCTTTATTTCAGAACATTGATGCAGTAACTACTAAAGACACTGATAACAAGATTTTCAGCTGGAAATTCAGCCTGGAGTTAAAAAAATTCATGATTAAAAGGCGAGGAGGCGGTATTAGCTATGTCAGCAACCGTAAACACTTCAAGACATTCCCAAAGTGAGACTTGAGGCGGTTGGCTGTTCTCCCACTGATTAACGCAGATCAGAGCGATCGTGCGAAATTATTAGAGGAGGAGATTCAAGCTGGGTTGAAGGATAATTTTATGAGTTTTGGGTACAAAAAGCTGGAGCGTAAAAGGTCGAAGAGAGATTTGGATTGGATATCAGGGAAAGGAAAGATTGTGTTGAAGTTCAAGTCGATCAAAACCGTACTAAGATTGAGAGTTCCGGACCCTAGCCTGTCAAGATTACAGGAGTTTGACAAATGGTTTTATGACAACCAGACGGGGGAGGTGGTCGTGCGTGTTAAAGATGGAACTAAATGGAGGTTGTTCGATCCAATGGAGGTATTCGGATTCTCAGATGAAGATTTGAATATCCTTTGTGAGAACCCAATCAGATGTGGAGCCGGAGATGAGACAAAGAAGGAAGCTGCCCTATTTGAAAGGGTAACTAATAGGGCTTGAGGTATTAGATCAGAGGTGAAGAAGCTCGCAGAGAGCGTGCTAAAGCAGATGGATCTGAGAGAAGATGTACGTACGTTGACAGATCTATTGGAAGGGACGAAGGCCGGAGCTGAACCAGAAGATCCGACAAGTGAAGTACCTCCCTAGGGGAGTATTGATGACCACATGTAGGGTGGTACTTCACCTAGTCGTTATTGTACTTTGTTTATTGTAATAGATTAGTCGTATTTTGGTTTTCTTTGTAACAGTTAGTTTATATTTAGTTTTGTGTGTGCTTGCTTATGCGACACTACATGCGACACTATAGTGTCACATGCAGCTTGTCTATGTCTAGCGAGCAGGCAGTGTCGTGGTTGCGACATTACCTGCGACACTAGCTACTGTATAAATAGATGTTTAGGGCTATTTTATACACAACACTTTGGAAATTATTGAATATATTTTGTGCTTAGATCTAGTGTTCGAATCTGATTGTTTATTGCAAGGAATTGACTGGATTATATCGTTGTTGCTTCAATCTTATTCTACTTCATCTAATTACCTTCTTAATTAATCAATTGTTATTGGGTTATAATGGTTTATTTGAGTTTTGGTCATTAATCACAATCAATTGTTGCTAGATCGAGTGGTATCAATTGATTGTGATCTGATCTAAATCATCATAGCACGGATTTACTGATTTCAAGGACCAACAAATCACACATATACAAATGACAGATAATGTAAGCAATGTAACAATGACAAACAATTATATTGTCAATAGTATATTCAAATTTTTATTGAACCTTGACTCGAATGATTACAATAGAAGACTTAGCTAAAAAACTACACAAGTGTGTCTTATTTATACTATTCTATAATTGATCATAGTCATCTATTCATAATAGAGTAAAGATAACTACAGCCATTAATCTAACCATAACATGACATACGATGAATAAGTATAATAACCTAGGATTTTTGGCCCGAAAAAATTATTTTATGTAAACCTATTGGGCTTGGCCCAACCTCTTATTAGGTTCGACCTAACCATGCTAATGAGCTTGACCCATCTATCAAGAAACGTAACAAAAACCCAGTATGATTAGAGCACCCATACACGCGTAGTAAATATTTTAGTAAATGCTTTCGTAGTTAATATTAGTCCAGCCACTAAATGCATAAAATATTAGAAAAACTAGAAATATGAATACTTACACATGACAAATGTTTATAAATAAATCCATCTATAAAATTTACCAACATATGAGAATGTATTATTATATAAACACTACAATCTCACACATTCAAATATGTATGAACAGGTAACATATATACATGGTATTGGATTTTAAACATTCCTAACTTTCACTTATTGGTATTAGTGCCAACTATCAAATTGACTGGTAAGGGTCCCAACTTTTATCACTTTGGCAACCAACAGACCGTCATTAAAAAAGTTTCACGTCATTAAGTTTTTTTTAATTTAAGACCGATGTTTTAGGCTTTTGATAGGAAAGAGAATACGAGTCGATTGATGTAAAATGTATCTCGAAAAGACACTTCGAACGACAAAAATTTACATCTAATTAAAGGACCGTTAGGTTTAAACACCCAGTTGAAGCACTGTTTCGTCATTCGGACCCTAGCCTGTCAAGATTACAGGAGTTTGACAAATGGTTTTATGACAACCAGACGGGGGAGGTGGTCGTGCGTGTTAAAGATGGAACTAAATGGAGGTTGTTCGATCCAATGGAGGTATTCGGATTCTCAGATGAAGATTTGAATATCCTTTGTGAGAACCCAATCAGATGTGGAGCCGGAGATGAGACAAAGAAGGAAGCTGCCCTATTTGAAAGGGTAACTAATAGGGCTTGAGGTATTAGATCAGAGGTGAAGAAGCTCGCAGAGAGCGTGCTAAAGCAGATGGATCTGAGAGAAGATGTACGTACGTTGACAGATCTATTGGAAGGGACGAAGGCCGGAGCTGAACCAGAAGATCCGACAAGTGAAGTACCTCCCTAGGGGAGTATTGATGACCACATGTAGGGTGGTACTTCACCTAGTCGTTATTGTACTTTGTTTATTGTAATAGATTAGTCGTATTTTGGTTTTCTTTGTAACAGTTAGTTTATATTTAGTTTTGTGTGTGCTTGCTTATGCGACACTACATGCGACACTATAGTGTCACATGCAGCTTGTCTATGTCTAGCGAGCAGGCAGTGTCGTGGTTGCGACATTACCTGCGACACTAGCTACTGTATAAATAGATGTTTAGGGCTATTTTATACACAACACTTTGGAAATTATTGAATATATTTTGTGCTTAGATCTAGTGTTCGAATCTGATTGTTTATTGCAAGGAATTGACTGGATTATATCGTTGTTGCTTCAATCTTATTCTACTTCATCTAATTACCTTCTTAATTAATCAATTGTTATTGGGTTATAATGGTTTATTTGAGTTTTGGTCATTAATCACAATCAATTGTTGCTAGATCGAGTGGTATCAATTGATTGTGATTTGATCTAAATCATCATAGCACGGATTTACTGATTTCAAGGACCAACAAATCACACATATACAAATGACAGATAATGTAAGCAATGTAACAATGACAAACAATTATATTGTCAATAGTATATTCAAATTTTTATTGAACCTTGACTCGAATGATTACAATAGAAGACTTAGCTAAAAAACTACACAAGTGTGTCTTATTTATACTATTCTATAATTGATCATAGTCATCTATTCATAATAGAGTAAAGATAACTACAGCCATTAATCTAACCATAACATGACATACGATGAATAAGTATAATAACCTAGGATTTTTGGCCCGAAAAAATTATTTTATGTAAACCTATTGGGCTTGGCCCAACCTCTTATTAGGTTCGACCTAACCATGCTAATGAGCTTGACCCATCTATCAAGAAACGTAACAAAAACCCAGTATGATTAGAGCACCCATACACGCGTAGTAAATATTTTAGTAAATGCTTTCGTAGTTAATATTAGTCCAGCCACTAAATGCATAAAATATTAGAAAAACTAGAAATATGAATACTTACACATGACAAATGTTTATAAATAAATCCATCTATAAAATTTACCAACATATGAGAATGTATTATTATATAAACACTACAATCTCACACATTCAAATATGTATGAACAGGTAACATATATACATGGTATTGGATTTTAAACATTCCTAACTTTAACTTATTGGTATTAGTGCCAACTATCAAATTGACTGGTAAGGGTCCCAACTTTTATCACTTTGGCAACCAACAGACCGTCATTAAAAAAGTTTCACGTCATTAAGTTTTTTTTAATTTAAGACCGATGTTTTAGGCTTTTGATAGGAAAAAGAATACGAGTCGATTGATGTAAAATGTATCTCGAAAAGACACTTCGAACGACAAAAATTTACATCTAATTAAAGGACCGTTAAGTTTAAACACCCAGTTGAAGCACTGTTTCGTCATTCGGAGCGTTGTTATGAGGTAACTTTTACATCAATCGACTCGTATTCTCCTTCTGATCAAAGCCCCAAAATATTGGTATTGAATTAAAAAAATATTAAAGGCGTTAAAAAAATAATGACACGGCCTATTGGTTGCCTAAGTGATAAAAGTTGAGACCTTTACCAGCCAATTTGATAGCTGGGACCCGTAGAAACCAAAAGGTAAAAGTTATGACTGTTTAAAACCAATATACTTACATACATATATGAAATACCAGGTTTAAAAGACATTAAAATATCTATCTAATAATTTAAGGTTTTAGACTTTTAGGGGAGGCTATATTTTAGGGGGAAATTTTTTTTTGATTCTATAATAGGAAGTTTAAGAGGGAAATTAAGTATAATTTTTTCATTATGCATGAGTTGATGGAGCCAAATTCTTGAATATTAAATATTTACAAATCTTTAAACATAATAGTTATAATTTCTTTATAAATATTATTATTTAACCCGTGTGTAACACATAGGTATAAAACCTAGTATGTATATAAACAAACACACTAAAATTTTACTCTAACTTCAACCATCCACGACAACAATTTTCATACACACAAGTATATATATATATATATACTCTTATAATAAATTGTTAATCAATTGCACCTCACTGTGCCACCTGTCTGCAACCACATGCATTCTCAAGGATTTCGCGGATCCATTCGGTTTAACCCCATTTCATGCGGATCCTAGATAACTATCTTTTTAACCTACACACAAACCCTAATTCTCTCTGTTTGGTTTCCTTCCGCCTCCGTCATCACTCTCTCAGCCGTTTCCTAAATCTGCAACATTTCAACTCTTTGATGATATTCAAATGTTGATCCAAGTAACATTTTCTTGATATGTGAATGGTTTTGATTTCGATTCCAATCCTCGATCGATCCCAACTCACTCTTTCGTGGTGTTTTGCTTCAATCGATTATACATATTCAGTCTTCATCTTCATCTTTGTACGAGAGTTTTGATTCATAGTTCAACCGAATTAGGCTACAATTTACATTTTCATTGTAACAAGCGATTGCAGATAGATTTCAGTTTTCATTTTGATTTTAAAGCAATGACTAGCAATGTATGCCTTTTCTTCGTTCCATCATCATTTGTTTGATTTAACCTGTATTTTTTCATTTGTGTCATGGTAAGAGTTGGATTAAACATATTTAAACCCTTATTGCTTATTTTGCAGGTAAAATTGTTCATTTAATCAATGTTTTTTTATTGACACCATTGCATTTCATATTAAATATCCAAGAATTTACAACAAGGTGGCAGGTAAACATCCAACAAGTTGTGCCGCCACCCCCTTTTGAATAGCAAAACATAGCCTACTGAAGACAAGACATTGGCCCTTAGGTTTCGAAACATTGTTATGAATGACCCAATGAACCCTGGTCAAGAAGTTCACTACCTCAGTGGCTAGGAAGCCAAACGTGTCAAATGCTAATGGAATAAAAACATGTTGATTATCCAGGCAAGCTTTCTCGTGTTTTGCGATCTTGCATGATTCCGCCTTTGATGCTGCCTGTCGTGCAAAAAATCCATTGTCCATGTGACACCCCGCCCGGTGGCGGAAAACACCGGGCTGTCATAGAATTGGATATCCATAGTAAACAAAGCACATGGTGTTACTTTTATTAAAGTCTAATAATTATTATCATAAGTTTGGCAAAACCCAAGTCTTAAATGCGAAACGACAAATTCATAATAGCAGTAAATGAAATAGTCATGTTTAGTATTATTTCTAGGTCCAAGTCCCTATGTCTTGAATAGCAAAGAAACAAGCCAAAATCACGCGCCACCTGAAATACGCGAAAATAAAGTTAGCTACACAAGCTAGTGAGTAAAACCCAAATTGAATAGTAATAGTATTGAAATCCGAGATCAACAAGATATGCTGCGCAATCCCATATGTATAGTAATTTCGTAATATCACCCTACCAGGACCCCTAGAATAGAATAGCACAGCAACCACAATAGGAACCATAGTATCTCGTTTAGCCATTTGTCATGAGAACCACTCATGTAATAAATAATGATAACTTTTAATAACCGTCGTTTACCGTCTCGATATATAAGTCATCATTTAGCAATTTAGGGACATGGCATAGTATAGCATCATAGCATAGCAACATAGTATAGCAACATAGCATCTCGACATAGTAAACATGGAATTAGAAAGGCCGGGTTTAAATCACCTATCGATGTTGTACAAGCAGGTGGGTTTGTCTAACCATTAGCGCTAACATTGTACCGGTGGGTTTACAAAGCAATAAAACTACTTTTAACTAACACATAAGATTGCATCAAGCGGCCAAACTAGATTAACATATTTGTATGATCTCTTTTAGAAAACGAATAGAAAACGCAATATAGTAAAAGACATATTTCAGCCCCAAAATAGTAAAATGGAAAAAGGGGAGTGAGTTTACTCACCTGAACAATATAGATAATAGCAACGCAAGAAAGTAACTAAATAGAATCGAGGATCGCCCAGATATTAGAATCACCTAATTAACCGGGAAACCTAATTTAGAAACGAGACAAATAGTATAGTAACTAGAATCAAGAACTTAGAAATTCTAGGGTTTTAGATTTGGGGTTTTAGGGTTTTAAATTATAAATTGAAAATTAGGGTTTCAAAATATAATTTGGGGATTTAGGGTTTCAAAATCCAATTTAGGGTTTTAAAGTTCCAATTTGGGGATTTAGGGTTTCAAAAACCAATTTAGGGTTTTAAAGCCCAATTTGGGGATTTAGGGTTTCAAAAACCAATTTAGGGTTTTAAAGTCCAATTTGGGGATTTGGGTATGAGATGTAAGTATATATTTTTGTAATAAACAATTTCCAGTTTTTATAATTGGTATATTATTTATATACAATCTTGAGAAATATATATAAAACTTAGAAGTAAGGGGCGGTTAAAACAGAAAAATTAAATAAGTGTGGTCAGTGGGACTCGAACCCACGACCTAACGCGTCACAACCAATTGCATTACCACTGAACCAGACGCGCTTTTTGGTTTTTAAACAGACAGAAATTGGTTTTATTCTTTAATATACACAACACCCATTTCATACTACAAGCCCTAGATCAAGAAAGCCCCAAATTCGTTTAAAACAGATAATCAAACTCGAATTAGAGATAGGGCTTTTAATCCCCATTAAATTTCGAGCATTTTGACATCTTAAACTTACTTGGATTCGATCAGATTGGGACGATGAAGATGAAGAAAAAGAACACGACGGCTTGGATTTTGAAATGATATCTAGGAGCTGCTATAATCCAATTCAACTTCCAGATTCCTTCAACGTGATTAGATGAACAAAACCCCTATATCAATTTCAGATTATCAATGATTGAATGGCTCACTCTTGAAGAACAAACTCGGATTGAAACGGAATCACTTACAGGTTGATGATGATTGGTGACAGAAATTGATGTTGCAGGCAACTTAGACGAGTACAGAGGAAGGTGCAGATAGCTCGAATTGTGTTATGGTGATCAGAAAATGGTCAAGATGGTTTAGAGTTGAGATTAAAGGAAAATAGCAATTGAATGAGCAATTCGGATCGATTTGTTTCAATTAACTGCTGGTAATGAATTCATGACACCGAGCGGACATAATGGATTGAATGAAATCATAAATGGATACGTTAATAGTCGATTGGATCAAGTGGGTGTTTGAACCGGTTTTTGAATCGAGAAATTGGTTGCTATTTAGGTGATTAGAAACTGATTAAACGTTCGAATAACACTTAGAATAGTATTAGGATGATTTTGTATAGGTTTGGTTAGTTGAAATGTGCTAAAAATGGGTTTTTGAGACCTCGCCGGAGTTGTGGATTTTCCGGCCAAAGTGGCCGGATTTACTGTTGCCGGAAACACGGGCAAGGGGGGGGGGGTTTGGGTTTGAAATTGCAAGTTACACAAACAGCCCCTGCACTTTGTTTTGTTTTCATTTCTTGTCTAAAACTTCCAACATAAGTTTTAATATTTACCATATTGGTCCAAAGTTAGTTTAATATATATTTTAACTAACCAATCTAACCAAGTTAAGACGGAACGATTAATTAAACGATGATTATATACGTTTGGTTGATGATGACGTTGTAGAAAATAATTTGGTCGGATACATTGCACAACATATTTATTTAAATAATTTACTATCGAAACGTTACATTTATAAATAAAAGAGTACGAATACATTTTTAAGATAGAACTTCGGGCTCGAGCCGGGTCATTCGGGTTTGGGTCCGGGGCAGATGTCACAGTCTCCCCTTCTTAAAGGAATTTCGTCCCGAAATTTGCTCAAACCGAAGTAGTTGAAGTTGAAGCGAAGAGATGCGGATATTTTGCCTTCATTTGGTCCTCGCGTTCCCAAGTGAATTCGGGTCCACGCTTAGACTCCCAACGAACCTTGACGATCGGTATCCGACTCCGCTTGAGTTGCTTAACTTCTCGATCCATAATTTCTAATGGTCGCTCAATAAATTGCATGGATTCATCAATTTGGATCTCGTCGAGAGGCACGATAAGATTTTCATCAGACAAACACTTTTTCAGATTAGAAACGTGAAACACGGGATGAACACCACCCAATTCCTCAGGCAGCTCCAACTCGTAAGAAACTTTCCCGATCTTCTTAAGAACTTTGAACGGGCCCACATATCGGGGAGCTAGCTTTCCCTTTTTGCCAAAACGGAAAACTCCCTTCCATGGAGAGACCTTAAGTAGAACCATATCACCGATTTCGTATTCCATAGGCTTCCTCTTTTTATCAGCATAATACTTTTGCCGATTTCGAGTTGCTAAAAGATTTTCTCGGATTTTGCGGATTTTATCGGTGGTCTCCTGAACCATCTCTGGTCCAGTAATCTGAGAGTCACCGACTTCAGTCCAACATAGAGGAGAACGACATTTACGACCATAAAGAGCTTCGAACGGTGCCATATCGATGCTAGAATGATAACTGTTATTATACGAGAATTCGATCAACGGAAGATGAGTATCCCATTTACCTTCGAAATCAATAACACAAGAGCGAAGCAAATCCTCGAGAGTTTGAATGGTTCTCTCGCTTTGACCATCGGTTTGGGGATGATAAGCAGTGCTGAGGTTGAGTTTAGTACCCAAAGCTTCTTGAAGACTTTTCCAGAAACGAGACATAAAACGACCATCACGGTCAGAAATAATATCCAACGGCACCCCATGACGACAGACAATCTCCTTCACGTAAAGCTGAGCCCGCTTTTCCGCCGAATAAGTTTCTTTGATTGGCAGAAAATGAGCAGATTTCGTTAACCGATCAATAATCACCCAGATGCTATCATAACCATTTGAAAGAGGAAGTTTAGTAACAAAATCCATGGCGATACTTTCCCATTTCCAAACAGGGATTTCGGGTTGCACGAGGAGACCAGAAGGGCGTTGATGCTCGGCTTTTACCCGTGCACAAGTCAAACACTTAGCAACGTATCGAGCGATTTCTTCCTTCATACACGGCCACCAGTAGTGGGGACGAAGATTTTTATACATTTTATCTGCACCCGGATGAATAGAATAACGACTTTTATGGTTCTCATCCATAATAAGTTCACGGATAACACCGCGGGTAGGCACCCAGATGCGATTCATGTAGTAGAGTAGGCCATCGGTTTTTGTTTCTAACTGTGAATCGGCACCAAGGTTCATCTCATCTCGGAAGGTACCCTCAGAAACAACCATACGTTGAGCTTCAAGAATTTTGGATTTCAGGTCAACACGAAGGGTAACACAAGAAAGCATGACGTGTTCTTTGCGGCTAAGAGCATCGGCGACGACGTTAGCTTTGCCGGGATGATAGCGAATTTCGCAGTCATAATCGTTTAATAATTCAACCCAACGTCTCTGCCTCATGTTAAGTTCTTTCTGGTTCAGAACGTGTTGCAAGCTCTTATGATCGGTATAAACACGACACATGGTGCCGTAAAGATAATGCCTCCATATTTTGAATGCAAAGACTACAGCACCCAATTCGAGATCGTGAGTAGAGCAATTCTTCTCGTGGATTTTGAGTTGTCGCGAGGCATAAGCGATTACTTTACCCCGTTGCATTAGAACACAACCGAGACCATGCTTTGAAGCGTCACAATAAACAACAAGGTCTTCGTGACCGTCTAGAAGAGTAAGAATCGGAGCATTACACAGTTTGTCTTTTAGGACATCAAACGCTTTCTGTTGTTCGGAACCCCACACGAAAGGTACATTCTTGCAAGTTAAAGCTGTGAGGGGAACCGCAATCTTAGAAAAATTGGCAATGAATCGACGGTAATAACCCGCTAGACCGAGAAAAGAGCGAATTTCGGTTGGAGTTGAAGGCGCTGACCAGTTTTTAACGGTTTCGATTTTTGCCGGATCCACTTGAACACCTTTTTCGTTAACGATATGACCCAGGAATTGGACCTCCTTGAGCCAAAATTCACATTTAGAAAACTTAGCATATAACTGCTCTTGCTTTAGCATTTGGAGAATGGTACGGAGATGTTGTTCATGCTCGGCCTTAGATTTAGAATAGATGAGAATATCGTCAATGAACACAATGACAAATCGGTCCAGGTACGGTCGGCACACTCGGTTCATCAAGTCCATAAAAACTGCAGGAGCGTTGGTCAAACCGAAAGGCATAACCGTAAACTCGAAGTGTCCGTATCGCGTACGAAACGCAGTCTTGGGTATGTCATCTTCGTGCACACGCAGCTGATGATAACCCGAACGAAGATCAATTTTTGAGAAACATGTTGCTCCTTGGAGTTGGTCAAACAGATCATCGATACGAGGCAAAGGATATCGATTTTTGACGGTAAGTTTGTTGAGTTCACGATAATCGATACACATTCGGAACGAGCCATCCTTCTTTTTAACAAATAAGATTGGTGCACCCCAAGGTGAAGAACTCGGACGAATAAAGCCCTTATCGGATAGTTCTTGGAGCTGACTGGCTAACTCTTGAAGTTCAGAAGGTGCCAGACGATAAGGGGCTTTCACCACAGGAGTAGCACCCGGTATAAGATCAATACGGAATTCGACTTGCCGTACAGGTGGTAGACCAGTTACATCCTCGGGAAACACTTCGGCAAAATCTCGCACAATAGGTATGTCCTCCAATTTCTTTTCTTTCTTTTTGTTGACCTCAACGTGAGCCATGAACGCTACATAACCCTTACGCAAACATTTTTGAGCTTTAACGCAAGACATGAGTTTCAGACCGGTAGGAGATTTCTCCCCCGAAACATTCATAATTTGACCCGATGGGAGAGGAATGCGGACTACCTTTTCCCGACATAAAATTTCTGCGCCGTTAGCGGATAACCAATCCATACCGATAATAACATCGAAGCTACCGAGCGTCATTGGTAAAAGATCAACATGAAACACGTGACCTTGAAGTTTAAGTCCACACCCCATAAACGATGAACTAATTGAAACATTTTTCCCGTTAGCTATTTCTACCACATAAGGTTTATCAAGTCTAACACGGCCAACAGTAAAAGATGAAGCAAACTCTAGAGATACAAAGCTTTTATCGGCACCCGAGTCAAATAAAATAGAAGCATAGCGTTCATTAACGAGGAACATACCGTTCACCACGTCGTTGTTGGCTTGAGCCTGGTTGGCATTGATATTAAAAGTTCTGGCACGACCCGCCTGATTAGCATTAGCATTTGTGTTTACGTTGACGTTGATCGGTTGCGGGCAGTTGTTGCGGAAGTGGTTTGGATCACCACAGTTAAAACAGGCACGCCCTTGGTTCACCCGATTGTTGTTTGCAGTATTCGGGGCGTTCCAGCAATCTTTAGCCACATGGCCGTACAGTTGGCAGATCGAGCACTTATGACATGGAGTGTTGGGAGCATGATGAAGTGGGCAGAAATTGCACTTTGGCAGAGTTCCCGTATAGGGCTTACGATTAGCATTTCCCCCCTGTTGAGCCATAGGAGGGGTTGGAGTAACCACAGCATAATTGGTAGCGTTATTCTTGCGCTTCTTAGAACGGGATGATGATTCGGGTTTGAAACCTTTGTGAGAACCTCCCTTGGTCGCTTTAGGATCATTGCTCGACGAACCCTTGAGCCGTTTGTCCCCTTTCCTGGATAGAGTACCAGCTTGCACGTGGTTTTCCGTGAGACGACCTGCTAGGGTCATGGCCTCACCCATAGTGGTTGGCTTGCTTCCCCAAACCGCATCCTGAATAGTCATCGGTAGACCCCCGATATATTGTTCAATTCCCCGGGAGTCCGGGGTAACCATGTTGGGACACAGAGTGCTAAGCTGGGAGAAGCGATCATTGTAGGCTACATTTTCGCCACTGTCTTGTTTCAATGCCCAGAACTCGCCCTCCAGTTTCCGGATCTCACTGGGAGGACAGTACTTGCTGGTCATAGTAGTTTTGAATGCCGCCCAAGTAAGAGCAGTAACAGCAGCTTCACCTAGCCTGCGCTTTTCGTCGTTCCACCAAGTCAGAGCACCCTTCTGAAGGACACTGGTGGCATAACGAACTTTGAGGTTCTCGGGACAGTCGCAATTGGTGAAAGTACTTTCCATACTCTCGTACCACTGAAGAAGCCCCGTGGCCCCTTCATTGCCATAGAATTTGGTTGGCCCGCAAGAATTGAAATACTTTAACGAGCACCTGGGCTGGTTATTTTGGTTCGCTGCGTTGAGTTGATTCACAAGCCCAGGCAAAATACCGGCCATTTGGGTTGCGATGGTATTAGCAAGTCGTTGATTTCTACCCGCCAATCTACAAGATAGAAAACGATTTCGTGAGACATGGAACATTCTTTTTAAAACATATTTCATAGTAAACACTTATTGGATTTTAATGGTATTTAGAAATATCATAGAATCTCCTTAGAAAACACTTCATAGTAAACATTTAGAAACCATAGAAACACAATCAAATAGTTTAGGGTGACATTTTAAAATCACAAAGAACTCATAGAAATAATTAGAATTTATAGAAAAATGATAATATTAGAAAAAAAATGATTAAATGGAATTTGAAGGCTTAGGAATGTGTCTGGGTTTGGACACTCAAGACTTATCAAAGTGTTAAGTTCGTTTTCAACGTATTCGAGAAAGCGTGCTTTAGCCTATAGGTTCACACTCATCTCGTACATCCCCAGGTAAGCATACAGGTCTCTTAAAGAGATTTATACGAAATGCTTGCCTTAGACAGGATGTCCGTGATACAGGCGTTCCCCCTTCCAGATTGCACACGTTCCCATGTTTTCAAACTCACTTAAGACAATGACGAGATTCCACAAAGAGAAAGATCCTAATCTTACAGACGAGTCTCTTGTAGCTCCTTCGCGAAATCGGTTAAGAATTGAGATAAAGAAAAGACATAGAACGGTTCATAGAATAAATAAATAAATGAATAAATGAATTCTGAAGAGTTCTCTAAGCACATCAATTTGCACTAAGGACTCTTAGGTTATAGTCTAGGTCGGTGTGTTTCTAATACCCTATCCTAGTTCTCTATAACCATGGCTCTGATACCAACTGTGACACCCCGCCCGGTGGCGGAAAACACCGGGCTGTCATAGAATTGGATATCCATAGTAAACAAAGCACATGGTGTTACTTTTATTAAAGTCTAATAATTATTATCATAAGTTTGGCAAAACCCAAGTCTTAAATGCGAAACGACAAATTCATAATCGCAGTAAATGAAATAGTCATGTTTAGTATTATTTCTAGGTCCAAGTCCCTATGTCTTGAATAGCAAAGAAACAAGCCAAAATCACGCGCCACCTGAAATACGCGAAAATAAAGTTAGCTACACAAGCTAGTGAGTAAAACCCAAATTGAATAGTAATAGTATTGAAATCCGAGATCAACAAGATATGCTGCGCAATCCCATATGTATAGTAATTTCGTAATATCACCATACCAGGACCCCTAGAATAGAATAGCACACCAACCACAATAGGAACCATAGTATCTCGTTTAGCCATTTGTCATGAGAACCACTCATGTAATAAATAATGATAACTTTTAATAACCGTCGTTTACCGTCTCGATATATAAGTCATCATTTAGCAATTTAGGGACATGGCATAGTATAGCATCATAGCATAGCAACATAGTATAGCAACATAGCATCTCGACATAGTAAACATGGAATTAGAAAGGCCGGGTTTAAATCACCTATCGATGTTGTACAAGCAGGTGGGTTTGTCAAACCATTAGCGCTAACATTGTACCGGTGGGTTTACAAAGCAATAAAACTACTTTTAACTAACACATAAGATTGCATCAAGCGGCCAAACTAGATTAACATATTTGTATGATCTCTTTTAGAAAACGAATAGAAAACGCAATATAGTAAAAGACACATTTCAGCCCCAAAATAGTAAAATGGAAAAAGGGGAGTGAGTTTACTCACCTGAACAATATAGATAATAGCAACGCAAGAAAGTAACTAAATAGAATCGAGGATCGCCCAGATATTAGAATCACCTAATTAACCGGGAAACTTAATTTAGAAACGAGACAAATAGTATAGTAACTAGAATCAAGAACTTAGAAATTCTAGGGTTTTAGATTTGGGGTTTTAGGGTTTTAAATTATAAATTGAAAATTAGGGTTTCAAAATATAATTTGGGGATTTAGGGTTTCAAAATCCAATTTAGGGTTTTAAAGTTCCAATTTGGGGATTTAGGGTTTCAAAAACCAATTTAGGGTTTTAAAGTCCAATTTGGGGATTTAGGGTTTCAAAAACCAATTTAGGGTTTTAAAGTCCAATTTGGGGATTTGGGTACGAGATGTAAGTATATATTTTTATAATAAACAATTTCCAGTTTTTATAATTGGTATATTATTTATATACAATCTTGAGAAATATATATAAAACTTAGAAGTAAGGGGGGGTTAAAACAGAAAAATTAAATAAGTGTGGTCAGTGGGACTCGAACCCACGACCTAACGCGTCACAACCAATTGCATTACCACTGAACCAGACGCGCTTTTTGGTTTTTAAACAGACAGAAATTGGTTTTATTCTTTAATATACACAACACCCATTTCATACTACAAGCCCTAGATCAAGAAAGCCCCAAATTCGTTTAAAACAGATAATCAAACTCGAATTAGAGATAGGGCTTTTAATCCCCATTAAATTTCGAGCATTTTGACATCTTAAACTTACTTGGATTCGATCAGATTGGGACGATGAAGATGAAGAAAAAGAACACGACGGCTTGGATTTTGAAATGATATCTAGGAGCTGCTATAATCCAATTCAACTTCCAGATTCCTTCAACGTGATTAGATGAACAAAACCCCTATATCAATTTCAGATTAAATCAATGATTGAATGGCTCACTGTTGAAGAACAAACTCGGATTGAAACGGAATCACTTACAGGTTGATGATGATTGGTGACAGAAATTGATGTTGCAGGCAACTTAGACGAGTACAGAGGAAGGTGCAGATAGCTCGAATTGTGTTATGGTGATCAGAAAATGGTCAAGATGGTTTAGAGTTGAGATTAAAGGAAAATAGCAACTGAATGAGCAATTCGGATCGATTTGTTTTAATTAACTGCTGGTAATGAATTCATGACACCGAGCGGACATAATGGATTGAATGAAATCATAAATGGATACGTTAATAGTCGATTGGATCAAGTGGGTGTTTGAACCGGTTTTTGAATCGAGAAATTGGTTGCTATTTAGGTGATTAGAAACTGATTAAACGTTCGAATCACGCTTAGAATAGTATTAGGATGATTTTGTATAGGTTTGGTTAGTTGAAATGTGCTAAAAATGGGTTTTTGAGACCTCGCCGGAGTTGTGGATTTTCCGGCCAAAGTGGCCGGATTTACTGTTGCCGGAAACACGGGCAAGGGGGGGTTTGGGTTTGAAATTGCAAGTTACACAAACAGCCCCTGCACTTTGTTTTGTTTTCATTTCTTGTCTAAAACTTCCAACATAAGTTTTAATATTTACCATATTGGTCCAAAGTTAGTTTAATATATATTTTAACTAACCAATCTAACCAAGTTGAGACGGAACGATTAATTAAGCGATGATTATATACGTATGGTTGATGATGACGTTGTAGAAAATAATTTGGTCGGATACATTGCACAACATATTTATTTAAATAATTTACTATCGAAATGTTACATTTATAAATAAAAGAGTACGAATACATTTTTAAGATAGAACTTCGGGCTCGAGCCGGGTCATTCGGGTTTGGGTCCGGGGCAGATGTCACAGTCCCTAAGCGCAACCAAGGGGGACACTCCCGTAAGGTCAACACAAGCGTGTCTCCCCCTGTCCAACCGAACACTAGAATATCAGTTGCCTTAAAGTAGTTCTCCCCTCAAGTGGATCTGTCAGAAAGTTCACAAGAGCCTCCTTTATAGCAGAAATTCATGCTCGCTTAAGGATATCACGTAGGACATCCCTAACTAAATCATGTCTATATTTGAAGCCATGTAACTCCTTGCAATGGACTGCCTGATCGCCAAAAGCATCTAAACGAGCCTTGCGGCAAACGGGACAAGGCTCATCAACCGGGAACAAAGGAATCATTAAACGATACCTAAGGATATCCTAGTATTCCAATGGTGAAATATGTTGCCTTAGACCTTCAATGGGGATGACACTCAAAAAATCTTGAGCCCGAGGATCCTGGAGACATGCAACCACTGCTTTTCTGACGGGGTGAAAGATCACACCTCACTTCCAAACTTTAACCGATCCTACTAAATAAAGCACTGGCCAAAACATGTTAGGCTTTAAGAGGCGGTATCTTTTTTAGAGAACCCGCTGGTATCAATATCGGGAAGAGAAGTCTGTAACCATTCTAACGCAAACCCTTAATCAGAATCAATGTTTAGATGTTCAATCTACATGTGAAAGTTCTTGAACCCTATTTTTCATTTAAATATAAGAATGTTAATTTGAAGTTCTACATTTGATATGTGCTTCTCTTGAATTCAATATTTAGTTTCTTATACATGTTGTAATTGATATAAACAGATTGGAAGCAGGGTTTGATTCTGTATGTTCTGTTAAGTTTGTTTTTCAATTATTTTATAGTGTTGCTACCATTGCCTTTGGTACGTTTACTTAATCTACTTAATTCATTATTTAATTATCGATTTTTGTTTTTACAATATTGCAGCAGCAACATGTATATAATTCATTTTTTTTGTTGTGATTATTACCCAACTCAGTTTTATCTATCCTAATGTGTACTTTTGATTCTATCAAATGGACTGTTTTTGGATTCAAGTAATCAAGCTGTGTTTATGATTTAAATTGGTAGAATCTTCGTTGTTGGCAAGTATTATGAATTGCACAACCATGGAATTATAATGCATCAGCTTATGAGTTTATTTACTACCACGTCTACTGCCTGATAATTACATTAGGCTGATGAATATAACTTTGTACAATTACATATTTCCATGATTGCAATTTTCATATGCTGGACACCGATAGGATTTAAATTACATGGTTTTCATGATTATTAATGAGTTTTATTGTTAAAACAAATTGAAGATGTCACTTTACAAATATAAGTGAGTGAAGATATCGAGCATCGACACGAGAAAGCACAGGTGAAGACGTTCACTAATCGTATTTGACGTTAGAATATTTGTGTAATCGTTTGTGCTTAATTGCACATGTTTAGGTTTTTGTAAGGTTTAATGGTATGGACTATAAATACCATCACCTAGGTCATTTAGAATTAAGAGTTGCCTATATTTCTATTCCATATCATATTGTAACCTTCTCTAGATCTAATACATTACCAACAATTTTTATGAACTTTGCATTGATCTTCATGAACATTCAAGCATCAATACATGATCAGTGAGATTCCGCATCACTGATTGTAAACAACATCTTATACAACATCTTTGAATTAGTAATGGAGCAGCAAACTGAAAGCAATCAAAATTCATGAAAAGAAAACAATGTCTGTTATGAGTAGTAGTGCGAAGGTGTAGGTAGGTGTCTTATTGCTTGCTCTTTAAGAGTTCTTTTGGCACCCAAGAAGAATTATGCAAGTTTATCTTGATGCAAATGGCAAGGTTAGTTTGAGGTTCTAACAAAGAAGAGACTTAAGGTTAATGACTTTTTTAATGTACGTTCTGAAAGTTTTAATATCTCTTTAGAGGTATAATGTTGTACAAGTGCATACTCATTTTGCTTTCATATGTATTGAGATTTATTACATATTGTTTAGTGACTGAACTTTAGCAATTATTTGAGGCATTTGTGGAATCTATTGTCTTTCATTCTTCAATTATTTCTTAATTAATTTGATATTTTTACATTTAAACTGTTTTTATTCGAATAAAATGATAACGTTTATAAAGTTTATAAAATTAGCTTTTTGTTGTAGATGATATGATTTTGATGATAAATTGTCTTATTTCTTGATTATCTTTAGAAAATCCATTTTATTAATTATAATTTTATAAATTTTGGAATTAATCATTTTAAATATTAATTAATTACACTCATAATAAATTTGTTTTTTATTGGTAAGAGAAGTACATGGATAATGTGACATCTGCCTAAATCCAAAACCCGAATTCACCTACAATTATTCGTATTTAATCTCTTAAATATGTAACGCTTCGGTGTTAAAATAAATGAATATGTCGATTATCATGTTTTCCCATCTCTAATAAAGCGATCGGATTCACTATGAGTAATTATCTAAGTGACTAAGTATGCTATTTAATTACTATTTATAAAGATTAATTCCAAAATATATAAATTTAAATTTATAAAAGGGATTTTATAAAGCGTATTAAGTTTATTACTATTAAGTCTAAAAATAACCATTAAACGTCAAAAACAATGTAAATATATATAAACGACAATTTTATATAAGTTACGAGTTAATTTGGTTAAGTTATTAAGTTAAAATAAATTTAATTAACTTTTGGTGAAAAGTGTAAACTTTAAAACTTGAACTAATTAAAGTATTTAACTCAAATTAAAACAATCATAAAACATCATGGGCCTAAGTGTAATGATCATATTAAATCAACCTAACCCTTTTTTACCCCGTATTTCCGATGAAGACTTCGACGGAACCGGCGATAATTCTGGCGAGTCCCAAAGCTCTTTTTAGGATTTTTCTAACCGAATCAAAATGCAGTAAAATCTTCCTCGTGTCAAGCTCGACCTCGTGATCTATTTTAATTCGATTTTAACGCTTAAACGAACTCATTTAGATCAATTCTAGAACCATTAGCGACATGATTAAAGCCCAATTAATCAAATTCTTTCAATCGTCCGTTTTAATAAAATCAATGCAACGAAAACATTCATTCCATCTATTGGAATCTATCTGTGACATTAAATTGTATTAAAATCACTTAAATGATCACCAATTAAGCTCAATCATTCATGAAATAACTCATAACGGGTTTTCATTCAATCTAGCGAATTTGAACAAATTAATCTTTGCAAAACTTTGAATATTCAATTTGGTTGTTACCACATAAGAAATCCTTCTTTGATCTGCATCTTCTTCATTTTCATTCGAACCTATAAATTCCTTTGACATGGGGTCATGGTTGAGAATGATATGAAATAATTATACATGTAAGATTGTTATATCCAGACGCAATCTAGAGGATTAATTGCGTGCGTTATAACACCTTCAATCTACCAATTTGATTCTCAAGCCGTCATTCTTGTTCTTCGTCTCAATCGAGCCAATTTGTTTCCAATCAAGTAAGTTATTCTATATGAAATACTCATTATCATGCGTAAATTCAAACCCCTCAATCAATTTCTAATTTCAATGATCCAATTCAATGTGCTTTAAGAATTAGGGTTAGGGTTTTTGATTGAAAATTGGGGTGTTTGTTTAAGAAAGGTTAAAACAATTTCAAATCAGATTTTAAACAAAAACATGACACAACGTGGCTAGATATGTTGTTTGGTTTTATTGGTAAGCTTGGACGAGCACTTTTTTATATCTTTGTTCAACTACTTTATTAACCATTTTTACCAATTATCTTAAATCTAATACCAATACCATATTATGTATTTATTAAAAATACTAAAATCTTATAAAATATATAAAAACCATGAGTTTATATAAACTTAGTTTTAAAACTTTAATTATTACAAATAGTTTTAATTCCTTAAAAATAATGTAAAAATGTATTTTTATACTTTTAAAATACATACATAGTTTTATAAATAATAGATTATGCAAATAAGACTTTTATATGGATCTTATATACTCTAAAATTGTGTCAAGTGTTTTAGAGTATTTTTAATATTATATAACATATAATTTTAACATAATATGATTGTCGCTAAAAATATATTATTTGAGTTTCTATTGTTTATCAAAAATAATTAGTATTACTGATATAATGATAAATATACATAAATCCCTAGTTGAGTTTGTTAACATTTTGTGTCGTCTCGGTAACGTTTATATAGCATTTTTGACACAACTAATGTTTTTATGTTTCGTAGGTCCCATGTTGATAAAGAAACGGATAGATCGTGAAAAATCGAATCCGTAGGCGAAAACGGGGCGCGAAACGGAGTTACGAGCGGACCGGTACGCGAAAACGAAGAAAACGATCGAAACCGAAACAACGAAGCACGGAGTGGGTTGTGGCCACGCCACGCGGTGACAGGGGGGTTCCCTGGCCGCGTGACGCGGCGTGTATCTGTCTTGGGCTGGTTTTGGTCGCGGTACGCGGCCACAACTTCATTTCGTCACCGCGTGACGCGGTGACGCGTTTTCAGCAGTTTGTTTTGACGATTTTTGGCCCGGTTCGCTATATAAACAACTATTCTCTAACCCTAGCCTCCCATGCAACTTTGGAGACGAATTAGAGGACGAAAAGGGGCTGGAAAAAGAGTTTTTGAAGGTCAAGAACACGGAATTAAAGCAACGGAAACGCGTAGGATCGACGATTGCATCGCAGCTCTCTCGGGTTCCATTGTTCTTTTGTTCTTGATTCTTTTTATCATGTTTTTACACTTTAAACTTGCGTTTATTTTTGTGATCATGGTTGTTGGCTAGTTTCGTTAGACCACCTAGACATATGATGAACCGTTGTTGATGTTTGCGTTTGTTATGGATTACGTTTTGTTTATGGATTTTATGTTCTAAGTAAAAGTTTGGATTTTTATTAGTTTGATGCTTTATGTGTGTTGGATTTGGGTTGCCTAATATTATTGTTCCATTGAATCCTTGTTGATTGTCTATGTCATAGAATAGGATTCGATTCAATTCATCGACTGTGTGTTATGAATGTGTTATGGTTAATTGCATGCTAAAACCATAGGAATGATAATGTCGGTCAACCTTGTGAAAACGTGCTAGCTCGTCTACGTAACCGTGAGGGGATTAGATTAATCAATGAGTCTTGTTTGATTGATTGCTAGGATTAGATATTCGTGAGAAGTCTAACTAGGTATAAATTAACAAACCTGCTTATTGAGTCAAACGAGTATTTCTAAACCGATTTTGGAATTTATGCTGTGAGGTTAGGTTCCGGTTAAAGTCATTTAGTCATAATTCAATTGAACAACTGTGAAGGCGTTTAATTAAAAAAAACTGGTGTTCGTATTAACTTGCTAGAAACCCGTAGGTGTCTTCTTGAAAAGGGTCGAGGGTCCTAATAGTGGTGACTGTAAGTGAATATTTTAAGATCCAGTTCCATAGCAAACATTTCCATTTCAAACAAAGATTAAAATAACGGGGATTCAAGTCTAGGTGGTTTACTTTATTTAACTGATTTTCAGTCTCGTCTTTCGTGCTTGTTTCTATTCTTAGTAACTTTCTATTTTTAGTAACTTTCTATTTTTAGCAAAACCCCCCTTTTCAAATAAATCTTTTATTTAAGTCGTGTTTATTTTAGTTGAGTCTTTTCTAGTTATTTAACGTAGTATATAGAGTCTGTGGGTCGACACCCGGACTTACGTACGCTATATTACATTCGACCGGTCCACTGCCGGTTGTGTGTGATTTAGTAGTCTGTCTAGGTTTTATAAATTTAAAACTAGGTGTTTTTATTAGTTATTTTATATATAGTATTACACGCATCAAGTTTTTGGCGCCGTTGCCGGAGACTCTTGGTAATTGCGTTATTTAACTTTTTGAGTCTTAATTGCTATACACGTGCTTTATTTGTTTTGTTTGAGTCGTAGGGGTCTACGTCCTTGTCTTTATTTTTGTTCTCGTTTTTGTTTTGTCGTGTGTTTACTTATTTTCTTTTCGCTGTTTTTCGATCTGATTTGTTTTGTTGGTTTTGTGCAGGTTTATGCCACATCTGAGATCGCACGGACCAGTGAGGCAATCTTTCGAGGGAGTTGATTTGGAGCTAGAGACTGTAGCTGACTCGTCTGCGGAGGTTAAGGTAAGTGCTGTTAAATTTGATTTCACACCGCACCCAACACCGCACAACACACCACCTAGCAGTCCTAGGTCACCGATGGCAGCGAACCGTACTGTCCATCAACAGGCGTTCGACGGTTTCACCGGAAACCGTTCGTCTATCGCAACGCCTGCGATCACGAATCCAAATTCGTGGCAGATTCCGTCATACATCATGACCGCCATTGCTAACGATAAATTCCATGGGCGGGATGATGAAGATGCACCTGCTCACTTGTCGCGCCTCGCGCGCATTGTGAGCACTTTTAAACTCCAAGGTGCATCCGATGACGCAATCTATCTGCATCTGTTTCCATTCTCACTTGCGGACCGAGCAATCATCTGGCTCGATTCGCAAGCAGAGGGGACGTTCACGAAGTGGGAAGCACTTCGTTCAGCCTTCCTGAAGAAGTACTTTCCACCTGCTAAGGCCTCCCGCCTTCGTGACCAGATCCACTCGTTTAGAATGGAAGCAGATGAGCCCTACTATCTTGCTTGGGAGCGTTTCCAAAATTTGTTATCTCGCTGCTCCCAACATGGGCTTACTCCTTGGGCCTTGGTTGAGAAATTCTATAATGGGCTTACATATGAAACCAGGGCCCGATTTGATACATCCGCGGGGGGTCATCTGATGGGTAAAATGAATGTTGATCAGTGTAATGAACTTTTTGAGAGTTTTGCCCAGGCCGAACACGAACAGCGGTCCACTCACAGGAATTCCACTCCTGTCGCTGGCACACCTTCTACTTCCACTAGAGGGTTGCACCATGTTAGCATGGAAACGAGTGTGGCCGCTGCTTTAGAAAACCTAACCCGTGAGATGAGGGACCTAAAAGCTAAAGTGGATAAGTGTGAGAGGTGTCGTGGAGGGCACAGCACTCTAGATTGTCCGTTGTTGTCTAGGGAGGAGCAGGTTGAGTTTGTGGCCAATCAGAGTAGGTTCCCTAATTCTAGTAATGGTAATTCAAATTGGAACCGTAACTCAAACTTTAATAACAACTCGAATTGGCGTTCGTCAGGTGCCCCACCTGGTTATCAATCTAACTATAATAACAATAATAATCAGGGGGCGGGTAGTTCTTTTAATGGAAATGGTAGTGAACAGGCTAGTGGACAGGGGTCTAGTGATAACATACATAGGATTGAACAGATGCTAGTTCAGTTAGTCGCTAGGGATAAGGTTACAGAGGAAACCCTAGCGAAACATGAGCTTCAATTACAAAACCAACATGCTATCATATTAGATATCCAGAGAGCTGTAGGAGAGTTAATTAAGCAGTCACCTGCCCAGAGGCCACAAGGCCAGTTCTCTGGATCCACTCAAACGAACCCATCGGCTCAGTTGAATGCGATCTCAACCCGTAGTGGTAGAGTTTTAGAGCCCATTAGGAAGACGGTTACGTTTAGTGAGCCTGTAGTGAGTGAGAAGGTAGTTGGTGATGATGATGAGGAAGTTGATGAGGAGATAGTTCTAGAGGGTCCGGGTAGTGATCAGGCTGAGTTTAGTAATCCAAAACCCGTGAGAGACCCTGAGTTAGGTTTAAGTGTGGGGAGGAAGCCGGTGGATGTTAGGCCCTCCCCTTTGATTGATCATGCTAGAGTGCCATATCCCGCTCGTTTGTAGCAGCAGAAGTACACGCGGGATTATGGCCATTTCCTAGATTTGTTTAAACAATTAAAGATCAATCTGCCATTTATAGAAGTTCTCCAGCATATGCCTAAGTATGCTAAGTTCTTGAAGGACATCCTTAAGAACAAATGCAAGCTTGGAGAACTGTCTTCTGTCCCATTGAGTGGCGAATGCTCGGCAGTACTCACGAATACACTGCCCGAAAAGCTATCTGATCCAGGAGTCTTCACGATTCCTTGTCTTTTCGGCAGTAACACTGCGAGCACTGCTTTAGCTGACCTAGGCGCTAGTATAAATCTCATGCCGTATTCTTTATACGAGAAGCTAGGTTTAGGTGATCTTACACCCACTCGTATGTCTTTGTCGTTAGCAGATCGTTCTGTGATTTATCCACGGGGAATTGTAGAGAATCTTTTAGTGAAAGTCGATAAGTTTGTTTTCCCCGTGGATTTCGTTGTTCTTGATATGGAGGCTGACGCCAAAGTCCCCATTATCCTCGGTCGTCCCTTCTTGCGAACTGCTCGTGCTCTGATCGATGTCTTCAACGGTCAGATCACTCTGCAAGTAGGAGACGAAACTGCTGTTTTCAAAATTCCTGATCCTTTGATAGAAACTAAGCGTTGGGATAATAGGGTTCAGGTAATTAATGGAGAGGATAGGTGGAAAAAGGCAGGGGATGATAGCGAGTTTTTTAGTGAGTACTGGGCCAGTGTTAAGAGGATGATTAGAGCTAAGTGTGGGGATCCTAGCAGAGTTGAGGATACCCCAGATGATGCAGGCTGAGCCATAGGATTGAGAGATGGTTTGTAGAGTTTGTATAAGTGTCTTTTATTGAGTCAGTTTTTCTTTTATTTCATTTCATTTTATTTATTTTATTTTATTTTTGTCAAGTCAGTGTTATGCTCGGGTATTCTTGTTTTTGTTTTTGCAGGTTTAAATCATTCTCACCCGTACTCAATCTCCATTCGGGTGAGTTTGTATTTGTGAAGACGAAGATGAAGCTCGAGAGTGTCGGTGTGAAGCTCGATCGCGACCGAAATGCTATACGATCGAAGCTGAAGTTGGAATGAAGACTTGGAGCATACGCATTCTGCATATTACTAGCTAAGTCTTTTCCAATTCACCTCTCTATCTTTAATTTTTGCATTTTTATTTTTTATTTTTAGCTGTTTTCTATCTCTACATTGAGGACAATGTAGAACTTAAGTGTGGGGATGGGAAATAGTCATTTCTGAGTTTGTTTATTTGTTTGTTTTGAGTCTTATAGAGTCTTAAAAAATCCAAAAAAATTGAAAAAATTGAAAAATGTCTTTGTTTAAGTTGTGCACTTTAATAGAAAATGATAGGAAACTGATTTTGGTTTTCAAATGAGTTGTGGTTTTTAAAACAAAGATGAATTTGGATAAACATTTGGTAACCCAATTAGCTGAGATGGTTTCCCTAAGTGTAATAATAGAAAGTTAATTGTCGTGAATCTCGTGGGTGTTCATCTTAGGAGGAATAGGAAGGCCTTAACTAAAAAACAATTAGGTACCATTTTAGGCTTTAGAACTTAAATAGGTTAAGGGGTAGTGCCATTTTAGGATTTATAACACACTTCTTGTGAAAGAAGTGGCGCACCCGCAAATAAAAAAAGTCCACCGGGTATAGTACTGAAAAGCGCTCAAAGTAGCTGCTAAATAAAAGAGCTCAAAGTAGCCAAAAAAAAAAGAAAAAAAAATGAAAATATAAGGCAAGTGATCCAAGACCTCATGTGCTCTACCTCCGGGATAGCGACTTGGATACGACACCCCTGGGTGAGGTGATCTTGTTTTATGAAAAAAAAAAAAGAATAAACAGTCTATACCCACAAAATTCATCCATCAAAATCCACCCTAATATGGCACTAGTTCTTAGCTTAGTTAAGTTCTTTAGGTTATTTTGGTAGGAAAACCTTTTTGGTTTATCCGGTGCCTCGTCAAGCAACATTAATCGGGCTAACTTATTTTTCCTCTGTGTGAGACCTTGTAGATAAATGATTTAATTAAATTGAAATAAAACGTAAGGGGAAACTTAATTGGCTAGTGTTAGGGTGTTTATGTAAACGCATCATTGTTTATCTGAATTCGGTTCTTGTTTATAAATCTGTGATGAAATGTTGAAGCTTTAATTAGTTGTGATTCTATGTGCATGCTTTTTCAGGGACGAAAAAGGTTAAGTGTGGGGATATTTGATATAATGATAAATATACATAAATCCCTAGTTGAGTTTGTTAACATTTTGTGTCGTCTCGGTAACGTTTATATAGCATTTTTGACACAACTAATGTTTTTATGTTTCGTAGGTCCCATGTTGATAAAGAAACGGATAGATCGTGAAAAATCGAATCCGTAGGCGAAAACGGGGCGCGAAACGGAGTTACGAGCGGACCGGTACGCGAAAACGAAGAAAACGATCGAAACCGAAACAACGAAGCACGGAGTGGGTTGTGGCCACGCCACGCGGTGACAGGGGGGTTCCCTGGCCGCGTGACGCGGCGTGTATCTGTCTTGGGCTGGTTCTGGTCGCGGTACGCGGCCACAATTTCATTTCGTCACCGCGTGACGCGGTGACGCGTTTTCAGCAGTTTGTTTTGACGATTTTTGGCCCGGTTCGCTATATAAACAACTATTCTCTAACCCTAGCCTCCCATGCAACTTTGGAGACGAATTAGAGGACGAAAAGGGGCTGGAAAAAGAGTTTTTGAAGGTCAAGAACACGGAATTAAAGCAACGGAAATGCGTAGGATCGACGATTGCATCGCAGCTCTCTCGGGTTCCATTGTTCTTTTGTTCTTGATTCTTTTTATCATGTTTTTACACTTTAAACTTGCGTTTATTTTTGTGATCATGGTTGTTGGCTAGTTTCGTTAGACCACCTAGACATATGATGAACCGTTGTTGATGTTTGCGTTTGTTATGGATTACGTTTTGTTTATGGATTTTATGTTCTAAGTAAAAGTTTGGATTTTTATTAGTTTGATGCTTTATGTGTGTTGGATTTGGGTTGCCTAATATTATTGTTCCATTGAATCCTTGTTGATTGTCTATGTCATAGAATAGGATTCGATTCAATTCATCGACTGTGTGTTATGAATGTGTTATGGTTAATTGCATGCTAAAACCATAGGAATGATAATGTCGGTCAACCTTGTGAAAACGTGCTAGCTCGTCTAAGTAACCGTGAGGGGATTAGATTAATCAATGAGTCTTGTTTGATTGATTGCTAGGATTAGATATTCGTGAGAAGTCTAACTAGGTATAAATTAACAAACCTGCTTATTGAGTCAAACGAGTATTTCTAAACCGATTTTGGAATTTATGCTGTGAGGTTAGGTTCCGGTTAAAGTCATTTAGTCATAATTCAATTGAACAACTGTGAAGGCGTTTAATTAAAAAAAACTGGTGTTCGTATTAACTTGCTAGAAACCCGTAGGTGTCTTCTTGAAAAGGGTCGAGGGTCCTAATAGTGGTGACTGTAAGTGAATATTTTAAGATCCAGTTCCATAGCAAACATTTCCATTTCAAACAAAGATTAAAATAACGGGGATTCAAGTCTAGGTGGTTTACTTCATTTAACTGATTTTTAGTCTCGTCTTTCGTGCTTGTTTCTATTCTTAGTAACTTTCTATTTTTAGTAACTTTCTATTTTTAGCAAAACCCCCCTTTTCAAATAAATCTTTTATTTAAGTCGTGTTTATTTTAGTTGAGTCTTTTCTAGTTATTTAACGTAGTATATAGAGTCTGTGGGTCGACACCCGGACTTACGTACGCTATATTACATTCGACCGGTCCACTGCCGGTTGTGTGTGATTTAGTAGTCTGTCTAGGTTTTATAAATTTAAAACTAGGTGTTTTTATTAGTTATTTTATATATAGTATTACACGCATCAATTACTATTGCTGCCGTTACGAATAAATGAGTTTATAGATTATAGTCGTTTAACAAGAAACCTCTAAATTCCTATCTGAAACCCTAGAATTCCAATTTCCTTATATTAATATTGTTCCTATTCTAGTTTTCTATACTATATGTTTTACTAAGTTAAGATTCTCATTTACTTAGGTGATTCTAGTATCTGGGAAATTCTCAATTCAATTTAAACTAATTGCTATTTCTTTCGAGCCCGAGTTTCAAGGTGAGTAGATTCACTCCTCTTTTACTTTTATGTTTAGGGGCTGAAATATCTGTTCAAATACTATACAATGTTTTTCATTTTCTATTTTGTTTTCCAAAAGAGATCACAAAATGTGTTAGTCTTGTTCCCCGGCAATGCAAACTTATGTGGTAGTTTAAAGTAGTATTGTTACTTTGTAATCCCACCGGTACAATGTTAGCGTGCGTCAATGGTTTGACAAACCCACCTGCCTGTACAACATCGATAGGTGATTTAGACCCGGCCATTCAATTTCAATTTCAATGTTACAAGTTTCTATGCTATAAATTGGTACTCAATGTTACAAGTTTCTATACTATGTTGCTATGCCATGTCCCTAATTTGCTAAATAATTGTTGATAACTGACATATCGAGACGTTTAAGTGACGGTTTTCTTGAAAAGTTATCTATAACTGATTCATGGATGGTTACTCTTGAAAAATGGCTACAAGTTATGTTACAATGATGGTTTCCAATGTGTGTTCAAGGGGTCATGGCTGAGAATGATATGAAATAACTATACATGTAAGATTGCACAGAATATTTATCATGATCTCGGATTTTTATATTATTATTTATCAATTGTGGTTTGCTCACTAGCTTTTATCGCTAACTGTATTTTTGTTAGGGCTATTTCCTAGTTAAGATTTACTTTGCATTTGTTTATACATTTATGTATAGTTTAGGGTCTATTTTGTTATTTTCCCTAAAGTTGTAATTGTTGTTTAAAAGCATGTAGTGAGAGAGTGTGAGGAGAGAGGCTAGATCACTATTCACGTTAGAGAGAGAACTAAGTGTGTGTGATTCATTTTTCTCCTGCATTTGTACTACAAATCTGCTTTGATCATCAATATACAAAAGAGAATTATTAGTATGAATTGTGTTTATGATTGAACTGTGTTTGTGTATGAATCATTCTGATCATTGAGCGATATTACCGATCCAATTGAACCTATCAATTGGTATCAGAGCTGTTGGTATTGTGTTCTTCGCTATTCATCAAGCAAAACACATCAATATTACTCAAAAATCATGATCTGAATGAATTGTTGCTGTTTTCAGTTGTGATTTATCATCGCAGTCACTCCTAATTCACAACAATTGTGCAAATTCCATCAGATTATCATCAGATCTGAGGAATTAAGAAGATTGAAAAAGTTACTGTTCGATCGAATTTTGCTCAAATTCATCAAAATTTGATCATGTTTTGGATTGATTGAGATTAGAAATTGTTAATCGGACTATTTCACTGCTTGTGTGTGAATTTTGAACGAATTGGACAAGTTTTTGATAAACCCAGAAAAATTCTCATGAAGAAGATGATGAACAGTATGAACTGGTTGAAGATTAACTAGCCGGGTAACAAATTTGACTTAGACAATTTCCTTTGGACTTAGATTGAAGAACAATTAGGTCCTGTGCAGCCGTGTAAAGGAATTTGTGCTAGACGGGTAAAGAATTTGACGTGAAAAAGGTGTTACTGTTCAGCCGGATCAAGTACTGTTGTGCCGGGTGATACACTGTTACGCCGGGTGATTAACAATTCTGCCGGGTGATCGATAACTGTGTAGCCGGGTAAACAACTTTGCCGTGTGATCGTCAACTGTTCAGCCGGGTAAAGCCTTTCTGCCGTGTCAAGATTCAAGCCAGGTCAAGTGTTATTGCCGTGTGAAGTTAATACTATTCTGCCGGGTAACTGTTCTGCCGGGTCAAGAAGTCAAGAATTACAACTATTCAGCCGGGTCAACTGTTTAGACGGGTGAAGACTTTTTTCAGCCGGGTGAAGAAGGATTTTTCACTGTTCAGCCGTGTGACTCATTTTTAGTTGTTTTAATCTTTGTTTTCTTATCTTATCTTTAATTACTTGTCTTTATTTTAAGTATTTTAATTGTTTTTTTTTTTAAAAAATTTAACAAAAACCAAAAATATTTTCTTTAAAAATCTTTAAAAAATGGCACCTAATGATGATTCTGATAACCGTGTTCCTAGACTTGTCAATCGTGCAGATTTCAAAAATTGGACGATTAGACTGAAGCATCATCTCTGCTCAATAGACAATGATCTTTGGAAGTCAATTGACAAGGGTCCTCACATACCTACACAGACAGCTCCAGATAGTGCAAGTACCTACACCAAGGACTCTACTGAACCTTATCCAGAGGATAATTTGTCAGCAGAAGATTTAAGGAAAGTGAAGAATGATAGCAAAGCATATTCTTTGATGTGTAAGGGATTGCCACTACAAGTACTGTCAAGGTTGGATACCTATCAAACAGGATATACATTGTTCAAAGCCTTGAAGTCCATTTGTGAAGGAGGTGAACAACTCAGAAGTCTGAAGAAACAAAAGTTGAAGAGACAGTTGGAGTTATTTGAACACATTGCTGGAGAATCTGTGCACCAGATGATGAATAGGTTTGTTCATCTGACTACTGAAATGACCAATGCGGGTGCAAAAACAGATCTCCAAGATCTAAATGACCGATTGTTATGTGCACTTCCATCATCATGGAAACAGACTGTGACTCTACTGAAACATACTGAAAAGTTTCCGATGGATCTGGATTTGCTCATTGCAAAGATTGAAGAAGTAGAGATTGATGAAGGTTCTAGAAACACTGATAGAACTGGTTCGCATGCACAATACAAATATATTGTGAATCCTGCTAATACTGTGGAGAATGCTTTTCTTGCACAAGATGCACCTAAGTTTGAAGATGAGGGTGATTTATTTGTTGGCGCAAGTTTTTATACTGATTCATCATACTTTCCAAGTTCAACAACTTATTCTCAACCTCAATCTCCACCAAGAATTCAAGCTCAAAGTCAGAATGTGAAACCGCAATCAGAAAGTCAAAGTTCTAATGTTCAAGCAAAGGTAAAAGATGTGATGAACATCTTGTTACAAGATGACGAGACTAAAACTGCCTTTACAGCTTTTATGGCAAGTTTTCAAGCATACTAAGGAAGTCATTTAAGTCAAATGGACGTTGTCCTTCAAGATTTATTTGAGATGGATCCTGATGACGTTGAAGAAATGGATCTGAATTGGCAAATGGTAATGGTTGCTTATAGAACACAGAAACATGCGTATGTTAACCGAAGCTACAAGCCTCATGCAAACAAAACTGTTGGTTTTGACAAATCGAAGGCCAGATGTTTCAACTGTAACTGTTATGGTCATTTTTCTCGGGAATGCAAAGCTCCTAAGAATCAGAATTACAACGACCAAGCCAGTTCAAGTAATCAAGGTCAAGGTCAAAGCTCGCAACAGTCTTCAAGCTATCAGCACAGAAATCAACGTTTCAATCAGAAACCATATCAAATTCTTCCCATGCCGGAACTGAAAGATGAAGGCAAGAAACCAGAAGATCAAACTAAAGCACTGGTGGTTAGTGTGAAAGACTGTTATGATTGGAGTGCATATGCAGAACAATTCACATCTGATCTTACGTCAAGTTTGGCACTGGTGTGTGAAATCGAAGAAGACTGGTCAGAAGAAGGAGACAGTAAAGTGATTGATACTGTAAGTGAAGATTCAGAGGAATATGACTGGAGTGCAAAGGCAGATCCTGTTGAAGAATCTGATACTGAAATAGCGCTTATGGCTACATCCAATGAATCTTCATCATCTACTGAACAACCAAAGGTTAGTATTGAATTACCCCCTAACTATGTTCCATTGCCTGAAGATGTGAAAGAAAGGTTATGTTCTGAACAATGCATTAAACAAGTGGAACATTATCGAACTCATTCATTTAAAATTGGTGATAAATTAAGTAAACATGAGAAAATTCATGAACAACTTAAAATTGATCACAAAATTGCTGATGAGAAGATTTTGTCACTTAAAGAATCATGGAACAAAACCTTAAAGGAACTGGAACTTGCAACGAAACAACTTGAAGAAATGACAAAGAACTTTGAACAAGAAAAAGTTGCTCATGCTGTCACACAAGTTGAATTAACAAAAGTCAAAAGTTGTAAGAACATGGTGAAACAACTTGTGAATGAAAGAGGTAACAAAAACAAAACCAGGTTGGGTTTTACTCATGAACCAATGCCTAAATCAATCACTCAAACCTTACCTGAAAACTTCAATGAATTTGATCATTCACCTGAAAATGAACGAAAATTCAAAGAAATTCAAAGAAGTAAATCTGAATCCGAAGGATCTGAAGTATTGATTGAAAGTTTGAAAGAAGAAGATGACGTGACAGTTGAAGCTGATGATGAAGCAAGCAACAAATCTGACAACAAATCAGAACCTGTTCTAATCCAACTCGTTGAATATCTAAAACTTAATCCAGAACCAGAAGAAACGGTGAAGGATGAAGGTGAATTTTCAGGATACAATGATCCTGAATACATCAGGTGGAAGAAAGAACAAAAGGCGAAAGTTGTTGATCAACTGGTCAAGAAGAATGCAGTGAAGAAGGCTGAAGTTTCAACTGCGGAGAAGCAGAAATCAAACATAACAAACAATCAATCTGAAACAAAACAGTAAAAAGGAAAAAGTGTCATAAAATCAAATGACAACACCAAAGCTCAAAATGTTAAAACTGACAATGTCAAAACTGTCAAGAAGAAAGTGTCAAAAGGTAAAACAATCAAGTTTGTGTCTGCAGGAACTTTCGATATGAACGGTTCTTATGGTAACCAAATCAATTCTCTAATAAAATCTAACTCTGGTCTGAAAACAGGTTCAGGTCCTAAGTCTTCCGCTGTCAACGATAAAAGAATTGAATCTAAAAAGGTAACCAAACAGAATGGTATAAAATCGAATCAAAGTCCCATGCAATCAAAATCACAAACAAAGTCTCCACAAAAGAATCAAGTTAATCTAAAACCGAACAGAACTGATAATGAATCACGAGTGGGTTCTACATCAAAAGTTAACAATTGGCTCTTTAGAATTAGCAAGAAACATTGTGAAATCTGTGATCGTTATAATCATGCAACTGCTGAATGTTTCTTTAACAGGTACTGCAGTTACTGTGACAAAAGAAATCATTCTTCAGAAGAATGTTTTTATAACACATTTTGTGATATTTGTGAAAGAAGAAACCATGACACAAAGGATTGTTTCTTTCGAACAAACTCATCACGAGAATTGCCTCCGTTTCCAAATTTTCAAAGAAATCAATCATTTGGTTTTCAAAATATGAATCAAAGTCATTCTCCGGTTTTGAGAAATTTCAATCGAAACAATTCTGTTTCTAATAACTTTTCATCAAGAAATGTGCAGGTTAACAGTTTTAAACCAAGAGCTTTGATGGTAAGAAATCAAAAGTTTGAAAATAACCTTGATCCTAAGTTAGAGGAACGGTTCACTGCTTTAAGAAGAAAGTAATCAATTCACGCCAATGGGCGAAACAGTTTTCAACCAAATCTCTCAAATGAAACAAATTTTCAAAATCTTCATTATCAACAAGTTACTGTTGCAGATAGATTCGGAAAACCCAAGACCATGTGGGCCTGGGTTGACCAAACTAACTAAGTGATTGTTGAAATGCAGGTACGCCCAAGAAGACCTATTAACTCGTGGTTTGTTGATAGTGGGTGTAGCCGGCATATGACAGGCAACCATGCCTTGCTTCAAGACTTTAAGCTGAAGAATGGTACAAACGTTGCATTTGGAGGTGATGCGGGTGGTAAAATAACTGGAGAAGGAACCGTATCTAATGGGGTCATTAGCTTTGATAAAGTCAACTACTGTGCACAGTTGAACTTTAATTTGCTAAGTGTATCTCAAATTTGTGACAAATCTTATTCAACTTTATTTGATGATTCTTTCTGTTATATACTCAAACCAGGTTTCAAGATTGACAATGAATGGGTGGTGGTTAAAGCTCCAAGAGATCGTGATGTATACAAGCTTGATATGTCGCAGATTGATGCTGAAATCGAAACTACTTGTCTCATTGCGCATGCTTCAAATGATGAGAGTCAGCTTTGGCATAGACGGCTGGGCCATTCAAACTTCAGAAACATGAATCGTTTGGTGACTGGAAATCATGCTGTGGGAATACCGTCAAAGAAATTCTCTACAACTGATCTCTGTCCAGCATGTTTGAAAGGAAAACAGCACCGAATGTCTTTTAAGTCCAAGCCAGAAAACTCCATTTCAAAACCCTTGCAGATGCTACACATGGATCTTTTTGGACCAACAAATGTTCAAAGCATCGGAAAGAAGTCTTATTGTTTTGTCATCATTGACGATTTCACTAGATTTTCTTGGGTTTATTTTCTGTATGTTAAATCTGAAACTGCGTAGTTGCTAAAAGAATTTATCATCAAAGTTGAAAATCAGTTGGATTGTAAAGTTAAAATTTTGAGAAGTGATAATGGAACAGAATTTAAGAACGCTAATGTTGATTTGTTTTGTGCAGAAAAAGGAATTGCTCGACAATTTAGTGCTCCAAGAACGCCTCAACAGAACGGGGTTGCGGAACGGAAAAATCGGACACTGATTGAAGCAGCAAGATCCATGCTCGCAGATGCCAAAATCCCTATTACATTCTGGGACGAAGCTATTGCTACTGCGTGTTTTGTACAAAACAGGACATTATTGGTTCAGGATAAACAGAAAACATCTTATGAGTTGTTATTTGGAAGAAAACCAAATATTTCATACTTGAAAGCATTTGGTTGCCCTGTATCGATTCTAAATTTAAATGATCATCTCGGAAAATTTGAGTCAAAATCTGACGATGGATTTTTCCTTGGTTACTCGTCTGTTTCTAAAGCTTATCGGGTTTTTAATAGCAAAACAAATACTGTTATTGAAACTATTAACGTAAAGTTTTTAGAAAATTCGTTTCTGTCAGTGGCGCATGGTCCCGAATGGCTGTTTGATTTAGATTCGTTATCAAAATCTTTCAATTCTAACTTGTTTGATTTTTCAGGAAAAACGAGAAAAGAATCAGGTGACTTGGGATGCTTTAGCGATGATTCTGATAATGACGATGATAGCAATCTCAATTCTGAGTATCCGTTCATGTCATTTCATAATCCTGATCATGTCAAATCCAGTCAAGCTCCGGGTCCTTCTGATTCTCAAGAAGCTCAAGAATCAAATATTCTTGGTAATGATGTTAATCCGCAAAGTTCTCCTAATGATGGTGGTTCTGTTCAAAATCAACCATCATCAGATCCGAATGTTGAAGTTGTTCCAGATTCGTTTGACTACTTCATCAATTCACCAGAACAAGTTCCGAATTTTACTCCGCATACGTCTACAATTCTACAAGATCTACCGAATCTGAATCAGTCTAATCTGGAGAGTCAAGTGCAAGGAGATGATATACCAACTCATCGAATTCATAAGAAACATCCTGTCTCTCAGATTATTGGGCCATTGAATCAGAGAACTACAAGAAGTCAAACTGAGCAAGCAAACGTTTGTCTTTATTCATGGTTTCTTTCTCAAGTGGTGCCAAAGAATATTTCAGAGGCGTTGCAAGATAATAGTTGGATTGAAGCCATGCAAGAGGAGTTACTTCAATTTCGCAAACAAGAGGTTTGGAAATTAGTGGACTTACCTGAAGGAGAAAATGCGATTGGTACAAGATGGTTGTACAAGAACAAACCAGATGAACGTGGTATTGTTGTGAGAAACAAAGCCAGACTTATTGCACATGGATATACTCAGGAAGAAGGCATTGATTATGAAGAGGTGTTCGCTCCGGTCGCACGACTTGAAGCCATACGCATCTTTCTTGCATATGCTTCCTTCATGAAGTTTAAAGTATTCCAAATGGACGTTAAAGGCGCTTTTCTGTATGGACCGATTACAGATGATGTATATGTCAGACAACCTCTGGGTTTTGAAGATCCTGACTATCCTAATCGTGTATACAAGTTGAGTAAAGCTCTATATGGTCTACACCAAGCTCCGAGAATCTGGTATGAGACATTATCTAAGCATTTACTAGAACATGGATTCACAAGAGGTCAGATTGATCCAACTTTGTTTATGAAGAGGGAGAATGAAGAACTCTTATGTGTTCAAGTATATGTAGACGATATTATCTTCGGATCAACCAGTGCGTCAATGTGTAACGAGTTTGAGGAAATCATGAAGTCCAGATTCCAGATGAGTTCAATAGGGGAGATTAACTTCTTTCTTAGATTACAAGTGAAACAATCAGCTGACGGAATTTTCATCAACCAATCAAAATTTGTTGAGAAGTTGCTGAAAAAGTTCAAAATGCAAGATTGTCAGACTATTCGAACTCCATCTGATGTGAACTGCAAGATACAGCCGGATCCGAAAGGCAAATCCGTGGATCAAACACTATACAGATCGATGATTGGTTCACTGATGTATCTTACTGCATCAAGGCCAGACATTATGTATGCTGTATGTGTGTGAGCAAGATATCAGTCTGATCCAAAAGAGTCACACCTGGTTGCTGTTAAACGTATTTTCAGATACCTTAAAGGGAAACCGAATCTCGGGTTATGGTATCCTTATGAAGGCAATTTTGAATTATATAGTTATTCTGATAGTGACTTTGGTGGGTGTGCTCTTGACAGGAAATCGACTACTGGTGGATGTCAATTTCTGGGTCCTAGACTTGTTTCTTGGCAATGCAAAAAGCAGACCAACGTTTCTGTATCCACAGCTGAAGCAGAGTATATCGCTGCATCTGCAGGATGTTCTCAAGTTTTGTGGCTACAAAACCAATTGCTTGACTACGGGTTTAACTTTCTCAAAACTCGTATTTACATAGACAATACTGCTGCAATGTTCATTACTGCTAATCCTGTTCAACACTCAAAAACCAAACATATCGAAATTCGATATCACTTTTTAAGAGACAACTCTGAAAAAGGTTTAATAATTTTGATTAAAGTTCATACCGACAAACAACTGGCAGATCTTTTCACAAAATCATTTTTGTCAGGACGGTTTGAATTCTTAATTCAATCCATAGGATTAATCAATCATGATTGATTCTATTTTTCGAAAACCAAACAAAAATCAGAAAAATATAAAAGCCAAAAATATTATAAGTCGATGTCAAGTATTGATTCCTTTGTCTTTAATTTTATTGTGTGTACTGTGTGTGCATGAAAAAGAAAAGCAAAAACAAAATATAAAAGCAAAAAGAAAAGAAAATATCATGTCATAAGAATCTATATTGCACAAAGTGAGAAATGATAGTTACACTAGACATTATTTGATACATCTTTTTTAATAAAGACTGATGAATGTTACTTGATGTGCTAGACAGCTCAGGCAATTAGACTGAACAAGTAAGTTTCATTGTTGACAAACATAAACTTAATGATCTTTGTGTTAAGTTCCTTTGTTATACATGTCTAGATATATATTTTTTGATGCCTTGCTTGTGATGATAGTTGTGCTTGATCGGGTAATGGTGCATTCTATTCAGTGTGATGAACCGCATCGTGAACTTCTTTGTTGTGGTATCCACAGACCTGAAGTCTCACACGAAGTCTCTTTTGAGCTTCAAGATGCAGCAAAAGATTCCCAAAGTTGGAACAAAAAGAGTCCCAAATGTGGACCATCACCAAACAAAAATTCCAAAAAGGAATTCAGAAGATTCCCAAGGGGAACGATAGGAAATGAAAAACTCCAAAATTGAATTAAAAAGAAGTCCCAAAGTGGACCAAATCCGAATAGAACCCAGATTCCACACTGTTTGTGATTGTAAGTGACCAGATTTTTTGCAATATGCATTCAGGTAGTGGCTGATAAGGAAATATGTTGACATATGTATACATGTGGGTCACATAAGTCATTCTAATCGAACCTTAATCTCATCATGATACTGAAAAAGTAAGTGTGTCAACTAGAGCTAATTGGTATGTTTTCATATCATCACTCAATCAAACATAAGTCAAATGTCTATTCAAAACTTGCAAAACATGTTCAGATAATGTGTGGTATGATCTCACTGCGATATTTTGATTCATTGCATTGCATATGTCTTTATTTTAATGTGTGTGTTTGTGTGTGCAGGCATATGGAATCTTTATTGACACATCGACATCCTTGTTAAACTTAAAAATTTCAAGAAATTTCAAGTTTAGGGGGAGAATAATTGAAGAAAAATATCTACAAAAATCCAAAAATAATTTTGAATAAGTGTGTTTCGAATGAACAAGATTATGTGGTATGAAAAGCAAAGGTATTGGTTGTGTTAAAAACAAACCCAAGGTCTTGTATTTTGTTTTTAAGAAATTGCTTCGGGATATAGAAAATTTGGTTCTGCAAAAAACATTTGTTTTGAAAATCAAAGAAAAAGAAAAAGGAATTTATATATTTACATTTATGATTGATGTCAACAGCGTTTTACTCCTTTTGTTGCACATGGTTCTTATTTCATTGCGCATGGTGCTCTTCTTTAAGCTTATGGTACAACATTTTGTTGTTAGGTACATGTTTTGAAGCAGTTGGTACATTATTAAGTGTTTGGATGCCACGTTTTTCTTATTCCACGTGGTAAAGGTTTGCCACACTCTTTACACCAGTTACCTCCCACCTCACTTGCATCTTCACCTCAAAAGTTCTCTCTCTTTTTCTTTGTTTCTCTCTTCCATGCATTGATCTTGAAGACGGCGAAATCACAACAGTCGGCAGCGACGTTATAGCATCCACATGGTACATATCTTTATGCAGGGAAGCAAAGCTTCGTTGGTGGGTAAGCAAAAAAAACATTGTCGAGGTATGATTTGGGTGGTGTTTTTAAGTTTCTTTTTAACTCAATATAAGGTTTGAAATTTCGGCTTTCATAGTTGTTGACTTAAATCTTTATTTGGTATCCTATTGATTTCCCTCAACATGACTTATTTAGGGTTTCTGCAAATTAAACGCTGACGGTTTCTGTGTTTTCATGTTGGCTTTTCGACTGAAATAAGTCATGGTTGATTTGGTAAACCGTAATTTTACCACAATATGTTTTTATACCTTCTACTTCTTTGTTTTGATTTGTTAATTTCCTTGTGGTGTTCGTATGGTTTCCTTTTGTTTTGCTAATCTAACTTTTTTCTGTTTGACCTGAAATTTTAATGTTTTTGTTGGCGGATTTGTTTTCGATTGTTGATGTTTGTTGTTGTTGGATTTGTTTCCTTCTGTTGGTGTATGTTTTGGGCGTTTTTTGGTTTTAGGGTTATTTGGGTCGTTTCATGTATGCTGCTGCGTCTATCCTGTTATTAGTTTTTTTTAAACGAAATGTTTAGTGTTAGTTGTGTTTTCTTTGATTTTGCTTGAATGTCTAGGTTTGCAATGCATTGTTTTACTTTTTGGGTGTTAGTGTTTTATGGTTTGGTTATCACTTTGCAATTCTACAAACCCCAATTCGGTTAATCCCACTTAGCAAGTTTTGATTAACCAAAATCATGGACCCAAATTAGGTTTTGATGTTTTGGTTAATTTTTGTTTTTTGGTTTTTGTTTAACTTCAAAACAACACTGTAAAGAATCTCTTTGATTTGCAATATGTATATAGTTTATGCGCACAACTTGCTTCTATTTAAAATCTACTTTTAGTGCTTACAATCTTTAAGATTGTTTTACTCAAATGATGAGGTCATTATAATACTTTTTTTTGTTAGTAATAATAAACATGTTTGTGTACCAAATTGACTGCTATCTATCCATTTTAGTTACAAAATATTTAATCACTATGCACTTTTAAGGTTTCAATTAATGTACCACACATTGTTTTGATCGATTGAGTTTTATGTTGGTTATTTTAATGTCAGCTGGTTTAATGGTTAGGTTATGTTGATGGTTTTTTTTTTGTTTCAGGTGTAGTTGTTGTTATCAAAGTTACACGATCCTGTTATTAGTTTGATTTTGAAACACGATTTTCAGTTTTCTGTTTGTCGGATAGAGTTTCTTGTGTTTCAGGTTCAATGGCTATTCGTTGTTGTGGCTGTTGTTAGAAGGCCTGCTAATTGGGATAGGAGTGGTGTTTGCTTTGCACTGTTTTTTCACTAATGGTGCACTTGCCTTCTACTATAACCTGGTAAGTTTTTGTGTTATTACTTTCGCTTGCATTTTGGTTTAGATTTTAGTTGTAGGTTAGTTGTATATGTCCATTATGTATATTTCTAGGCAAATGGCAGTTAAAGAAGACGAATTCAAGAGATAAGTTCGAAATTAAAAAAAAATGTTAATACAATGATAACTTTGCTTATTCAACGGTTTATTTTGCAAATGAATGCACCATATATATAATATTAAAAAGAGTAATCAAGCATGCATCATATAAGAACTCTAATCATAAAACTTTAACAGTATAAACAACACACCAGCACAACCAGTATGCCTTGCATCCCATTTCAGATCTCATAATATTGTACAACATTGGTTCGTATCCTAATATAAACCTACTCTTATGTAGCTTGAGGATAATGTAAGGAGAAGCATCGGAGAACAACAAAAAATGCAGACAATTGATGAACTGGTGCGTAGGAGTCAGGAAAGCAATGCAGTAAGTAGTTATAGATGATACCTTCCGCTATTCACAATTACTATACTTAAAAATACATTATTATGTAACATAAAGAGCTATTCACTTGCCGCACATTGGTAACTGATTTTGTTCGTGGTAGGGCATGGTTCTACATGGGTTGTGTTGGGTGTAATTGAAATTTCTCCAAAAAGTGAATGAAAGAAAATAACTGGGTATGCGGAGACCACTCGGCTGAAACACAACTGAAATACATGTAAGATGAACTCAAAATAAAGCAAATAAGCTGCTAAATCCCACAATAACAAAAATCAGCTTTTTTAATCTTTGCTATAGAATTCAGATCACACAACTAGAAGGACAAGGAGAATAGGAAAGCAACAGGACCACACACTTTTGGAAGGCAAGCTTTTGATTTGAACCAAGAATTGATAAACCAGAACCAAAATGCACATTCAACATCTTACGTTCAACACAACTTAGGATTATGTACTTTGGATTATGATGCCCTTTAATTTGGTTCATGTACTTTGGTTTAAGTTGACTTTAGTTTATGTAATGGAAATATCATCTTTATGTAAAATCGTCCGCCGCGAAGCGCGGGTACCGTGGCTAGTTTAATTGAAATTAAATTTATTGACTTGTCTTATGTTGTTGATAATTAATGTGACAAATTCTATTAAGGATGTCTTGTCTAATTAATATGTCAAGAATGTTTGCAGGTGCAATAAATGCAGTTGAAAAAGTCAACAGACGAGAAAATTGAGAAAAATTGCTAAGTGTTGTAGCCGGGCAAAGATATCAGAAACAACTGTTCTGCCGGGTAATGAAGACACTGTTCAGTCGGGTAAAGTTGTTGTGTCTGATATGAGCCGGGTGATTGAGAAAAAGAAGTGAAGCCGGGTGAAGATATTATGACTACTGTATGGCCGGGCAATGAACATGTCAAATCTATGCCGGGTAAAGAAGTCATTAATATCTGCCGGGTGACAAGTTATTTCATTATACTGCCGGGTGAAGAAATGTTGTCACTATACAGCCGGGAAAAAGAGAAGTAATCTTGCCGTGTAAGTGCATAACACTGTGTTGCCGGGTAATAGTGTAAACAAATTGTGTTGCCGGTTGATGAAGAAAAAGCATGCCGGGTGATGAAGTAAATTACTATGTTGCCGGGTGATGAAGAAAGCATGCCGGGTGAAAAAGAAGACAACTGTGTTGCCGGGTGATGAAGAAAGGATGCCGGGTGATGTTGTGAAGACTACTATACTGTCGGGTGATCAATAAAACCAACCAGGTGTAGTTGTTCCTAACCTTTACCCGTCACTACAGTGACTTACCCGTCTCTACAGTGTTTGACCCGTCAAGTGTTTTGCACATGTTATATGTTAACCCGTCATATGTTGCGACTTGTCTCAAGTACTTGACTCGTCTCAACAGTACATGACCCGTCTCAACAGTGCTTGACCCGTCAAGGCTTATTGGGCTTTTATGCTTACCCGTCCCAAATTGTTGACCCGGCACCTCATGTTTGACCTAATTTTTAACCATATAAAAACCCGCCTCTTCACAAACACTTATCATTTTTCACTCACAATTTCAAGCAAATTCTCTGCACTTAAATCGTTTGATTATCATATTCAATCGTTTGTTCTGTAACAAGTCTGATCGATTGAATAAGGTATTGTTTAAGTATTTTGATCTTGATAAACCTGCAAATCGATCGATAAAACGAAAAACGATGATGAACAGTGTTTTTGATCACTGAATCGACACTTTGATTCTGCATGTTAAAACTGAAATCGAATGTTGTTTTAAGTGTAAAAACTGTCGATCATTAACAATCAATCATTAATTTGCATCAAAATTCTTTAAAATCAACAGAATCAACCAAAAATTCTCATAACTGTCAAAACCACCATTGATGACCTGTTACATGCTCTTAAATGTTAACTTCAAAATGATGAAATGTGTGTTAAAAGTGACAAATCCTTGTTAAAACTGAACTAAAACATGTTAAACAACTTCATCTTATAAATGTCAAATTTTTGTTCGTAAGTGGGAAACTGTTGAACTACAAAATGTTGTATGATCATTAAAATTCAAAGTTGTTTTGATCAAAATGATGAAAATCAGTTTGTTAGAACAATTTAGGAGTTAAAATGATTATGTGAATGTTTTGCTTTTATAACTTTATGTTCAAACACTTATGAAAATTTGAAATTTATTAATGAAGAGTCTAACACATTTGTCTTGTTTGTGTTTTTGTTTTAACAGATGGAGAATTTGAAGTTTGAGCCCAAGCACAATTTAGTTGCATGTTTGGATGAGTCTATTCCTGAGACTGAAGGATATAGAGACATGATGAGATTCATCAAGAGGACAAAGTATGTGTATGCTATGTGTGCCAAGCCGGTCATATATGCAAGATTGATAAAAAGTTTTTGGAGGACAGCTGAGGTGATTAGAAATGATGCTGGAGTGACTGTTGTTAGAGGAAACATTACAAGAGAGTTAGTATTGACTGTCTCTGAAGAAGCCATCAGAACAGCTTTGAGGATAGATAATGATGAGGTAGGAGCAAATGATGAGTTGACAAATGCTGAATGTCAAGCGTGCTTTGTGAATATGGGACATCCTCCTGCATTTCCAAAGTCACAATTTTATCGAGCAAGGTTGGGGAAGAAATGGAAATTATTATGCTATGTCATTCAACAGTGTATGTCAAGAAGGAGTGCAGGTTTTGACAACTTCCCATCTGACATAGCATCCCCCATTGTAGCAATTGCTGAAAACAAACCATTCAATATGTCAAAGTGGATTATGAACGGGTTTGTATTCAATCTGGTGAAGGGAAAGAGGTTCAAGTTTCTCATGTACCCGAGATTCTTGCAGTTGATGATCAATGTTACCTATCCCATTATCAGAAATGAAGGAGTTATTGGAGGGATACTGTATACCGAGGACATGAACGATCTATCTTATAGGAAGATGAGTATCGGGAATGTGCCAAGTGTTGATTTATTTGACTATATGAGGGATATAGCAAATAATGAGGAAGATGTTGAGGTAGTTTATCATCATATTTCACATGGAGAGATAGTAAATCCACAGGACCTTGTTGATGAGGTGCCTGACAATTTGTTGGATGATGATGAGTATGCTGCTCGTCATGCAGAAGATGAAGAAGATGGATCTGAGGACGAAGAAGAAGAAGAAAGTGATGATAGTGAAAATGATGGTGATGATGATGCCGAATCTGTTTCAGAGGAGGTAGAAAATATTGAGGTTAATGAACCAGTGGAAGTAGAGACAGAAAATGTCGACGTTATTGAACCTGTTGAGGTTGTAAGTGTGGCTGAAGAATTTGACATTGAAACTCCAAGAAATATTAATGTTAAGTATGTTAGATCTCGAAGATCTAAGTCTGTGATTGTGAAGGAACCAAATGTGATAGAAGATGTGAATATGCCTGAGCAGATAGATGTTGTTCAGATTGCTAAAGAAGTAATGTCCGATGTTGAGACTATTGCACAGATAGTCGATGACACTGATGCTGGCATTACTGTTCCAGTTGATGTACCCACCACATCATTTCCGTTTGCTGAAAACATTGAACAATCTTTAGAGTCTTCACCAAAAATTGGTTCAAGTGTTGATGAGAATGAGGATAAGAAGAGGATTGCAGAATTAGAATAGATGGTAGCAAAATTATTGGATGTGAATGAACAGTTGAAAGCTTCAAATGATAGAAAGAAGAAAAGATTTGAAGAGTTCTGGACTATTCATAATCAGAATCTGAAAACATTCAAGGAGTTGGATGCTGATCATGTTAAGTTGACTGCTAAGCATGAAAAGTTGAAGGCTGATTATGAAAATCTGAAAGAGGAGTATGAGAATTTGAAGTATGATTATAAAGAGTTGAAGGCTGAATGCAATACTCTTGAGGCTGAGAAGGAAATGTTGGAGAAATGGTTAGAAGAAACTCGATCAAAGAAGTCAGGGTCCACATCAGATAAAGATTTTTCAGATGAGGCGATAGAAGTGACTGAAGCTACTCAAGAAGCAAAAGTATACTATACTAGAGCACGTGGTACAACGAATGTGGGCATAAGGGTTGAATCTCCAATAGTCATTCCCGATGAAGCTGCTGAAACTGTCAATTTTGACAAGGCTGAGGGAAAACGAAAGTTAGATGCTGTGCCGGAGATTACTGAAGAAGCATCTGTTTTGAAGAAAGCAAGAACTGATGAGACAGTGCAGATTGAGCCGATTCAATCTGTGACTGTAGCTGAAACTGAGGTGGTAGAAATGGCAAAGGTTGATGAAACTGTGATAGAAGCTGAAGTTGATAAAACAGTTCAGATTGAGCCGATTCAATCTGAATCTGTATTGGTTGAAAGAGTGTCTGAAGTAGTTGAAATGGTTGGAGATGTGCCTGAAACTATGACAGAAGAAGTAAGTCAGTTTGAGCCGGTTCAAACTGACAATGCACCAATGATAGAGGCACTAGATGACTTAGATGATATTGACTTCACAGAATCTGAACCTGAAGCTGAGCATGAAACGAATCCAGATGATGAGATTCCTGCTGATTTGCCTGAACGTTTTGCATATCTTGAGAAGATGAAGTACAATCCAGTGTATCTGAATGGGCTGACTGTGAGTCAAATCAACGAAGAGTATGAAAAATGTTTGATAGCTCAAGATAAAGCTGATGCTGATGCTGATGAGAAAGAGTTCATTGTTGAGATGGGAGAATGGACACCACTTCAAGAGAGTTTAAATATTGATGATTTACCTCCAACTGAGCTTTATCATCAAAACCCTGAAGAAATATCAAGCAGAAATATGCGAGACTGGCTGAGCTCAAGAAATTATCCATATAGGACGTTGAAAAGATTGAAGCAAGAGTCACTGAGGAAAATTGTTGTAAGTTTTATGAAGACGGAGAAGATGTACAATCGTATGTTTTATCTGGATTACAACAATCCTCAATACTATGAGCTGACCAAGAGATACAAAGTTCTCGGACCAAAAGAGATACCGGCGATGGCTTTACCAGAGAATGCGCATAAAAAGAGACATGAGTTGATGGACATGTTTCCAAGTGAAGTCAAGTCATATAATATACCTATGGATGTACGTGAATCATGGCACAAATCAGCCACAGTAGGTGATGTTGTGAGATCACTGCTGAGCAAGGTCAGTCGGTTGCTGAACTTCTTGATTCAATGATCGTACCAGAAAAATCTAAAAAGGTAAAGATTATTGCATGGAAATATGACAAGGTGTTTGATGCTTTTCTGATCAAAACAGTAAATGGTTTATGCGATGTATACCATTACTACTCTAGTATTTTTAAGTTAGAAGTGCAAGATTAGAAAGAGTTGAACAAGCTGAGACTGATAAATCACACGCATGCTGAGCGTGGTGATAAATGTGCGATGTTGCTTGATGCTGGGATTAGCCGGATGCCGAAATACTTAGAGTTCAGAGGTCAACAGGAGGACAGTGCATATGTTCAATCGAAGAAACAGAGAAAACAAAAGAAGTTGGTGGTGAGTGAGGATATGTACCTAGAAGAATTTTCTGATGAATATTTTGACAAGGTGACTGATCCGGGGTTAAAAGTGTTTGATGGTTCTCAAGCAACAAAGCCAATTCTTAAGTTTTTCTATAATCAGGAAACTTTTGAATTAAAACTGGTGCGAAATCTGGAGGACTGGGATAAGGATATGATCACCTTATTCAGTACTTTTGAACTGAAGTTATTGCATCCATCATACATTGAACATTTGAGAACTTACAAAATGGAGAAATGTAAAGACAAAGTTGCTGAAGCCGATCGTAAATTATTTATGGTTATGGTTGAGGTGATTACTGCTGCGTCAGAGAAAATACGACTAAGGAAGGCATTACTCAATGCTAACCTTGTGAAAGTTGACGTTCCGGAGATAGAGTTTATGAGAGTAACTGCGAAGGGTACATTGGAGGTGCAAGTCAAAGGGAGAGAGCTGCCTTATGAATTTTACGCTAACATTGATTTTGCAGGTTTAACTCTTGATTCTCTGAGACGTATGAATGCCTGCCCAATCCTTACTAACGAGTCCAAACCAAGACAAGCAAAGACTGCAGAAAAGTTCAAGTCATGCATCGAGGAAGCTTTGAAAGAACAAGAAGAATATAAAGGAAGAGAGTTGCTGAATGTTAAAGAAGAACCTGAAGATTGGTGAGAGATTGAAGCTGAAAAAGATGAAAACTGTTTGAAGATTTTGCTGAAATCCAAAGATAAATCTTAGGGGGAGTACTGTTAGGGCTATTTCCTAGTTAAGATTTACTTTGTATTTGTTTATACATTTATGTATAGTTTAGGGTCTATTTTGTTATTTACCCTAAAGTTGTAATTGTTGTTTAAAAGCATGTAGTGAGAGAGTGTGAGGAGAGAGGCTAGATCACTATTCACGTTAGAGAGAGAACTAAGTGTGTGTGATTTATTTTTCTCCTGCATTTGTACTACAAATCTGCTTTGATCATCAATATACAAAAGAGAATTATTAGTATGAATTGTGTTTATGATTGAACTGTGTTTGTGTATGAATCATTCTGATCATTGAGCGATATTACCGATCCAATTGAACCTATCAATTTTCACATATTTCAGGTGGTGTTGATATGATTTTGTTTCTTTTACCAAGCCATAGGATTGCCTTGGACCTAGTTAAAATAATAAAGACTATTGCATTTACTTTTTTTGTTGTATTATTTTGGTCGTTTTTATTTAATTCTAATGTTCCAAACTTATTATATCATTATTAGAATTAATAAATAAATATCATATGTTTTGTTTACTATTGATATCCAAACTTATTTTATCAATTCAAGTTTTAAAACCTTATTTTAAGCATGTATGTCAACCCAAAACATAAATAAATGGGCATCTAGAAACTCACCTGAGTTTTTGCAGAACCTTAACTTAGCTATTCATGAAATATGATCTATATCTCCAATCGAGCATTACCATTTCATCCCAAACTTTGGATCCTAGAATATAACAACTAATATATAGTCACTCTGTATTCATAATCATAAACTATACTAATCACCCACCAACAGTGAACTAAAAATATAATTATACATGAATGTACTTTCTTGCGTGTGCATATACAAATGGCTTGAAACTAACCCAAATGAATTACAATTGGGATGATTCCAACGCCCACACATCTGTAGCAAAAAACTTTACAAGTGTTGGCCACCATATGACACTGATGTGGTCTCATTTACATTTATATATATACTAGTTTAGTGTCCGTGTTACGCTCGGGAACACAATTCAAGTGATCCTTTTAAGGATGTTCATGAATGTTCCATTCAGTTTTGAGACAAAACCGTGGTAAAACGGAACACATGATATATTTTTAAAAATTACAGTGCTTAGTTTTATGGTGTAGTTTATTTTTAAAAAAAATCATATAAAAATGTTATGTATATTTATAAAACACCGAGGTCTTTAATTGTATGTTATTATTAATTTTATCCATAGGTTTCATTTTTAAACCCTATCAAATATAAACCGACTCACATACACCCCTTGTAATAAAGGGTTAAAAATATAAATACTCTAAAATTTTTTAGAATTCTCCAAAATATTAGGGGACCAAAAATGTAATTAGTTTTATTATAATAAATTTTATATACATATTTTAAATAAAAAATCATTATTGCGAGATAATCTCTCAAATAATGTCACATAAGCTAAGAGTGGAGTTATACTACAAAGTCCAATTTTCCTAGAAAGTCTAAGAAGCCATGAGATGATGACATTTGGCACTCCCTTAAAATTAAAAGGAAGGGTAAAGATGGTAATGTCTCTATATTTTAAGTTTCACCCCATTTTTTTAAATGTCCATAACTTTTACATACGATATTATTTTTTTAAAAAAATTACACCATAAAAATGAGCATTTTCTTATCTTTAAAACGCGTATAATATTCATATATAAAAAACAAAAAAAAATTCATGTTTTTTAGTTCATTGTGTTATTTGTCAAGTCATTATGTTATTTATTCATGTCATTGTGTTATTACACAATAACCTAATGAAATAACACAATGATCTGAAATAACACAATGTCCTGATGAAAATATAACACAATGACCTGATGAAAATATAACACAACGACCTGATGAAAATATAACACAACGACCTGATAAAGATATAACACAACGACCTGATGAAGATATAACACAACGACCTGATGAAGATATAACACAACGACCTGATGAAGATATAACACAACGACCTGATGAAGATATAACACAACGACCTGATGAACATATAACACAACGACCTGATGAAGATATAACACAACGACCTGATGAAGATATAACACAACGACCTGATGAAAATATAACACAACGACCTGATGAAAATATAACACAACGACCTGATGAAAATATAACACAACGACCTGATGAAAATATAACACAACGACCTGATGAAAATATAACACAACGACCTGATGAAAATATAACATAACGACCTAATGAAAATATAACACAACGACCTGATGAAAATATAACACAACGACCTGATGAAAATATAACACAACGACCTAATGAAAATATAACACAATGACCTGACGAATATAACACAATGACCTGACAAATATAACACAATGACCTGAGGAATATAACACAATGACCTGACAAAAATAACACAATCTGAAAAATATAACACAATGTGTTGACTAATATAACACAATAAGCTGAAAAATATAACACAATGACCTAACGAATATAACACAATGAGCTGAAACTTCAAAAAAAAAATTCATTTATTATATATCAGTATTATATCCGTTTTGAAGATAAAAAAACGTTTGTTTTTTTGGTGTAATTTTTATTTAAAAATATTGTCGTATGTAAAAGTTATGGACGTTTAAAAAAGATGGTGGAATTTGAAAGTGAGACAAGACTAATATACCCTTAGCCTACCATTTAAAGTTTTAACTATTTACCATTATGCCACCTTGTGCTTATGAGCCATTGATCTTCATTTAATATTAGATCTAATGGTCCAAAATCCAAATTCCTTCTTAGACTTTTTAGGAAAATTAGACTTTGTAGTTGAACCTAATTCCATAAGCTAAAAGCTATGAAAAGATGCCACATAAGATTTTTTTTTTTTGCTATATTATATAAGGATATATATTATATAAATAATCCATATATCTTTTGATCATTTCAAAAGAACTAAGAGTAAAATTATATAATCATACATATATAATTATATACTTTGTATTTTGTGATTGAATGAATATATGCTGAAAAGATGCAATTTAAAGTAAGTTTTATTAATATTGCCCATTTGATTCATTACATGGCATGTCACGCATATAAAAGAAAAATGCTTTAATATTAAAGACCAAGTATGAATTGTAAATTTGAAGGCATGTCAATTTTAAGAATTAAGAAGGCCACATGTGCAAACACAGGTCCCAGTCCCACTATCTCACATAAATTGCATTAGTGATAAGTGAAATGGGCTTTTAGGTTTTTAGGCTTTTAGCCCATCATGAGATCATGTTCGTAGATTGAAAAAAAAAAAAGAAGAGGCGGACCTTTTTAGGGCAGATAGAAAAAGGAGAGACGGCAAAGAGGCTGAAAAAGAGTGATCATGGAGCTAGAGTGAAACCATGAAGATCAAGCAAAGGCTTGGGATCAAGCCTCGACTACTAGTCTAATCGGGTGTTTTACTTCCGTTGTTTTTATTTGTTTTCATCATGAATTATGAACTTGGATTTGAGTTTATTTTCATAATTATGATTGTTGGCTAGACTCGTTGAATCACATAGGCCAATGATGAATTAGTTACTTGGTTTGCATGTTTGTTGGATTGGTTTTGACATTGGTACGGTTTATGACTTAGTAAAGAATTTTTTTGATTGATTGATGCTTAATTACATATTTGGTTTGGTTTGATTGGGTTAAATTGTTCCATTTAATTCTTAATGAATGTCTTTCATTTAACAGAATTAAATTAGGCTGCGGACTGTGTGTTAGTAACTAGTTTATGGTCTAGGTGCACTAAAACCATAGGAATAATTAACTGGATCAAACTAATAAAAACGTGTAGCTAAACTAGTATCCGTGAGGTGGTAGTTTAACGGGTATGCGTATGTGTTTAAATAACTAGGTTCGTTTCTGTGAAGAGTGGTCTAGATTCCGTTTAATTACATTGTTTACTTGTGTCAATCAAATAAGAGAAATTACCTTAGTTTATTGTACTGTGAGGTAGATAAATTTTATAAGTACTAAGTCATACAATTTTAGACGATTGTGAGGAAGTCTAATAACTAAACTGGTTTTAATATTAACTTGATAAAAACCCGTAGGTGTCTTTTCGAAAAGGGTCGAGGGTCTTATCGGTGTTTGGTCAAGCAAGTATCTCAAGATCCCAGTCCAATGTCTAACGTTTTCCAACAAACTAATAATTTAAGTAACTAGGGAGTTGGGTCTAGGTGGTTTGTTCACTTCTCATTTGTTTAAATCGTTGTCTTTCATGTCATTTACTTTTTATGCAATTTCATATTTTTAGTAAAAATTCCCCCTTCAAATATAGAGTCTGTGGGTCGACACCCGGACTTACTGTGACATCTGCCCCAAAACCGACCCCGAATGCCGACTCGAACCCGAATCTATTTATCTTCATTGGTATTCGTATTTAATATATCGAAATTGTAACGCTTCGTTATTAATATAAATAATTATGTCGGATTTTACGTTATTCCCGTTTTTAATAAAACGATCGAATTAACTACGAGTTAATATCTAAACGTACCTATTTAACTAGTATTTATAATGATTAATTCCAAAAGTATATAAGGTGTTAACTATAAAAAGGATTGTTATAAATATTATCAAGTTAAATACTATTAAGTATCAAAATAACCATTAAACGTCAACAATAATTCAAACATATAGAAACGTCAATTTTATAAACGTCGCAAGTTAGCGGGGTTAAGTTAGTAAGATGAAATAATGATTTAATTAACATTGGAAAATTGCCAAGTTTTAAAGTTATATTAGAGGTTATAATCTCAAAATAATAACATATGTATCTACAAGGACCAAAGTTGTAAACTTTTTAAAACCAAATCCAACCCCCCAGCCCAGTCCCGTTTTCCAGCAGAGAGCTCCGGCCAACTCCGGCTGAGTTCCGGCCACCTCTATTCTCCAATTTTAGTCATCTTTAACTCAAACAAAACATGATAAAACGATTAAGAGTAAGTTTCGAACCTATTACCATTATCAAAACACCAAAAGATCAACCAATTACTCGTTTTTATTGAGATTAAAAACCGAAACCATAAACCCAAGCAATCAATTGTCGTTGTAACGCTTAATTCAATCAATTTCGTGAACCAAAACGCTCATTTCAACATTTCTAAGTTATACCAATGAATTAATTCGTTCAAAACTCTCTAGATCAATCGTTTGATTATCAAAAAAACTGTACACTAGTAGAGACTTGTTCATCATTAAATCATTGTTATTCTCTAAAATAATATTAGGGCTTTCGTTTACCATATCATATAGAATAATTCTGGAGAATGAATTGCATTTTAACTGCTTCAGTTTTATTACATTGTTACCTATTTTAACTAACTACCATAATCTAAATACTAATCCTTTTAATATATAAAATGTAACATGTCGAAATCTTATAGAATTATATAAAATCATGATTTTTTGTATAATATAAAATTTATTTTACAAATACTTTCAAGTACCTTAAAAATAATATAAAATGGAGTTTAATACTTCTAAAATACATACAAGTTTATAAATAATAATTTATAAGGAAATAGACTTTTACATTAACTTTTTTATACTTTGGAAATTATGGTACATGTTTTGAAAAAAAAGTATTTCTAGATGTATGGTATATTTTGGTGACGTTAGAGATAGTTTTCGTTAAAGAAAGATATTATTTAAAGTTTTTATTTCTTATCAAAATAATTATTATTACTATTGCTATGTCACGAATAAAAGAGTTTATATATCTTTTTGACGTTTAACGAGAAACTCCAAATCCCAATTCGAAACCCTAGAATTCCAATTTCCTTAGACTCATATTGTTTCAATTATAGTTTTCCATACAATATGTTTTTCTAAGTTATGATTCGCATTTACTTACGTGATTCTAGTATTTAGGAAATCCTCGGTTCAATTTAAACTATTTACTATTTGTTTCGTGCCTGAGTTTCAAGGTGAGTAAATTCACTCCCCTTTTTACTTTTACATTTTGGGGCTGAAATATGTTCCGTTACTATACAATGTTTTCAGTTTTCTATTTGTTTCCAAAAAGATATCATAAAATATATTAGTCCTGACTGGTGACAAGATGCAATCCTTATGTGGTAGACTAAAGTAGTATTGTTACTTAGTAATACCACAAGTACAATGTTAGCGCTAATGGTTTTACAAACTCACCTACATGTATTTCAGAATATGTGATTTAAACCTGGCCATTCAATGTTTCTAGTTGTTGTTCAATGTTACAAGTTGCTATACGATGATACTAGCTGTTATGATATGTTGCTACGTCCCTTAAATGCTTAAACGATTACTGATAACTTATATCGAGACGGTTACGTGACGGTTGCCAAAAAGGTTATCTTTAATTAATAACATGAGTTGGTTCTTTATGAAAAACGATTACAAGTTGCTATACAATGATGGTGTTCAATGTGTGTTCAAGGTGTCATGGTTGAGAATGATATGAAATAGCTATACATGTAAGATTGCGCAGCATATTATGATGATCTCGGATTTCTATATTATTATGTATCAATTTGTGGTTTACTCACTAGTTTTAAATAGCTAACTTTAACTTCACATATTTTAGGTGATGCTTGATATTGTTTTGTTGTTTTTGTCAAGATATAGGATTGCCTTGGACCTAGTTAAAATAAATAAGACAATTGCATTTACTGTTTCGGTTTTTTTTTACTTTTGTCTTTTCCATTTAAGACTCATGTTCGAAACTTATTAAATCTTTATTACACTTAATAACTAATTACCATGTGCTTTGTTTACTACTAATATCCAATTTCTATGACAACCCGGTGTTTCTGTCACCGGGTGTGGTGTCACAGTTTGGTATCAGAGCCAGGTTATAGGGAACTATGATAGGGTATTAGAAACACACCGACCTATACTATAAACTAAGAGTCCTTAGTGCAAATAGTATGTGCTTAGAAAACTCTTATAGAACATATTTCCTTATTCCTTTTACGAACCTTTCTATGCTTTTTCTTGATCTTATTTCTTACCCGGTTTCGCGAAGGAGCTACAAGAGACTCGTTTGTGTGATTAGGATCTTTCTATTTGTGGAATCTCGTCATCGTCTTGAGTAAGTTTGAAACGTGGGAACATGTGCAATCCGGAAGGGGGAATGCCTGTATCACGGACATCCTGTCTAAGGAAAAGCATTTCGTATAAATCTCTTTAAGAGACCTGTATGCTTACCTGGGGATGAACGAGATGAGTGTGAACCTATAGGCTAAAGCACGCCTTCTTGAATATGTTGAGAACGAACTTAGCACTTTGATAAGTCTTAAGTGTCTAAAACCAAGACACATTCCTAAACCTTCAAATTCTATTTATTTATGGATTCTATGATTATCATTTTCTATGATTTCAAATGTTATTCTAAATTTGCTTATTTACATTTTAATGATTTACAAGTGATTACTAAGTTACGTGTTCTAAAAATTCTATGAAATTCAAAGTACAATTATCCTTTCTATTCAATCCAAATTTCCATTACAACTTATGTTATCCAAAATTTTCTTAAGCCTCATGAAATTCTTTTTCTATCCTATCATTTCCAAGTGATCACGACTCGCTAATACCAACGCGACCCAAATGTTCCAAATCAAAACTAAGATATATTTACTAATCTCAATCAAATTATCAAAACTTCAAAACAAATACCAAATACCAAATCTAAGGCATAATTCTAATCTCAATTCAATTATTGAATCCTAAGTTAAAGACTTAATTCATGATTCCTGAAATCTCGTAACGAATTTACTATGTCAACGCATTCGTTTGATTTACGAATCGAATGTCTACCTCCAATATATCTCAACTTGATCTCAATACTCATGTGTTGTCTAAACTACTCATCTAATCATAAGATTATAATCCAACTTCTAATCCGCCATTAAAAGATACTATTTATGAATTCGTTCTCCAAAACTTAACGTGAACTCACTACACAATTATTCCTAAGTTCATTGAACTAAAATATTTCATATATATATATATATATATATATATATATATATATATATACGATCACTAACGAAATTCTATCCATTTCATTTCTATAAACTCCTCCAAACCCAACGTGTCTTACGTATAAACTCTCTACCTAAAATATCATGTTTTATCTACGGTTTTCGTGAAAAACTACCAACAATTGATTCTATTAAAATGATTTCCTTATTTTCCCAAATAAAAATATATATATATATTATATATATAAAAATAATAGATTTTGATAAAGGATTTCTTTAAAAAGGGATTGGTTATTTTAACGATTACACAACATTTTCGCGTTTTCTCAAATATGATACACAGATTTGGAACAAACGTCATGATTTATGTTTTCCAATATTGAATACTCGAAACTTAGACTGTGCGATTTACATATTTTCAAATCAATCCCCTTATCTATGGTAAAGATAAAAGAAAATTTATTTTTATAAATTCATCGTTTAATTATTTAGTTTTTGTTAAAAAAACCCTTATTTTATAGAAACAACATCATCTCTTATAACTTTGTTTACTTCCATAATCAATAAACTTGGTTTACCTAAAAGCTTTTGTTATATGAACTCAAACGTTTAAAAAAAATCAAACCCAATAGGAACGGAGTAATATATAAATTGGAGCTATAGATTGGATTATCCATAGCATCAAATCTTCATGAAACTAATTTTTCTAAAAATCCTAATAAACTAAATTATTTATGTACACCATCACCCAATCCTTATGAACTTGGCAATACAATGAGCAATTGACATCTACATCTTACACACATGAAGTTGGTTACAAAAAAAAACTTATGTTGCTACAATTTCGGTACTTGAGTTTGACTATTTGAATCTATGAACAAAACTATTATTATGGGTGACTACCTAATAGACTCAAATCTCTTAAATCATCAACTTCCGTATCATCTTAAACTATACTTCACAATAACTAAACTCTATCAAATATAGTTTCGGAACCTATGTGTATCATTATCTTACCTTAAATTTTTTTGTTTACATTTGACTTGCGCATGATCGAATGAACTATGTGGTCCATGCAAAAACTAAAGTAATTACGGGTGCACACGGAATTATGAAAGTTAGTGCATGGAAACCATAGAAAGTTTTGTCATGTGCTTGTGGGCAATGCAACAAATGTGGTATGACAAGAGCATGGTGGATACGCCGCTGGTACATCCTACATATAAATGCTTCCGTCGTACTGTCAAATGAAGCGTTGTATCGATCTGTGAATTTTCGTGTTGTTCTAAGTATCATATTCATATAATAAAACCTATCATACATCATCGAGTAATATAAACTATATATATTCTAAGTTGATCTAAAATAACAAACATATTACCATTTGAACTTATGCATAAGTCAGAAATAAATTCTTTTTATATAGAAATCAAACTTTAATAATAGTTTTCACATATTACCATTTGTCATCATCATCGTCATCTGGTGCTTAAGTCGGTGTAACCCAATTCAACTCCTCGAGACTAACGTATTCCTGTTCAAATCAAAATAGCTAAATAACGTAAGTACATTTAAAATGGAAAGCTTAATAATCGCATCTTTTCGTTTCATTTTCTGTTTCGGTTTGAGCAAATTACGGGACGAAATTTCTATAAGGAGGGGAGACTATGACATCTGCCCCAAAACTGACCTCGAATGCGCGACTCGAACCCGAATCTATTTATCTTCATTGGTATTCGTATTTAATATATCGAAATTGTAACGCTTCGTTATTAATATAAATAGTTATGTCGGATTTTACGTTATTCCTGTTTTTAATAAAACGATCGAATTAACTACGAGCTAATATCTAAAACGTACCTATTTAACTAATATTTATAATGAATAATTCCAAAAGTATATAAGTTGTTATCTATAAAAAGGATTGTTATAAATATTATCAAGTTAAATACTATCAAGTCTCAAAATAACCATTTAACGTCCACAATAATTCAAACATATAAAAACGTCAATTTTATAAATGTCGCAAGTTAACATGGTTAAGTCAGTTAGATGAAATAATGATTTAATTAACTTTGGGTGAAAATTGCCAAATTTTAAAGTTACATTAGAAGTTATAATCTCAAAATAAAAACATATGTATCTACAAGGACCAAAGTTGTAAACTTTTTAAAACCAAATCCAACCCCTAAGCCCAATCCCGTTTTTCCGGCAGAGAGCTCCGTCCACCTCTATTCTCCAATTTTAGTCATCTTTAACTCGAACAAAACATGATAAAACGATTAGGAGTAAGTTTCGAACCTATAACCATTATCAAAACACAAAAAGATCAACCAATTACTCGTTTTTCTTGAGATTAAAAACCGAAACCATAAACCCAAGCAATCAATTGTCGTTGTAACGCTTAATTCAATCAATTTCGTGAACCAAAACGCTCCTTTCAACATTTCTAAGTTATACTAATGAATTGATTCGTTCAAAACTCTCTAAATCAATCTTTTGATTATCAAAAAAACCGTATACTAGTAGAGACTTGTTCATCATCAAATCATTGTTATTCTCTAAAATAATGTTAGGGCTTTCGTTTACCATATCATATAGAAAAATTCTGGAGAATGAATTGCATTTTAACTGCTTCAATCGATCAACTTGAATCCTTTATGGCCGTTATGTTCATCGTGCTTCGTCCATCCAATTCTTCATCAATCATGTAAGTAAAATACCATAAAATACTCGTGATAATCTCTTGATCAAAAGCCCTATCAGATTCGAGATCCATTTGGTGAAATTAGTTTCTAGGGTTCTTAATGAAATTTGGATATTTGGCTGTGTTAAAACAAAAGCTTTTAAAATTCAATTCTAAACAAAAGTTCCGCATAGAGCGTCTGGTTAATCATGTAATTCGTGAACCATGTGACCCTGGGTTCGAATCCAGGGCACTCTATTCTATTTATTTTTATTGATTTACTAGTTTTATTACATTTTTACCCATTTTAACTAACTACCATAATCTAAATACTAATCTTTTTAATATATAAAATGTAACATGTCGAAATCTTATAGAATTATATAAAATCACGATTTTTGTATAATATAAAATTTATTTTACAAATACTTTCAAGTACCTTAAAAATAATATAAAATGGAGTTTAATACCTCTAAAATACATACAAGTTTATAAATAATAATTTATAAGGAAATAGACTTTTACATTAACTTTTTTATACTTCATAAATTATGGTACATTTTTAAAAAAAAGTATTTCAAGATGTATGGTATATTTTGGTGACGTTAGAGATAGTTTTCGTTAAAGAAAGATATTATTTAAATTTTTTATTTCTTATCAAAATAATTATTATTACTATTGCTACGTCACGAATAAAAGAGTTTATATATTTTTTTGACGTTTAACGAGAAACTCCCAAATCCCAATTTGAAACCCTAGAATTCCAATTTTCTTAGACTTCTATTGTTTCAATTATAGTTTTCTATACAATATGTTTTTCTAAGTTAGGATTTGCATTTACTTAGGTGATTCTAGTATTTGGGAAATTCTCGGTTCAATTCAAACTATTTACTATTTGTTTCGTGCCCGAGTTTCAAGGTGAAATATGTTCAATTACTATAGAATGTTTTCACTTTTCTATTTGTTTCCAAAAAGAGATCATAAAATATGTTAGTCTTGACTCGCGACAAGATGCAATCCTTATGTGGTAGTCTAAACTAGTATTGTTACTTAGTAATCCCACCGGTACAATGTTAGCGTTAATGGTTTGACAAACCCACCTACATGTACTTCAAAATAGGTGATTTAAACCCGACCATTCAATGTTTCTAGTTTTTGTTCAATGTTACAAGTTGCTATACGATGATACTAGCTGTTAGATATGTTTCTACGTCCCTTAGATGCTTAAACAATTACTAAAACTTATATCGAGACGGTTGCATGACGGTTGCCAAAAAGGTTATTTTTAATTACTAACATGAGTTGGTTCCTCATGAAAAATAATTCCAAGTTGCTATACAATGATGGTGTTCAATATGTGTTCAAGGTGTCATGGTCGATAATGATATGAAATAGCTATACATGTAAGATTGTGTAGCATGTTATGATGATCTCGGATTTCTATATTATTATGTATCAATTTGTGGTTTACTCACTAGCTTTAAATAGCTAACTTTCTTTTCACATATTTCAGGTGATACTTGATATTGTTTTGCTATTTTTGCCAAGACATAGGATTACCTTGGACCTAGTTAAAATAAATAAGACAATTGCATTTACTGTTTCAGTTTTTTTTTTACTTTTGTCGTTTCCATTTAAGACTCATGTTCCAAACTTATTAAATCTTTATTACACTTAATAAATAATTACCATGTGCTTTGTTTACTTTGATATCCAATTTCTATGACAACCCGGTGTTTCCGCCACCTGGTGGGGTGTCACACTAACTTTGGCTATATTGCATTCGACCGGTCAACTTCAGGTTGTGTGTGAATTAGTAGGTTTGTCTAGGTTTTTATAAATTTAAAACTAGGTGTTTTTAGTTGTTTATTATATATATATTGCACACATCAAGTTTTGGCGTCGTTGCCGGGGACTCCTGGTAATTGTGTTAATTAAGTTTGATTGAGTCTTTAACTGCTATGCACGTGCTTTGTCTTGTTAGTTGTTTGAGTCGTAGGAGTAGGTTTATTGTCTTCATTTGCTATTTGGTAATTTTGTCATGTTCTTTCCTTTTGTCATTTTTAGTTTAATGTCTTGTTACTTAATTTGTCACTTTAGGGATTTTTGCAGTTATATGCCGCATCTGCGCTCACAAGGACCAGTCAAGTATAAAGATGGAGCTGTTGAGTCGGAGCTGCAAGTTGTAGCTGTATCGTCTGCGGAGGTCAAGGTAAGTACAGTATATTTCGATTTCACCTCGCACCCACACCGCACAACACACCACCTAGAAGTCCTAGGTTGTGGATGGCAGATAACAGAACTGTCTATCAGCAGGCATTAAACGGTTTCACCGGAAGCCGTTCGTCCATCGCAGCGCTTGAGATCACAAATCCAAATTCGTGACAGATCTCGCCATACATCATGACAGCCCTCGCTAATAATCAATTTCACGAGCGGGATGATGAAGATGCATCCGCACACTTGGCGCGCCTTGCGCGCAATGTGAGCACTTTTAAACTACAAGGTGCTTCTGATGACGCTATCTATCTTCATCTGTTTTGTAACGCCCGTCTTTCGACAAGCACCACAGTTGGCATTCATAAGCATAAAATAATCATATATTAAATAAATTTTTAAAAGCAGCGGAATAATTGTTTAAAACATCATTACATTATCCTTAAATTGTCTTAGAGACTACTTAAAGCATTACAAACGTGAAAATTTTAATTCCATAAGTGTTTTTCTTCAATGCCAGTCTTCATCAAGTCTCTAGCTCTCGCCAAGCAGCTCTAAAAAGCTTCAAACCTCACTCTAACATGCATACAAAAGTCAGCCATGCTGAGTGAGTTCTAGTTTTAAAAGTAAAGTCATTCAGTATGCTTCATATCTTCATTGTATTACACGTATGTAATATCAATATCTAATACGTAACTACAACTCTTACAGAGTTTACCGATATAACGGTTCTTCACTGGTATTAAATTCCCCAGTCGGATCATAACTCTTCGACTCCCATGGAGTCTACCGGTATTTATATAATATCTTCACTGGTATTATAACCCCCAGCCGGATCTTAGCTCTTCGACTCTTACGGAGTCTACCGATATTTCGGTTCTTCGCTGGTTTTGTAAATCCCCAGCCGGATTGTAGTCTCTATTTCTATCATTTCTATACATACTCTTCATTTAGTCAACGCGCATTCATTCACATACTCTTTGTTTTGTCATCACGTATTCAATCGTATAGTCTTTGTTTAGTCAACACGTAGTCAATCATATAGTCTTTGTTTAGTCAACACATAGTCAATCATATAGTTTTTGTTTAGTCAACGCGTAGGGTGATCGTATAGTGCATCGGTATGCATGTTAGCCTCAAAAGTGTTTAAAATGGAATGAAAGTGAGGTCTAGAACTCACCTGATTCTTAGGTGATCTTGCTTGTTTGGACAAGGTTATGGTAGTGGTAATGGTGCACGATCTGCATTTAGGTTTTTATGGAAAATCGTCATTTTTTTATTAGTGTCGCAGCTAGTGTCTCATGCAGTTTCGCATGGCTCATGCCCAACTTTCGTTGGGACTTATGCACACTCAGACACACAACTACAGATCTCAGACACATGAGACACTACAGTGTCGCATAGGTGACACTATAGTGTCGCATAGGTGACACTACAGTGTCACCCAGGTGACACTACAGTGTCGCAAGATGAACAACAGTTTCGCAAAACGGGGTTTCAGCTCGGTTTTTGCCCGAAATCTTCATTTTTCAACCAAATCTCAAACTTTTTATGTCCAAAACCTTGTTTTATCAATTATATGACCAAATCTAAGCTTTTCCATGATTTTAAACATAAAAATGCAACCTTTATTGATTTTTTTTGAAACCTTTGAAAACCTTAAAAACTCCATTAATGGCTAGATTCGTTTTGTGTTATGAAAACGTGTTTTAGAGGATAATTTTACCTGGATTACCTATTGTTTAACACCTTTAAACTTCAAATCAACACTTGGATTTACAAAATCTTGGTTTTTCTTCCTTCTAGCTTGGTTTTCTTCAAAAATGGTGTTTAGGGTTTGTGTGTGTGTTGTTGAGATGGTGAAGTGAGGATGGTGGCTGGAAAATGGTGATTAAATAGTAGGGTTTCCATATTGGGGTAGGGTTTTAGGTGGGCTTTGGGCCTTAATTAGGTAATTAGGCTATTTTAGGCAAATCTTTTAACTAATGAACTTACCATTTTGGGCCTAATTCATTCTTTCATCCTTAATGGCCCATAGTTAAATCATAATCTCTTCATTAATCCTTCCCTTTTCTAATTAGTAAGTGATTAGTCATTACGTTTTACATTCTCGTATACTTATAATCATTTTCATGCTCCATCGTATATATATCGTAATCATCGTGTTTATCACTAACATAACATATATCGTAAACGTCATTCATCATTTTAATCATAATCACTTAAATGCACATCCAGATAAGCATAAGCATGTAAAAACGTCCTACCATAAAAATCAGGGTGTTACAAGTCTCCCCTCCTTATATAGGTTTCGTCCCCGAAACCTCTAAATCATGAAAATAACGCAGGGTGATTCTTTTTATTTCGCTCTCTAGCTCCCACGTAACATCCGAACCTCTCCTATGTCTCCATTGAACTTTTACCTGCTTCACGGTCTTATTCCGTAATCGTTTTTCCTTTTCATCTAATATGGCTACAGGCTGCTCTACGTAGTTTAGCCGCTCATCAATTTCCAGGTCATCATACGACACTGCCATACTTTCATTGGTTAAACATTTACGCAAATGCGATACATGAAAGGTGGGGTGAATCCCACTCAACTCTTCTGGGAGATCCAATTGATAAGCAACATCTCCTACTCGTGCAATTATCTTAAACGGCCCGATATACCTAGGGCTTAACTTTCCTCTTTTCCTGAATCGAATGATTCCCTTCCACGGGGACACTTTTAGCATGACCATGTCCCCTACTTGGAACATAATGTCCTTCCTTCTTTTATCGGCATAAGACTTTTGTCTGTCCTTAGCTGCCTTCATACATTCTTTAATCCTTTCCAATTTCTCTGTCGTGGCCTCGACTATTTCTAAACTTCCGAGTTCTCTCTGGCCAATCTCGCCCCAGCATATGGGAGTTCTACATCTCCTTCCATACAACATCTCATATGGCGGCATCTTTATACTAGCATGGTAACTGTTATTGTAAGAGAATTCCGCTAAAGGTAGGTGACTGTCCCAACTACCACCAAATTCGAGCACACAGGCTCTGAGCATATCTTCCAAGATCTGGATCGTTCTTTCAGACTGTCCATCGGTCTGTGGGTGGTAAGCTGAACTGATATGGAGCCTTGTCCCCATCTCCTCATGAAATTTCTTCCAGAACTTTGACGTAAACCGGGTGTCTCTGTCGGACACAATGGATACCGGCATTCCATGCCTTGTCACAACCTCTTTGATAAATACTTCGGCTAATTTTTCTAAACTTACCGCTTCCTTGATTGGTAGGAAGTGAGCACTTTTCGTCAATCTGTCAACGACCACCCATATAGTGTCATACCCCTTAGGAGTTCGTGGTAACTTCGTAATAAAATCCATGGTGATGTGCTCCCACTTCCACTCAGGTATTTCCAACGGCTGGATCTTACCATAAGGTTTTTGATGTTCCGCCTTGACTTGAAGGCAAGTCAGGCACTTACTTACATACGCTTCTACATCCCTGTTCATACCAGGCCACCAATAATCCTTCTTCAAATCCTGGTACATCTTTGTCCCTCCTGGATGGATTGAGTATCGGAACTTATGTGCATCATCAAGTATACCTTTTCGTATCTCCCCGAATCGGGGTACCCATATTTTACCGTATATCGTCTTTGCACCGTAAGTGTTTTCAGTCAATTCTATCCATTTCCCAACCATTCTTTCTGCCTTAATCTGATCTTCTTTTAGGGCCTCTACCTGAGCCCTTCTAATCTCTTCCATAACTCCGGATGTAATAATCAGCTGGCAAGCTTTAACCCGGATCGGTTCATGTTTCTCCTTTCTACTTAAAGCATCGGCCACCACGTTGGCCTTTCCTGGATGGTAATGAATTTCACAATCGTAATCCTTGATTAACTCCAACCACCTTCTTTGTCTCATATTTAGATCTTTCTGTTCAAAGAAATACTTCAAACTCTTATGATCGGTGTACAGTGTACACTTCGTCCCATACAAATAATGTCTCCATATCTTCAAAGCGAAAACAACTGCCGCGAGCTCAAGATCATGGGTCGGGTAGTTCACCTCATTTTCCTTCAACTGTCTCGATGCGTAGGCAATTACTTTTCCTCGCTGCATAAGCACACATCCTAAGCCTTGTCGTGATGCATCGGAATATACCACAAGATCATCGTTCCCTTCAGGTAACGTTAGTATGGGGGCTTCGGTTAACCTTTTTCTCAACTTATTAAACGCTTCTTGCTTATCTTTTCCCCAATCAAATACTACTTTCTTTCTTGTCAACTTCGTGAGCGGGGAGGCTATCCTTAAGAAATCTTGGATGAACCTTCTATAATAACCTGCCAATCCCAAGAAACTACGGATTTCGGATGGCGTCTTAGGAATTTCCCACTTCATAACTGCCTCAATCTTTGTTGGGTTGACCATGATTCCCTCGTGGTTTATGACATGACCCAGAAACTGAACTTCTCGTAACCAAAAAGCACACTTTGAGAACTTAGCATACAATTTCTCCTTCTGCAGCATCTCTAACACTTCCTTCAAATGACACGCATGGTCGCCCTCGTTCTTAGAGTAAATTAAAATGTCGTCGATAAATACAATCACGGACCTGTCCAACATTGGTCTACACACTCGATTCATCAAATCCATAAACGCGGCTGGCGCGTTAGTAATTCCGAAGGACATGACCAAGAACTCATAATGTCCGTATCTCGTGCGGAACGCTGTCTTAGGAATATCTTGCTCCCTAATTTTCAACTGATGGTAACCGGAACGATGATCTATCTTTGAAAACCAACTCGCACCTTGCAACTGATCGAATAAGTCGTCTATCCTGGGCAAAGAGTAACAATTCTTTCCAGTCAACTTGTTTAATTCCCTATAGTCGATACACATCCTCATGCTTACATCCTTCTTTTTAACGAACAATACTGGCGCTCCCCAGGGAGAAGTGCTTGGTCGGATAAAGCCCTTATCTAGCAACTCCTTCAGTTGCGTCATCAATTCCTTCATTTCACTTGGGGCTAAACGATATGGTGCTTTTGCCATTGGCTGTGATCCCGACACTAAGTCAATCTGAAATTCAATCTCTCTATCGGGTGGTACTCCGGGCAAATCTTCGGAAAAATACATCCGGGAAATTGCAAACTATCGGCACATTTGACAATGGCTTCCGTTCCTCCTCTACGTCCTTAACATATGCTAGAAACGAGTTGCAGCCCTGTTGAATTAGTCGGTTTGCTTTCATCATCGAGATTACTCGAGGAATCTTACTTTCCTGGTCACCATACACAGTTATTGGGCTTCCATCGGGAGCTTTGAAACGAACCAATCTCTCGCGACAACCTATGTTGGCATCGAATTTGGACAACCAATCCATTCCCAATATGACGTCGAAACTACCCAAGGTCATAATACATAAATCTGTAGGGAAACTACGCCCTAATAGAGTAATGGTACAACCTTCTATCATTTGATTAACTCTAATGAATTTACCCTCGGCGGTTTCTACATCAAAAGACTGTTCTACTCTTCTAGAGGGCACTTTTAAGGTAGCATAAAACAAAGCAGACACAAAGCTCCTACTAGCACCAGAATCAAATAACACAGATGCACAGATGTTGTTGACCAAAAACGTACCTGAAACGACCTCTGGCTCTTTCCTTGCCTCCTTCCTGGTCATAGTGAAAGCCCTAGCAGTAGTTTTTGGCTTGTCACCTCCCTTTCCGGCCCGGCAATCCTTGGCCACATGGCCCGTCTTCCCACATTTATCGCACTTAACCACCCCTCAGCACTCCATGGCACGATGGCCCTGCTTTCCGCACTTATAGCAAACTCCTGTCCCCCATTTGCATTCCCCGAAGTGGGGTTTGCCACACTTTGCACAATTATCATTCCCATTCTGATTTCGCACCACTGCCTGCTTTGCTTCAACCTTGACCCGCTTGTTATCATACTTCCTACCATCATCTATGTACCTCTTCCCTGACTGATTTCAGGAATTATCCCAATGCTTAGGTTTCACATCCATCACTTCTTCAGCAGCCATGTTGTCGTATACAATCCCAGCCAGATCCACAACCGACTCAAAAGTACACGGTCTGTGGGCATTCACGTGCGTGCGCACCCTGGGTGGCAACCCTTGAACGTAACACTTAATCCTCCTCTGCTCGGTATCAACCAAATAAGGCACCAGCTGTGCCATCTCATTGAACTTTGTGGTGTACTCGAGGTGGCTCATACTTCTTGCAGTCAGATTCAGGAATTCCCTCTCAACCCGGTCGACTTCGTACTGCGGGCAAAACCTTTTAACCATCAATTTCTTCAGATCCTCCCAAACCATTTCCCTGATCGCCTTCCTTCCCTTGGACTATTTCACAGTAGTCCACCAGTAAATCGCAGCCCCAGTAAACGAGTGAGCAGCAAATTTCATAGCTTGATCGGTCCTACACTCACTAATATCAATCACATCCTCCATCTCACTTAGCCACTCAAGGGTGGCAGCGGACCCCTTTTTCCCATCAAAAGTAGGGGGTCTGCACCTTTGAAAAGCATTGTAATTGCACCCCTTTCCCTTATCCTCAAAATCCGAGCCATCAGACGACTCGATATCCTTCTCTACCTTCTTAGACTCCTCTTTTTCCTCTTTATCATTCTCAACACCCTTCTTAGCGGGTCTCTTCTTTTCAGCTTTCTTCATCTCCTTCATCATTTCCTCCAGAACCGAAGGCATAACACTAGTCAAGACCTGGTGTACTTCTTGTACGACAGCATCCTTCAAATTCTGTTCAAGCCCGGAGGTTGGTGCAATCTCGACTTCGATTTCAGGATCAGTCTCAACATTCTTCTTTGTGGGCTTTCTCCCACGCTTCGCTTCAGGGGCTTTGGTCACCTTAGCATTAACAGCCTTGGCAGAACCTCTAGTTACTCTCTTGGGTGCCATTTCTTACTTCCTATAAGGTTCAAAGACCGACGTTCATCAGTTAGAGCAATTCAGGACGTGATAAGTACTGTAAGTTTCTAATGACAGTGGCCAGTTGTAATTAACTACTTACTTTACTATTCACGTTCTAAACATGCCTCTCCTGAGTCCCATTAGTATTCAAACCTAGTCTGGTTCACACAAAGCATACAAGGCATTATAACATGTATAGGGCACGTAACACGTATAGGCACTAAACCTATTCTTCTACTCTTCTAACACTTGCTCATAACGTACAAACTATCTACAGGCATCTCAATTACTGTCCTATAGCATACAGGCACAGTTCATTATTACTTTACATCATCATTACTATTTACATTAATTATGAGATTCATGTCTTATGTCATATACAGCTCGTTGCTGTTTATTCTTTACCTCTTGGCATGGAGCTAGCAGACTGGCATTCTTACTTCGGTCTCATTTTCATTTTAAGTATTAGGTTTTTCTTTGAAAACATTTTACCCATTTTCTCTTAAACTTTGGCTCTGATACCAACTTGTAACACCCGTCTTTCGACAAGCACCACAGTTGGCATTCATAAGCATAAAACAATCATATATTAAATAAAATTTCAAAAGCAGCGGAATAATTGCTTAAAACATCATTACATTATCCTTAAATTGTCTTAGAGACTACTTAAAGCATTACAAACGTGAAAATTTTAATTCCATAAGTATTTTTCTTCAATGCCAGTCTTCATCAAGTCTCTAGCTCTCGCCAAGCAGCTCTCTAAAGCTTCAAACCTGCACATCACTCTAACATGCATACAAAAGTCAGCCACGCCGAGAGAGTTCTACTTTTAAAAGTAAAGTCATTCAGTACGCTTCATATCTTCATTGTATTACACGTATGTAATATCATTATCTAATACGTAACTACAACTCTTACAGAGTTTACCGATATAACGGTTCTTCACTGGTATTAAATTCCCCAGTCGGATCATAACTCTTCGACTCCCATGGAGTCTACCGGTATTTATATAATATCTTCACTGGTATTATAACCCCCAGCCGGATCTTAGCTCTTCGAATCTTACGGAGTCTACCGATATTTCGGTTCTTCGCTGGTTTTGTAAATCCCCAGCCGGATTGTAGTCTCTATTTCTATCATTTCTATACATACTCTTCATTTAGTCAACGCGCATTCATTCACATACTCTTTGTTTTGTCATCACGTATTCAATCGTATAGTCTTTGTTTAGTCAACACGTAGTCAATCATATAGTCTTTGTTTAGTCAACACATAGTCAATCATATAGTCTTTGTTTAGTCAACGCGTAGGGTGATCGTATAAGTGCATCGGTATGCATGTTAGCCTCAGAAGTGTTTAAAATGGAATGAAAGTGAGGTCTAGAACTCACCTGATTCTTAGGTGATCTTGCTTGTTTGGACAAGGTTATGGTAGTGGTAATGGTGCACGATCTGCATTTAGGTTTTTATGGAAAATCGTCATTTTTTTATTAGTGTCGCAGCTGCGTCTCATGCAGTTTCGCATGGCTCATGCCCAACTTTCGTTGGGACTTATGCACACTCAGACACACAACTACAGATCTCAGACATATGAGACACTACAGTGTCGAATAGGTGACACTACAGTGTCACCCAGGTGACACTACAGTGTCGCAAGATGAACAACAGTTTCGCAAAACGGGGTTTCAGCTCGGTTTTTGCCCAAAATCTTCATTTTTCAACCAAATCTCAAACTTTTTATGTCCAAAACCTTGTTTTATCAATTATATGACCAAATCTAAGCTTTTTCCATGATTTTAAACATAAAAATGCAGCCTTTATTGATTTTTTTTGAAACCTTTGAAAACCTTAAAAACTCCATTAATGGCTAGATTCGTTTTGTGTTATGAAAACGTGTTTTAGAGGATGATTTTACCTGGATTACCTGTTGTTTAACACCTTTAAACTTCAAATCAACACTTGGATTTACAAAATCTTGGTTTTTCTTCCTTCTAGCTTGGTTTTCGTCAAAAATGGTGTTTAGGGTTTGTGTGTGTGTTGTTGAGATGGTGAAGTGAGGATGGTGGCTGGAAAATGGTGATTAAATAGTAGGGTTTCCATATGGGGGTAGGGTTTTAGGTGGGCTTTGGGCCTTAATTAGGTAATTAGGCTATTTTAGGCAAATCTTTTAACTAATGAACTTACCATTTTGGGCCTAATTCATTCTTTCATCCTTAATGGCCCATAGTTAAATCATAATCTCTTCATTAATCCTTCCCTTTTCTAATTAGTAAGTGATTAGTCATTACGTTTTACATTCTCGTATACTTATAATCATTTTAATGCTCCATCGTATATATATCGTAATTATCGTGTTTATCACTAACATAACATATATCGTAAACGTCATTCATCATTTTAATCATAATCACTTAAATACACATCCAGATAAGCATAAGCATGTAAAAAAGTCCTACCATAAAAATCGGGGTGTTACAAGTCTCCCCTCCTTATATAGGTTTCGTCCCCGAAACCTCTAAATCATGAAAATAACGCGTGGTGATTCTTTTTCATTTCGCTCTCTAGCTCCCACATAACATCCGAACCTCTCCTATGTCTCCATTGAACTTTTACCTGCTTCACGGTCTTATTCCCTAATCGTTTTTCCTTTTCATCTAATATGGCTACAGGCACCGCTCTACGTAGTTTAGTCGCTCATCAATTTCCAGGTCATCATACGACACTGCCATACTTTCATCGGTTAAACATTTACGCAAATGCGATACATGAAAGGTGGGGTGAATCCCACTCAACTCTTCTGGGAGATCCAATTGATAAGCAACATCTCCTACTCGTGCAATTATCTTAAACGGCCCTATATACCTAGGGCTTAACTTTCCTCTTTTCCTGAATCGAATGATTCCCTTCCACGGGGACACTTTTAGCATGACCCTGTCCCCTACTTGGAACATAATGTCCTTCCTTCTTCTATCGGCATAAGACTTTTGTCTGTCCTTAGCTGCCTTCATACATTCTTTAATCCTTTCCAATTTCTCTGTAGTGGCCTCGACTATTTCTAAACTTCCGAGTTCTCTTTAGCCAATCTCGCCCCAGCATATGGGAGTTCTACATCTCCTTCCATACAACATCTCATATGGCGGCATCTTTATACTAGCATTGTAAATGTTATTGTAAGAGAATTCCGCTAAAGGCAGGTGACTGTCCCAACTACCACCAAATTCGAGCACACAGGCTCTGAGCATATCTTCCAGGGTCTGGATCGTTCTTTCAGACTATCCATCGGTCTGTGGGTGGTAAGCTGAACTGATATGGAGCCTTGTCCCCATCTCCTCATGAAATTTCTTCGAGAACTTTGACGTAAACCGGGTGTCTCTGTCGGACACAACGGATACCGGCATTCCATGCCTTGTCACAACCTCTTTGATAAATACTTCAGCTAATTTTTCTAAACTTACCGCTTCCTTGATTGGTAGGAAGTGAGCACTTTTCGTTAATCTGTCAACGACCACCCATATAGTGTCATACCCCTTAGGAGTTCGTGGTAACTTCGTAATAAAATCTGTTAGGGCTATTTCCAGTTTAAGATTTACTTTGTACTTGTTTTATACATTTATGTATTGTTTAGGGTTTATTTTGTTATTTTCCCTAAAATGTATTTGTTGCTTAAAGCATGTAGTGAGAGAGTGTGAGGAGGGAGGCGAGATCACTATTCACGTTAGAGAGAGAACTAAGTGTGTGTGATTTATTTTTCTCCTGCATTTGTACTACAAACTTGCTTTGATCATCAATATACAAAGAGAATTATTAGTAATGAACTGTGTTAATGATTGAACTGTGTTTGTGTATGAATCATTCTGATCATTGAGCGATATCATCGATCCAATTGAACCTATCAATTGGTATCAGAGCTGTTGGTATTGTGTTCTTCGCAATTCATCAAGCAAAACACTACAATATTGATCAAAAATCATGATCTGCATGAATTGTTGCTGTTTTTAGTTGTGATTTATCATCGCAATCACTCCTAATTCACAACAATCGTGCAAATTCCATCAGATTATCATCAGATCTGAGGAATTAAGAAGATTGAAAAAGTTACTGTTCGATCGAATTTTGCTCAATTTCATCAAAAATTGATCATGTTTTGGATTGATTGAAATTAGGGATTGTTAATCAGACTATTTCACTGCTTGTGTGTGAATTTTGAACAAATTGGACAAGTTTTTGATAAACCCAGAAAAATTCTCATGATGAAGATGATGAACAGTATGAACTGGTTGAAGATTAACTAGCCGGGTAACAAATTTGACTTAGACAATTTCCTTTGGACTTGGATTGAAGAACAATTAGGTCATGTGCAGCCGTGTAAAGGGATTTGTGCTAGACGGGTAAAGAATTTGACGTGAAAAAGGTGTTACTGATCAGCCGGATCAAGTACTGTTGTGCCGGGTAATACACTTTTACGCCGGGTGATTAACAATTTCAGCCGGGTGATCGAAAACTGTATAGCCGGGTAAACAACTTTGCTGTCGTGTGATCGTCAACTGTTCAGCCGAGTAAAGATTTTTGCCGTGTCAAGATTCAAGCCGGGTCAAGTTATTGCCGTGTGAAGTTAATACTATTCTGCCGGGTAACTGTTCTGCCGGATCAAGAAATCAAGAGTTACAACTATTTAGCCGGGTCAACTGTTTAGACGGGTGAAGATTTTCTCAGTCGGGTGAAGAACAAAAAGCTACTGTTCAGCCGGGTGAAGAAGGATTTTTCACTGTTCAGCCGTGTGACTCATTTTAAGTTGTTTTAATCCTTGTTTTCTTATCTTGTCTTTAATTACTTGTCTTTATTTTTAGTATTTTAACTGTTTCTTTTCAAAAATCTTTAAGAAACACAAAAAATATTTTCTTTAAAATTGTTAAAATGGCACCTAATGATGATTCTGATAACCGAGTTCCTAGACTTGTCAATCGTGCAGATTTCAAGAATTGGACGATTAGGCTGAAGCATCATCTCTGCTCAATAGACAATGATCTTTGGAAGTCAATTGACAAGGGTCCTCACATACCTACACAGACAGCTCCAGATAGTGCAAGTTCCTACACCAAAGACTCTACTGAACCTTATCCAGAGGATAATTTGTCAGCAAAAGATTTAAGAAAAGTGAAGAATGATAGCAAAGCATATTCTTTGATGTGTAAGGGATTGCCACTACAAGTACTGTCAAGGTTGGATACCTATCAAACAGGTTATACATTGTTCAAAGCTTTGAAGTCCATCTGTGAAGGAGGTGAACAACTCAGAAGCCTCAAGAAACAAAAGCTGAAGAGACAGTTGGAATTATTTGAACATATTGCTGGAGAATCCGTGCACCAGATGATGAATAGGTTTGTTCATCTGGCTACTGAAATGACCAATGTGGCTGCAAAAACAGATCTCCAAGACTTGAATGACAGATTATTGTGTGCACTTCCATCATCTTGGAAACAGACTGTGACACTACTGAAGCATACTGAAAAGTTTCCGATGGATTTAGATCTGCTCATTGCAAAAATTGAAGAGGTAGAGATTGATGAAAGTTCTAGAAACACTGATAGAACTGGTTCACATGCAAAATACAAATATGTTGTGAATCCTGCTAATACTGTGGAGAATGCTTTTCTTGCACAAGATGCAACTAAGTTTGAAGATGTGGGCGACTTATTTGTTGGCGCAAGTTTTTATACTGATTCTTCATACATCCCAAACTCACCAACATATTCTCAACCTCAATCTCCACCAAGAACTCAAGTTCAAAATCAGAATGTGAAACCGCAATCAGAAAATCAAAGTTCGAATTTTCAAGCCAAAGTAAAAGATGTCATGAACATCTTGTTACAAGATGACGAGACCAAGACTGCATTTACAGCTTTTATGGCAAGCTTTCAAGCATATCAAGGAAGTCACTTGAGTCAAATGGATGTTGTGCTTCAAGATCTTTTTGAAATGGATCCTGATGACGTTGAGGAAATGGATCTGAATTGGCAAATGGTGATGGTTGCATATAGAACGCAGAAGCATGCATATGTTAACCATAGCTACAAGCCTCATGCAAACAAGACGGTTGGTTTTGACAAATCGAAGGCCAGATGTTTAAACTGTAACTGCTATGGTCATTTTTCTAGGGAATGCAAAGCTCCTAAGAATCAGAACTACAACGACCAAGCCAGTTCAAGTAATCAAGGTCAAGGTCAAAGCTCGCAACAGTCTTCAAGTTATCAACATAGAAATCAACGTTTTATACAGAAACCATATCAAAGTCTTCCCATGCCGGAACTGAAAGATGAAGGCAAGAAACCAGAAGATCAAACTAAAGCACTGGTGGTTAGTGTGAAAGACGGTTATGATTGGAGTGCATATGCAGAACAATTCACATCTGATCTAACATCAAGTTTGGCACTGGTTTGTGAAATCGAAGAGGATTGGTCAGAAGAAGGAGATAGTAAAGTGATTGATACTGTGAGTGAAGATTCTGAGGAATATGACTGGAGTGCAAAATCAGTCCCTGTTGAAGAATCTGATTCAGAAATAGCGCTGATGACTACATCCACTGAGTCTTCGTCATCAACAGAACAACCAAAGGTTAGTAATGACTTACCTCCTAACTATGTTCCATTGCCTGAAGATGTGAAAGAAAGGTTATGTTCTGAACAATGCATCAAACAAGTGGAACATTATCGAACTCATTCATATAAAATTGGTGATAAATTAAGCAAACATGAGAAAATTCATGAACAACTTAAAATTGATCACAAAATTGCTGATGAGAAGATTTTGTCACTTAAAGAATCATGGAACAAAACCTTAAAGGAACTGGAACTTGCAACAAAACAACTTGAAGAAATGACAAAGAACTTTGAACAAGAAAAAGTTGCTCATGCTGTCACACAGGTTGAATTAACAAAAGTTAAAAGTTGTAAGAACATGGTGAAACAACTTGTGAATGAAAGAGGTAACAAAAACAAAACAGGGTTGGGTTTTACTCATGAACCAATGCCTAAATCAATCACTCAAACTTTACCTGAAAACTTCAATGAATTTGATCATTCACCTGAAAATGAACGAAAATTCAAAGAAATTCAAAGAAGTAAATCCGAATCCGAAGGATCTGAAGTGCTGATTGAAAGTTTGAAAGAAGAAGATGACGTGACAGTTGAAGCTGATGATGAAGCAAGCAACAAATCTGACAACAAATCAGAACCTGTTCTTATTCAACTTGTTGAGTATCCAGAACTGAATCCGAAACCAGAAGAAACAGTGAAGGATGAAGGTGAATTTTCAGGATACAATGATCCTGAATACATCAGGTGGAAGAATGAACAGAAAGCAAAGGTTGTTGATCAACTGATCAAGAAGAATGCAGTGAAGAAGGCTGAAAGTTCAACTGCGAAGATGCAGAACTCGAAAGTAATAAACAATCAATCTGAAACTAAACAGTCAAAAGGTAAAAGTGTCATAAAATCGAATGACAACACCAAAGCTCAAATTGTTAAAACTGACAAGGTCAAACCTGTCAAAAAGAAAGTGTCAAAAGGTAAAACAATTAAGTTTGTGTCTGCAGGAACTTTTGATTTGAACGGATCTTATGGTAACCCAATCAATTCTTCAATCAAATCTAACTCTGGTCTGAAAACAGGTTCAGGTCCTAAGTCTTCCGCTGTCAATGATAAAAGAATTGAACCAAAAAAGGTAACCAAACAGAATGGTTTAAAATCAAATCAAAGTCCCATGCAATCAAAATCACAAACAAAGTCTCCACAAAAGAATCAAGTTAATCTAAAACCGAACAAAACTGATAATGAATCACGAGTGGGTTCAACATCAAAAGTTAACAATCGGCTCTTTAGGATTAGCAAGAAACATTGTGAGATTTGTGATCGTTATAATCATGTTACTGCTGAATGTTTCTTTAACAGGTACTGCAGTTACTGTGACAAAAGAAACCATTCTTCAGAAGAATGTTTTTATAACAAATTTTGTGATATTTGTGAAAGAAGAAACCATGACACAAAGGATTGTTTCTTTCGGAAAAACTCATCACGAGAACTGACTTCATTTCCAAATTTTCAAAGAAATCAATCATTTGGTTTTCAAAATGTGAATCAAAGTCATTCTCCTGTTTTGAAAAATTTCAATCGAAACAATTCTGTTTCTAATAAATTTTCATCAAGAAATGTGCAGGTTAACAGTTTTAAACCGAGAGCTTTGATGGTAAGAAATCAGAAATTTGAAAATAACCTTGATCCTAAGTTAGAGGAAAGGTTTATTGCTTTAAGAAGAAAGCAATCAATTCACGCCAATGAGCGAAACAGTTTTCAACCAAATCTCTCAAATGAAACAAATTTTCAAAATCTTCATTATCAACAAGTTACTGTTGCAGATAGATTCGGAAAACCCAAGACCATGTGGGCCTGGGTTGACCAAACTAACTAAGTGATTGTTGAAATGCAGGTACGCCCAAGAAGACCTATCAACTCATGGTTCGTTGATAGTGGGTGTAGCCGGCATATGACAGGCAACCATGCCTTGCTTCAAGACTTTAAGATAAAGAATGGTACACATGTTGCATTTGGAGGAGATGCGGGTGGTAAAATAACTGGAGAAGGAACTGTGTCAAATGGGGTCATTAGCTTTGATAAAGTCAACTACTGTGCACAGTTGAACTTTAATTTGCTAAGTGTATCTCAAATTTGTGACAAATCGTATTCAACTTTATTTGATGATTCTTTCTGTTATATACTCAAACCAGGTTTCAAGATTGACAATGAATGGGTGGTGGTTAAAGCTCCAAGAGATCGTGATGTATACAAGCTTGATATGTCGCAGATTGATGCTGAAACCGAAACTACTTGTCTCATTGCGCATGCATCGAATGATGAGAGTCAGCTTTGGCATAGACGGCTGGGCCATTCAAACTTCAGAAACATGAATCGTCTGGTGACTGGAAATCATGCTGTGGGAATACCGTCAAAGAAATTCTCTACAACTGATCTCTGTCCAGCATGTTTGAAAGGAAAACAGCACAGAATGTCTTTTAAGTCCAAGCCAGAAAACTCCATTTCAAAACCCTTGCAGATGCTACATATGGATCTTTTCGGACCAACAAATGTTCAAAGCATCGGAAAGAAGTCTTATTGTTTTGTCATTATTGACGATTTCACTAGATTTTCTTGGGTTTATTTTCTGCATGTTAAATCTGAAACTGCTGAGTTGTTAAAAGAATTTATTGTCAAAGTTGAAAATCAGTTGGATTGTAAAGTGAAAATTTTGAGAAGTGATAATGGAACCGAGTTTAAAAACGTTAATGTTGACTTGTTTTGTGCAGAAAAAGGGATTGCTAGACAATTTAGTGCTCCAAGAACGCCTCAACAAAACGGGGTTGCGGAACGGAAAAATAGGACACTGATTGAAGCAGCAAGATCCATGCTCGCAGATGCCAAAATCCCTATCACATTCTGGGATGAAGCTATTGCTACTGCGTGTTTTGTACAAAACAGGACATTATTGGATCAGGATAAAAATAAAACATCTTATGAGTTGTTATTTGGAAGAAAACCAAATATTTCTTACTTGAAAGCATTTGGTTGTCCTGTATCGATTCTAAATTTAAGTGATCATCTCGGGAAATTTGAGTCAAAATCTGACGATGGATTTTTCCTAGGTTACTCGTCTGTTTCTAAAGCTTATCGGGTTTTAAATAGCAAGACAAATACTGTTATTGAAACTATTAACGTAAAGTTTTTAGAAAGTTCGTTTCCGTCAGTGGCGCATGGTTGTTTGATTTAGATTCGTTATCAAAATCGTTCAATTCTAACTTGTTTGATTTTTCAGGAAACTCGAGAAAGGAATCAGGAGACTTGGGATGTTTTAGTGATGATTCTGACAATGATGACGATGGCAATCTCAATTCTGAGTATCCGTTCATGTCTTTTCATAATCCTGATCATGGAGTATCCAGTCAAGCTCCGGGTCCTTCTGGTTCTCAAGACGATCAAGAATCAAACAATCTTGATGATGACGTTAATTCGCAAATTTCTCCTAATGATGGTGGATCTGTTCAAAATCAACCATCATCAGAACCGAATGTTGAAGTTGTTCCAGATTCGTTTGACTACTTCATCAATTCACCAGAACAAGTTCAGAATTTCACTCCGCATACATCTACAATTCTACAAGATCTACCGAATCTGAATCAGTCTAATCTGGAGAGTCAAGTGCAAGGTGATGTCATACCAACTCATCGTATTCACAAGAAACATCCTGTCTCTCAGATTATTGGGCCGTTGAATCAGAGAACTACAAGAAGTCAAACTGAGCAAGCAAACGTTTGTCTTTATTCATGTTTTCTTTCTCAAGTGGTGCCGAAGAACATTTCAGAAGCGTTACAAGATAACAGTTGGATTCAAGCTATGCAAGAGGAGTTACTTCAATTTCGCAAACAAGAGGTTTGGAAATTAGTGGACTTACCTGAAGGAGAAAATGCGATTGGTACAAGATGGTTGTACAAGAACAAGCCAGACGAACGTGGTATTGTTGTGAGAAACAAAGCCAGACTTATTGCACAGGGATATACTCAGGAAGAAGGTATTGATTATGAAGAGGTGTTCGCTCCGGTCGCACGACTTGAAGCTATACGCGTCTTTCTTGCATATGCCTCCTTCATGAAGTTTAAAGTATTCCAAATGGACGTTAAAGGCGCTTTTCTGTATGGACCAATTACAGATGATGTATATGTCAGACAACCTCCGAGTTTTGAAGATCCTGACTATCCTCATCGTGTATACAAGTTGAGTAAAGCTCTATATGGTCTACATCAAGCTCCAAGGATTTGGTACGAGACGCTATCTAAGCATTTACTAGAACATGGATTTACAAGAGGTCAGATTGATCCAACTTTGTTTATGAAGAGGGAGAATGAAGAACTCTTATGTGTGAAAGTATATGTGGACGATATTATCTTCGGATCAACCAGTGCGTCAATGTGCAAAGAGTTTGAGGAAATCATGAAGTGCAGATTCCAGATGAGTTCAATGGGGGAGATTAACTTCTTTCTTGGATTACAGGTGAAACAATCAGCTGACAGAATTTTTATCAACCAATCAAAATTTGTTGAGAAGTTGCTGAAAAAGTTCAAGATGCAAGACTGTCAGACAATTCGAACTCCATCTGATGTAAATTGCAAGATACAGCCGGATCCGAAAGGCAAATCCGTGGATCAAACACTATACAGATCAATGATTGGTTCACTGATGTATCTTACTGCATCAAGGCCAGACATTATGTATGCTGTATGTGTGTGCGCAAGATATCAGTCTGATCCGAAAGAGTCGCACATGGTTGCTGTTAAACGTATTTTCAGATACCTTAAAGGGAAACCGAATCTCGGGTTATGGTATCCTTATGAAGGCAATTTTGAATTATATAGTTATTCTGATAGTGACTTTGGTGGGTGTGCTCTTGACAGGAAATCGACAACGGGTGGATGTCAATTTCTGGGTCCTAGACTTGTTTCTTGGCAATGCAAAAAGCAGACTAACGTTTCTGTATCCACAGCTGAAGCAGAGTATATCGCTGCATCTGCAGGATGTTCTCAAGTTTTGTGGTTACAAAACCAATTGCTTGACTACGGGTTTAACTTTCTCAAAACTCCTATTTACATAGACAATACTGCTGCTATGTTCATTACTGCTAATCCTGTTCAACACTCAAAAACCAAACATATCGAAATTCGATATCATTTTTTAAGAGACAACTCTGAAAAAGGTTTAATAATTTTGATTAAAGTTCATACCGACAAACAACTGGCAGATCTTTTCACAAAATCATTTTTGTCAGGCAGGTTTGAATTTTTAATTCAATCCATAGGATTAATCAATCATGATTGATTCTATTTTTCGAAAACCAAACAAAAATCAGAAAATATAAAAGCCAAAAATATAATAAGTCGATGTCAAGTATTGTTTCCTTTGTCTTTTATTTTATTGTTTTGCATTGTGTGTGTGCATGAAAAAGAAATAGAAAAGAAAAACAATATATAAAAGCATAAAGAAAAGAAAATATCATGTCATAAGAATCTACATTGCAAATAGTGAGAAATGATAGTTACACTAGACATTATTTGATACATCATTTTTAATAAAGACTGATAAATGTTAATTGATGTGCGAGACGGCTCAGGCAATTAGACTGAAAAAGTAAGTTCATCGTTGACAAATATAAACTTAATGATCTTTGTGTTAAGTTCCATTGTTATACATGTCTAGATATATATCTTTTGATACATTACTTGTAATGATAGTTGTACATGATCGGGTAATGATGCAGTCTACTCAGTGTGATGAACCGCATCGTGAGCTTCTTTGTTGTGGTATCCACAGACCTGAAGTCTCACACGAAGTCTCTTTTGAGCTTCAAGGTGCAGCAAAAGATTCCCAAAGTTGGAACAAAAAGAGTCCCAAATGTGGACCATCACCAAACAAAAATTCCAAAAAGGAATTCAGAAGATTCCCAAGGGGAACGATAGGAAATGAAAAATTCCAAAATGGAATTAAAAAGAAGTCCCAAAGTGGACCAAATCCGAATAGAACCCAGATTCCACACTGTTTATGACTGTAAGTGACCAGGTTTTTGTGCAATAAGCATTCAAGTGGTGGTTGATTAGGAAATATGTTGACATATGTATACATGTGGGTCACATAAGTCATTCTAATCGAACCTTAATCTCATCATGATACTGAAAAAGTAAGTGTGTCAACTCGAGCTAATTGGTATGTTTTCATATCATCACTCAATCAAACATAAGTCAATGTCTATTCAAAACTTCTAAAACATGTTCAGATAATGTGTGGTATGATCTCACTGCGATATTTTGATTCATTGCATTGCATTTGTCTTTATTTTAATGTGTGTGCTTTGTGTGTGCAGGCATATGGAATCTTTATTGACACATCGACATCCTTGTTAAACTTAAAAATTTCTAGAAATTTCAAGTTTAGGGGGAGAATAATTGAAGAAAAATATCTACAAAAATAATCCAAAAATATTTTTGAATAAGTGTGTTTTGAATGAACAAGATTATGAGGTATGGAAATCAAAGGTACTGGATGTGTTAAAAACAAACCCAAGGTTTTGTGATTTGTTTTTAAGAAATTGCTTCGGGATATAGAAAATTTGGTTGTGCAAAAACATTTTTTTTGGAAAATCAAAGAAAAAGGGATTTAATTGAATTAAATTTATTGACGTGTCCTATATTGTTGATATTTAATGTGACAAATTCTATTAAGGATGTCTTGTCTAATTAATATGTCGAGAATGTTGCAGGTGCAATAAATGCCGTTGAAAAAGTCAACAGACGAGAAAAATTGACAAAGTTGATCAAGTGTTGTTGCCGGGCAAAGAATATCAGAACACTATTTAGCCGGGTAATGAAGATACTATTTAGCCGAGTAAAGTGTTGTGTCTGATATGAGTCGAGTGATTGTGAAAAAGAATACAGCCGGGTGAAGATATTATGACTACTGTATGGCCGGGCAATGAACATGTCAAATTTATGCCGGGGGAAGAAGTCATAGATATCTGCCGGGTGACAAGTTGTGTCACTATACAGCCGGGTGAAGAAATGTTATCACTGTATAGCCGGGTAAAAGAGAAGTTATCTTGCCGTGTAAGTGAATAACACTGTGTAGCCGGGTAAAAGAAGATAACTGTGTTGCCGGGTGATGAAGAAAGCATGCCGGGTGAAAAAGAAGACAACTGTGTTGCCGGGTGATGAAGGTCACTATGCAAGCCGGGTGATGTTGTGAAGTCTACTATGTTGCCGGGTGATGAGTAAAATCAAACAGGTGTAGTTGTTCCTAACCTTTACCCGTCACTACAGTGGTTTACCCGTCTCTACAGTGATTGACCCGTCAAGTGTTTCTACATGCTATATGTTGACCCGTCACATGTTGCGACCTGTCTCAAGTACTTGACCCGTCCCAACAGTACATGACCCGTCAAGGCTTATTGGGCTTTTAAGTGTTTACCCGTCTAAGTTGTTTACCCGTCACTTAAGTTTGACCTAAATTTTCAAGCATATAAAACCCGCCTCTTCACAAACACTTATCATTTTTCACATTCACTTTTCAAGCACAAATCCCCTGCACAAAAATTGTTGATTATCATATTCAATCAATCGTTCTGTAACAAGTTATATTGATTGAATAAGGTAAAATTTACATGTTTCGAGCTTGATAAACCTGCAAATCGTTCGTTAAAACAGAAATTGATGATGAACAGTACTTGATCACTGAATCGACACTTTGATTGTGTGTGTTAAAACTAAAATCGAATGTTGTTTTAGGTGTATTTACTGTCGATTATCAACAATCAAACACTCATTTGCACCAAAAATCCTTAAAATCAACAGAATCAACCAAAATTGTTCATAACTGTCAACCGCCATTGATGAACTGTGAAAAATTCTAAAATGTTAACTTCAAAATGACAAAATGTGTGTTCAATATTGACAAATCATTGTTAAAACTGATCTTAAACATGTTAAACAGACTTATTATACAAATTTCTGATTCATGTGCTTAAGTGAATAAACTGTTTAATGGTGAAAATTTTGTATGATCATTAAAATTCAAAGTTGCTTTAACCAAAATGATGAGAATCAGTTTGTTTAGACCAATTTAGGAGTTAAAATGATTATGTGAATGTTTTACTTTCATAACTTTTTGTTCAAACACTTATGCAAATTTTGAAATTTATTAATGAACAATCTAACACAATTGTCTTGTTTTTGTCTTAAACAGATGGAAAATTTGAAGTTTGAGCCAAAGCACAATCTAGTTGCTTGTTTAGATGAGTCTATTCCAGAGACTGAGGGGTATAGAGACATGATGAGATTCATCAAGAGAACCAAGTATGTCTATGCCATGTGTGCAAAGCCAGTGATTTATGCCAGACTTATCAAAAGCTTCTGGAGAACAGCTGAAGTGGTTACAAATGAAGATGGTGTGATTGTGGTAAGAGGGAATATTACCAAAGAGTTAGTATTGACTGTTTCTGAAGAAGCTATCAGAACAGCATTGAGGATTGATGAGGATGAGATAGGAGCAAATGATGAGTTGACTGTTGCTGAATGTCAAACGTGTTTTGTTAATATGGGTCATCCTCCCGTATTTCCAAAGTCACAGTTTGTTAGAGCCAGATTGGGGAAGAAGTGGAAACTGCTATGTTATGTGATTCAGCAGTGCATGTCTAGAAGGAGTGCTGTGTTTGATAAATTTCCTTCTGACATAGCATCCCCGATTGTTGCTATAGCTGAGAACAAACCTTTCAACATGTCGAGTTGGATTATGAAAGGGTTTGTGTTCAATCTTGTAAAGGGCAAAAGGTTCAAGTTTCTCATGTATCCGAGATTCTTGCAACTGATGATTAATGTTGCATATCCAATCATCAGAGAAGAAGGTGTTGCTGGAGGGATACTGTATACTGAGGACATGAATGATCTATCTTATAGGAAGATGAGTATCTGGAATGTTCCAAGTGTTGATTTATTTGATTATATGAGGGATATAGCAAATAATGAGGAAGATATTGAGGCAGTATATCATCATATTTCACATGGAGAAATAGTAAATCCACAGGACCTGATTGATGAGGTGCCTGATAACTTACTGGATGATGACGAGTATTTTGCTAGACATCCAGAAGAAGAAGATGGATCTGAGAATGATGATGAAGATAGTGCAAGTAATGATGATGCTGATGATGATAGTGAGAATGATAGTGATGGTGATAGTGGGAATGATGATGTTGATGAAGATGTAGAAGAAGAAGATGCTGAATCTGTTCCAGAGGAGGCAGAGAATATTGAGATTGATGAACCAGTGGAGTTGGAGATAGAAAATGTCGAAGTTGTTGAACCAGTTGTGGTTAAAGAACCTGTTGAGGTTGTTAGTGTGGCTGAAGAGGTTGACATTGAAACTCCAAGGAATATTACGGTTCAGTATGTTAGATCTCGAAGATCTAAGTTTGTGATTATGAAGGAACCAGTTGTGATAGAATGTGTTGATGAGCCTGAACAGATAGATGTTGTTCAGATTGCACAGGAAGTAATGGCCGATGTAGAGACTATTGCACAGATAGTTGATGATACTGATGCTGGCATTGCTGCTTCTGTTCCACTTGATATACCAACCACATCATCTCCAGCTGCTGAAAACTTTGAACAATCTTTGGAGTCTTCGCCAAAAATTGCTTCAAGTGTTGATGTAAATGAGGATAAAGAAAGAATTGCAGAGTTGGAAGAAATGGTAGCCAAACTCTTGGATGTAAATGAACAATTGAAAGCATCCAATGATCGAAAGAAGTAGAGATTTGAAGAGTTTTGGACTATTCATAATCAGAATCTGAAAACATTCAAGGAGTTGGATGCTGATCATGTGAAGTTGACTGGTGAGCATGAGAAATTGAAGGCTGATTATGAAAATTTGAAGGATGAGTATGAAAATCTGAAGTATGACTATAAAGAGTTGAAGGCAGAATGCAATACTCTTGATGCTGAGAAAGAAATGTTAGAGAAATGGTTAGAAGAAACCAGATCAAAGAAGTCAGGTTCTACGTCAGATAAAGATTTTTCAGATGAAGTGATAGAAGTGACTGAGCAAACTCAAGAAGGCAAAGTGTACTATACTAGAGCACGTGGTACAAAGAATGTGGGCATAAGGATTGAGTCTCCAATTACTATTCCCGATGAGGCCACTGATACTGTCATTACTGACAAAGCTGAGGGAAAAAGAAAGTTAGATGTTGTGCCGGAGATTACTGAAGAAGCATCTGTCTCGAAGAAAGCAAAAACTGATGAAACAGTGCAGATTGAGCCGATTCAATCTGTGTATGTAGCTGAAACTGAGGTGGTAGAAATGGCAAAGGTTGATGAAACTGTGAAAGAAGCTGAAACTGGAGAAACAGTTCAGATTGAGCCGATTCAATCTGAATCTGTATTGGTAGAAGAAGTGCCTAAAGTAGTTGAAGTGGTTGAAAATGCGCCAGAAACAGTGACTGAAGAAGCATTTCAGTTTGAGCCGGTTCAAACTGAAACTGCACCAATGATTGAGGCACTAGATGATCTTGATGATATAGATTTCACAGAATCTGAACCGGAGGTTGAGCCTGAAACTAATCCTAATGATGAGATTCCAGCTGACTTGCCTGAACGCTTTGCTTATCTTGAGAAAATGAAGTACAATCCACTGTATCTGAATGGGCTGTCTGTGAGTCAAATTAATGAAGAGTATGAAAAATGTTTGATTGCACAAGACAAAGCGACTGCTGATGAGAAAGAATTTGTTGTTGAGATGGGTGAATGGACACCATTACAAGAAAGTTTGAATATTGATGATTTACCTCCACAAGAGCTTTATCATCAAAATCCAGAAGAAATGTCTTCCAGAAACATGCGTGAATGGTTGAGTTCAAGGAACTATCCATACAAGACATTGCAAAGACTGAAGCATGAGTCGCTGATGAAAATTGTTGTAAGTTTCATGAAGACTGAGAAAATGTACAATCGTATGTTTTATCTGGATTACAACAACCCACAATATTATGAGCTGACAAAGAGATATAAAGTGCTCGAACCCAAAGAAATTACGGTGATGGCTTTACCAGAGAATGCACACAAAAAGAGGAAGGAGTTGATAGATATGTTTCCAAGTGAAGTCAAGTCATACAATATACCTATGGATGTACGTGAATCATGGCATAAATCTGCCACAGCAGGTGATGTTGTGAGATCATTGCTGAGCAAGGGTCAGTCGGTTGCTGAACTTCTGGATTCTATGATCGTACCGGAAAAGTCCAAAAAGGTAAAAATTATTGCATGGAAATATGACGAGGTGTTTGATGCTTTCTTGATCAAAAGAGTAAATGGTTTATGCGATGTATACCATTATTACTCTAGTATTTTTAAGTTAGAAGTGCAAGATTTGAAGGAGTTGCACAAGCTGAGACTAATAAATCACACGCATGCTGAGCGTGGTGACAAATGTGCGATGCTGCTTGATGCTGGGATAAGTCGTATGCCAAAGTATTTGGAGTTTAGAGGACAACAGGAGGATAGTGCATATGTTCAATCGAAGAAACAGAGAAAACAAAAGAAGTTGGTGGTGAGTGAGGATATGTACTTAGAAGAATTTTCTGATGAATACTTTGACAAGGTGACTGATCCGGGATTGAAAGTGATAGATGGTACACAGGCAACTAAACCAATTCTTAAGTTTTTCTATAATCAGGAAACTTTTGAATTGAAACTGGTGCGAAATCGGATGACTGGGATAAGGACATGATCACCTTATTCAGTACGTTTGAGCTGAAATTGCTGCATCCATCTTATATTGATCACCTGAGAAGTTACAAAATGGAGAAGTGTAAAGACAAAGTTGCTGAAGCTGATCGAAACTTGTTTATGGTAATGGTTGAGGTGATTGCTGCTGCGTCAGAGAAGATTCGACTAAGGAAGGCATTACTCAATGCTAACCTTGTGAAGGTCGATATTCCAGAGATAGAGTTTATGCGAGTGACTGCAAAGGGTACATTGGAGGTGCAAGTCAAAGGGAGAGAACTGCCATATGAATTTTATGCTAATATTAATTTTGCAGGTTTAACTCTTGATTCTCTGAGACGAATGAATGCCTGTGCTATCCTTACAAACGAGTCAAAACCAAGACAAGCAAAGATCGCAGATAAGTTCAAGTCATGCATCGAGGAAGCATTGAAAGAACAAGAAGAATACAAAGGAAAAGAGTTGCTGAACGTTAAAGATGAACCTGAAGATTGGTGAGAGATTGGAACTGAAAAAGCAAAAGAAGAAAACTGTTCGAAGATTTTGTTGAAGTCCAAAGATAAATCTTAGGGGGAGTACTGTTAGGGCTATTTCCAGTTTAAGATTTACTTTGTACTTGTTTTATACATTTATGTATTGTTTAGGGTTTATTTTGTTATTTTCCCTAAAATGTATTTGTTGCTTAAAGCATGTAGTGAGAGAGTGTGAGGAGGGAGGCGAGATCACTATTCACGTTAGAGAGAGAACTAAGTGTGTGTGATTTATTTTTCTCCTGCATTTGTACTACAAACTTGCTTTGATCATCAATATACAAAGAGAATTATTAGTAATGAACTGTGTTAATGATTGAACTGTGTTTGTGTATGAATCATTCTGATCATTGAGCGATATCATCGATCCAATTGAACCTATCAAAATCCATGGTGATGTGCTCCCACTTCCACTCAGGTATTTCCAACGGCTGGATCTTACCATAAGGTTTTTGATGTTCCGCCTTGACTTGAAGGCAAGTCAGGCACTTACTTACATACGCTTCTACATCCCTGTTCATACCAGGCCACCAATAATCCTTCTTCAAATCCTGGTACATCTTTGTCCCTCCTGGATGGATTGAGTATCGGGACTTATGTGCTTCATCAAGTATACCTTTTCGTATCTCCCCGAATCGGGGTACCCATATTTTACCGTATATCGTCTTTGCACCGTAAGTGTTTTCAGTCAATTCTATCCATTTCCCAACCATTCTTTCTGCCTTAATCTGATCTTCTTTTAGGGCCTCTACCTGAGCCCTTCTAATCTCTTCCATAACTCCGGGTGTAATAATCAGCTGGCAAGCTTTAACCCGGATCGGTTCATGTTTCTCCTTTCTACTTAAAGCATCGGCCACCACATTGGCCTTTCCTGGATGGTAATGAATTTCACAATCGTAATCCTTGATTAACTCCAACCACCTTCTTTGTCTCATATTTAGATCTTTATGTTCAAAGAAATACTTCAAACTCTTATGATCAGTGTACAATGTACACTTCGTCCCATACAAATAGTGTCTCCATATCTTCAAAGCGAAAACAACTGCCGCGAGCTCAAGATCATGGGTCGGGTAGTTCATAGAAGTTCTCCAGCACATGCCTAAGTATGCTAAGTTCCTAAAGGACATCCTTAAGAACAAATGCAACCTTGGAGAATTGTCTTTCGTTCCATTGAGTGGCGAGTGCTCGGCAGTAGTGACGAATACACTACCCAAAAAGCTATCTGATCCATGAGTCTTCACGATTCCTTGTCTTTTCGGCAGTAACACTGCGAACACTACTTTAGCTTATCTAGGCGCTAGTACAAATCTCATGCCATATTCCTTATACGAGAAACTAGGCTTAGGTGATCTTACACCCACTCACATGTCTTTGTCGTTAGCAGATCGTTCTGTGATCTATCCACGGGGAATTGTGGAGAACCTGTTAGTGAAGGTCGATAAGTTTGTTTTCCCTGTGGATTTCGTTGTGCTTGATATGGAGGCAGACGCCAAAGTCCCCATTATCCTCGGTCATCCCTTCTTGCGGACTGCTCGTGCTCTGATCGATGTCTTCAACGGTCATATCACTCTCCAAGTAGGGGACGAAACCATTGTGTTTAAATTCCTGATCCGTTGATGGAAATAAAACGTTGGGATATAGAGTTCAGGTAATTAACAGGGAGAATAAGTGGGAAAAGGCGGGGGATGACAGTGAGTTTTTCAGCAAATATTCGGCCGAGGTTCAGCGGATGGTTAGGCTTAAGTGTGAAGATCCTAGTAGGTTCGAGGATGCCCCACAAGGTGCAGGCTAAATTGATTTGAGTGTGGTTTTGTAGAGTTTGTATAGTTTAGTTCTTTATTTTATTTTATTTTATTTTTGTTTTATTTTTAGTTGTGTCGAGTCAGTTTTATGCTCGGGTATCTTGTTTTGTTTTTGCAGGTTTAAATCATTCTTACCCGTACTCAATCTCCATTCGGGTGAGTTTGTATTTGTGAAGATGAAGGAGGAGCTCGAGAGTGTCGGTGTGAAGCTCGATCGCAACCGAAATGCTAAACTGTCAAAGCAAAAGATTGGAATGAAGACTTGGAGCTTACGCGTTCTGCAATAGCAGCTAAGTCTTTTCCAATTCACCTCTCTATCATTTTATTTATGCAATTTTTAGTTTTATTTTTAGATATTTTCCATTTATACATTAGGGACAATGTAGAACTTAAGTGTGGGATGGGAAATGGTCATTTCTGATTCTTAGTGTTTGTTTTGAGTCTTATAGAGACTTAAAAATCCAAAAAAAAAATTGAAGATGTCTTTATTAAATAGAAAATGATTGTAATTAATTTTGGTTTTCAAATAAGTTGTGGTTTTTAAACAAGGATGAATTAATTGGTAAACATTTGGTAACTCAATTAGCTAAGATAATTGTCTTGAGTCTCGTGGGTTGTCATCTTAGGAGGAATAGGAAGGCCTTAACTAAATAACATTAAGCACCAGTTTATGCTTTAGAACTTACATAGGTTAAGGGTTAGTGCCATATGAGGATTTATAGCACACTTCTTGTGAAAGAAGTGGCGCTCCTCAAACAATGTCCACATGGTGCAGACGAAAGCGCTCAAAGTAGCTGCTAAAATAAAAGAGCTCAATGTATACCCGTAAGTTTCATCCATCCAATAATCACCCTAATATGACAATAGTTCTTTACTTAGTTAAGTTCTGGTAGGGAAACCATTATGATCCTGTGCCTCGTCAAGAAAACATTTAATCAGGCTAACTTGTTCCTCCTATGTGTGAGACCTTGTAGATAAATGATCTAATTAAATTTAAGTTAAACACGAGGGGAACTTGATTGACTAGTTTAAGGGTGTTTAATTAAACGCACCAGTGTTTATCTGATTCAATTCTTGTTTGTGATTATGTAATATAGTGTTGGAAGCCTTAATTAATTGTGATTCTATGTGCATGCTTTTTCAAGAACGAAAAAGGTTAAGTGTGGGCATATTTTATGTGGTCTCATTTATATATATATATATAATATAAAAAATCCCTATACCTTTTGTGTTATTTTTGGTCGATTTCTAGTCTTAAACGGTTTATATTCGTATTTTGATCATTTCAAAAGAACTAAGAGTAAAATTATATAATCATACATATATACTTAGTATTTTGAATTTGAATGAATATAAGTTTAAAAGATGCAATGAAATTTAAAGTAAGTTTTATTAATATTGTCCATTTGATTCATTACATGGCATGTCACGCATATAAAAGAAAAATGCTTTAATAGTAAAAACCAAGTATGAATTGTAAATTTGAAGGAACGTCAATTTTAAGAATTAAGAAGGCCACGTGAGCAAACACACAGGTCCCACTATCTCACGTAAATTGCATAAGTGATAAGTGTAATGGGCTTTTAGGTTTTTAGGCTTTTAGCCCATCATGAGATCATGTTCGCAGATTGAAAAATAAAAAAAGAGGGGGACCTTTTGATGCCAGATTGAAAAAGGAGAGATGGAAAACAGACTGAAAAAGAGTGATCATGGAGCTAGAGTGAAGCCAAGAAGATTAAGCAAAACCTCAGGATCAAACCTCGACTACTAGTCTAATCGGGATTTTACTTCCGTTGTTTTTATTTGTTTTCATCATGAATTATGAACTTGGATTTGAGTTTATTTTCATAATTATGGTTGTTGGCTAGACTGGTTGAATCACCTAGGCCAATGATGACTTAGTTACTTGGTTTTGCATGTTTGTTGAATTGGTTTTGACATTGGTTCGGTTTATGACTTAGTAAAGTATTTCTTTTGGTTGATTGATGCTTAATTACATATTTGGTTTGGTTTGATTTGGTTAAATTGTTCCATTTAATTTTTGATGAATGTCTTTCATATAATAGAATTAAATTAGGTTGCGGACTGTGTGTTAGTAACTAGTTTATGGTTTAGGTGCACTAAAACCATAGGAATAATTAACTGGATCAAACTAATAAAAATGTGTAGCTAAACTAGTATTCGTGAGGTGGTAGTTTAACGGGTATGTCTATGTGATTAAATAACTAGGTTCATTTCTGTGAAGAATGGTCTAGGTTCAGTTTAATTACATTGTTTACTTGTGTCAATCAAATAAGAGAAATTACCTTAGTTTATTGTACTGTGAGGTAGATAAATGTTAAAAGTACTAAGTCATAGAATTTTAGACGACTGTGAGGAAGTCTAATAACTAAACTGGATTAATTATTAACTTGATAAAAATCCGTAGTTGTCTTCTCGAAAAGGGTCGATGGTCTATCGGTGTTTGGCTCAAGCAAGTATCTCAAGATCCCATTCCAATGTCTAACGTTTTCCAACAAACTAATAATTTAAGTAATTAGGGAGTCGGGTCTAGGAGGTTTGTTCACTTCTCATTTGTTTAAATCGTTGTCTTTCATGTCAATTAATTTTTATTCAATTTCATATTTTTAGTAAAAATTCCCCCTTAAAATATTATTTCATTTTAAGTCGTGTCTAGTAAGTTAAGTCTCATCTAGTTTCGTTAACGTAGTATATAGAGTCCGTGGGTTGACACCCGGACTTACTTTGGATATATTGCATTCGTCCGGTCAACTGTCGGTTGTGTGTGAATTAGTAGGTTTGTCTAGGTTTTTAATAATTTAAAACTAGGTGTTTTTAGTTGTTTACTTTATATATATATTGCACACATCAGACACTAACGGACCACACCGTCTATATCGCTAGAGCTGCTAACAACTGCCAAAAATACAAATAGTGGCCAAAAATGTTAGGGCTCATTCCTGTTAGAAGATTTACTTTGTTCTTAGTTTATACAAGTTTGTATAGTTTAGGGTTAATTTTGTATTATCCCTAAGTAGTGATGCATAAAGCATGTTGCGAGTATGTGTTAGAGAGAGAGAGTCTAGATCACCAATACACGTTAGAGAGAGAAACTGTGTGTGTGATTGTATTCTCCTGCACTTTGTACTACAACTATTTGCTTTGATCATCAATACAAGAGAATTATTTAGTAATGGATTCTGTTGTTGATTGAATTGTTGTTTCTGTACGTTGATCGTTCTGATTTGTTGCAGTATCGATCCAATTGAACCTATCAATTGGTATCAGAGCTGTTGGTACTGTGTGTTCTTCGCTATTCATCAAGCAAAAACACATCAATACTGCTCAAATCATGATCTGAATGATCTGTTGTTGTATTTAGATCTGATTCATCATCGTAATCATTTCTAATTCACAACAATTGTGAAGATTCCATCAGATTTCATCAGATCTGAGGAATTAAGAAGGAAATTGAAGTTTACTGTACTATCATTTTTTGCTCAAAATTCATCGAAAATTGATCATGTTTTGGATTGATTGCTATTGAGGATTGATAATCGGTATAAATCACTGCTTGTGTGTGATTTTTGGACGAATTGAAGAAGTTTTGTTAAAATTCAGAAAAATTTATATGAAGATGTTGATGAACATGATGAACAGGTTGAAGATGAACTAGAAAGGTGATTAGTTTGACTTAGACAAATTTTTGGACTTAGTTTTTGAACAAAATTAGGTTCCTGTGCAGACGGGTGAAGTAATTTTGTCTAGACGGGTGAAGAATTTGCAAGCAAAATCTGTGTACTGTTGCGCCGGGTGAACAACTATTTTTCCGGGTGATAAGCTGTATACATTGCCGGGTTATCTTGATTACTGTTCAGCCGGGTCATTATTTGCTTCAGCCGTGTCAAGTTCGTGCCGGGTGAAAATTTTGACAACTGTTCAGCCGGGTGATTAACTTGTTCAGCCGTGTCCAGTTATCACTATTCAGCCGTGTGACATTCAACAAGTCGTCACTACTATTCGGCTGGGTGACATTGATCAGCCGTGTGAAGATTTTATTGTTTGAAGATTTGCAACTGTTCAGCCGTGTGACTTCATATTTACACTTTTCAGCCGGGTGAAGAAGAAAAATCATTATTCAGCCGTGTGAAGTTTTCACTGTTCAGACGCGTGACTTATTTTAAGCCGTTTCAAACTTTATTATCTTTACTTGTTAATGTTTAGTTGCATCAAATCTTATTTTCTCACTTAAAATAGTCTTTAGTTTTAAAATTTTAATTGTTTCTTTTCAAAACTAACAAAAACACAAAAATATTTTCTTTTAAATTTAAAATGGCACCTATTGATGATTTTGATAATCGTGTACCAAGATTGGTCAATCGTGCAGATTTCAAGGACAATCAGATTGAAACACCATCTATGCTCTATTGATAATGATTTGTGGAAGTCTATTGATAAAGGTCCTCATATTCCTACTTAGACTACTCCTGATAGTGCAAGCACTTACACAAAAGATTCAACTAAACCGTATCCTGAAGATAATCTACAAGGTGAAGACTTATGAAAGGTCAAGAATGGCAGTAAGGCTTATTCCTTAATGTGTAAAGGGCTACCACTTCAAGTGTTGTCAAGACTGGATGCTTATCAAACTGGCTACACATTATTCAAAGCATTGAAATCAATTTGTGAAGGAGGAGAACAGTTAAGAAGTCTCAAGAAGCAGAAAATGAACTATTTGAGCATATTTCTGGAGAATCTGTACACCAGATGATGAATAGATTTGTACATCTAACAACTGAGATGACAAATGTTGGTGTCAAGACAGATCTTCAAGACTTGAATGATCGATTATTGTGTGCTCTACCATCTTCATGGAAACAAACAGTAACTTTGCTGAAGCATACAGAAAAGTTTCCAATGGACTTAGATCTTCTTATAGCAAAGATTGAAGAAGTTGAAATCGATTAAAGTTCAAGAAATACTGATAGATCAAGTTCTCATGCTCAGTATAAGTTTGTGGTGAATCCTTCAAATACAGTTGAGAATGCTTTTCTTGCTCAAGATGCTATTAAATCTGATGATGAGGGTGATTTGTTTGTTGGTGCTAGTTTTTACACAGATTCGTCGTATCAATCAAGTTCACCAATTTACTCTCAACCTCAATCTCCACCAAGAGTTCAAGTTCAGCCTGTGAAATCTCAAGCAGAAAATCAAAGTTCAAGTTCAACAATTCGAGAAAAAGTAAAAGATGTCATGAACATCTTGTTACAAGATGATGAGACTAAGAATGCTTTCACTGCATTCATGGCAAGCTTTCAAGCTTACCAGAGAAGTCATTTGACTCAATTAGATGTTGTTCTTCAAGACCTATTTGAAATGGATCCTGATGACGTTCAAGAGATGGACTTAAATTGGCAAATGGTTATGGTTGCATATCGAACTCAGAAACATGCATATGTGAACCGTAGTTACAAGCCAAATGCAAACAAGACAGTTGGTTTTGACAAGTCAAAGGCTAGATGTTTCAATTGTAACTGCTATGGTCATTTTTCGAGGGAATGTAAAGCTCCTAAGAATCTGAATTATAATGGTCAAGCTAGTTCAAGTGGAGAAAATCAGCATCAAGGTCAAAGTCAGAATTCACAGCAGTCTTCAAGCTATCAGAACAGAAATCAACGTTTCATCCAAAAGCCATATCAAAGTCTTCCAATGCCATAACTGAAAGATGAAGGTAAAAAGCCTGAAGATCAGAACAAAGCACTTGTGGTTAGTGTCAAAGATGGATACGACTGGAGTGCTTATGCGGAACAATTTACAGTTGATCTTACTTCTAGTTTGGCACTTGTATGTGAAATTGAGGAAGAAGACTGGTCTGAAGAAGGAGATTATCAAATGGTTAATGATGTCAGTGAAGATTCAGAAGAGTATGAATGGAGTGCAAAGTCAGATCCAACTGAAGAATCTGAATCAGAGATTGCTCTTATGGCTACATCTGAAGAGTCTTTCTCATCTGCTGAATCAAATCAACCAAAGGTTAGTATCGAATTACCCCCTAACTATGTTCCTTTACCTGATGATGTTAAAGATAGGTTATGTTCTGAACAATGCATTAAACAAGTGGAACATTATCGAACTCATTCATTTAAAATTGGTGACAAATTAAGTAAACATGAAAAAGTTCATGAACAACTTAAAAATGATCACAAAATTGCTAATGAGAAGATATTGTCACTTAAAGAATCATGGAACAAAACCTTGAAGGAACTGGAACTTTCAAACAAACAGTTGGAAGAAATGACCACAAACTTGGAATTAGAAAAGATTTCTCATGTAGCAACTCAGGTTGAATTGACAAAGATGAAAAGTTCAGAAGCTATTTTTACAAAGTTGATAAATGATAGAAAAGATAACAGAACAGGATTGGGTTTCACACATGAACCAATACCTAAATGTTGTTCAAGTCTTGGTAATTTTGTTGTTAAACAAGTCAACATAGCACTGAAATCACGATCTTTATGGACCAACAAAAGTTCTATTAAGATGAGGATAAGGTTACAATATATAGTAGTGTTAGGTTCGCTGATAGATTCGCTGTAGCGAATCTATCTAGCGAACCAACACAGGTTCGCTGGGCACATACAGGTTCGCCCAGTCGACACCTAATACAAAAGATAACATGAACTGCGGGCGAATCTATAGATTCGCCCGTAGGTTCGCTAGAACAACTACAAATACAAGTCATACATTTACATACAAAAGTAACACCGACACACCGGTGAGTCCAACCTATACATAGTGACTATCACTAAATCAATCATTAACACTTACCAGAAAACTTTAATGAATTTGATCATTCACCTGAAAATGAACAAAGATTCAAAGAAATTCAAAGAAGCAAATCTGAATCCGAAGGATCTGAAGTGTTAATCGAAAGTTTGAAAGAAGATGATACTGTAACTGCTGAAGCTGATGACGAGGCTAGTAACAAATCTGATCCTATTCTGGTACAACTTGTTGAGTATCCGGAACTGAATCCAAAACTAGCAGAAACGGTGAAGGATGAAGTAGAATTCTCGGGTTACAACGATCTAGAATATATCAAGTGGAATAAGGAGCAGAAAGTTCGTGTTGCTGATCAGCTGGTCAAACAGGAAACAGTGAAGAAGAATGATGGTTCAAAAGCCAAGGTGCAGAAACCGAAAATGTTGACCAATCAATCTGAAATAAAACAGTCAAAAGGTAAAAAGGTAATAACATCAAATGACAATATCAAAGCTCAAATTGTCAAAGCTGAAACTGTAAAACCTGTGACAAAGAAAATGTCTAAAATCAAACCAATCAAGTTTGTGTCAGCTGGAACGTTTGATATGAATTCATCTCATGGTAACCAAATAAATTCTAAGATCAAATCTAACTCTGGTCTGAAATCAGGTTCAGGTCCTAAGACTTTCGTTGTCAATGATAAAAGATTTGAATCAAAGAAAGTAACTAAGCAAGATGTTTCAAAATCAACTCAAGTTTCCAAACAATCACAATCTGATAATAAGAAATCAAAGTCACAACCACAATCTCCATAAAAGAACCAAGTTAACTTTAAAACGAACAAGCTAGTTTGTTAATGAATCACGTGTTGGTTCAACATCTAAAGTTAACAATCGGCTCTTTAAGATTAGTAAGAAACATTGTGAGATTTGTGATCGTTATAACCATGCTACAGGTGAGTGTTTCTTTAACAGGTATTGCAATTACTGTGTTGGTCCATCTAGATCGTGATTTCAGTGCTATAATGATATGTATTACAACAAAACACACTTGACACTCAAACAAACAAAGTCCAATATAACCCAACAACCAAAGACGAGATTAAGCACACAACAAGAGGTAAATACGCTACAAAGATAGATAATATGTGCTCCTAGCACCTCCTGGTAACACACAAACGATTCAAGGAATTTGGATAAGATTTTGCCAAAAAGTTGCCTTGCAATAGGATAAGGTTACAATATATATCAGCTATAGGTTTGCTGATAGATTCGCTGACAGCGAATCTATCAAGCAAAACTATTAGCTTCGCCGGGCATAAACAGATTCGCCCGACGACAAAACTAATCTATGTGACTACACTAATCTAGACTTCCGGGCGAATCTATAGATTCGCCCGTAGGTTCGCTAGAACAAAAACAACAAAATGCATAACATAACAAAGTAACACCGACATACCGGTGAGTCCAACCTATACATGACTATCAATACTCCCCTATGTTGGACCTCACCCGGGGAAGTCTTCTGTTTAAGCTCCGTCCTTTTCGGCTTCAAAGATTCTCAATGTACGCTCCTGCCCTCGATTCAATTCCAGCCAGTGGATTTGTAACATCTTCAGATCCGGCCTCCTCGTCTTCACTAAATACCAGCATTGAGTCCAAAAACTCAGCTTCGGCGACATCAGTATCAGGCATATCAAGAACTATCGTGTCCGCCTGTATATCTGCAGTATGTTCCTCACCGAGCACATTTACTTCAACCTCTGCTGGCTTCTCAAACCTTTTCACAATCGACTGATCTAGCTGTTTAGATAAATCATCTATATCCATATTCTGGTCATCAGTCATTCTCAGCCTCTCATTTACCTTCCTCAACTCGGCACGTACCCCTCGGGCTTTATTTGCAACTTTTACAAACAAGTTTGCTTCAATTCTCGTATCATCTCCTGCCCCGTGCGGGATATCATTCTCACATAAAATCTTCAAATCTTCATCACAAAAGGAGAAGATCTCCATTGGGTCAAACAATCTGATTTCTGGACGATCTTCACCCTTTAACCTGATTACCGCTTCACCAGTGCTGTTATCGTAAAACCATTTCACAAACTCTTTCAATCTTTGTGGCTGAGTATCTGGAACTCTCACTCTGTTCATAATCTTTGGAGCAGCCAACTGCAGCACCACCTTTCCCTTCCACGACACCCAGTGCTTATCTTTCTTTGACCTCTTCCTTATCGGATTTTGGTACCCAAATTCCGTGAAGTTATCTTCTATAGCCCTTCTAATCGCAACCTCAAATGCACTTGTGTTTACATACCTGGAGGAATTAAAAAAGATTCAATTTGTAATGAAAAGCCTTAAGCGAGATTCGAACTTGAACATTTTGAAATAAACCGGTTACAGTGCAAGTAAATGTGTTAAATGGATTCGCAGAAAACATATATATACAGCCCTTGGTTCGCTGAAATACAACGGGACGAATCTCAGGTTCGTTCGGAACATTAGGTCAAAAGAAAGTCGAAAAGACTTAAACTAGGTTCGGGCGAACCTGTAGATTCGTTGCAGGTTCACTGGATTGAAGAATTTAAAGAAAAAAAAAATTTTGATTTTTGGTGATTTTGATTTCCTTTACGAATCCATGAAAACGCCCCACGAATTCAACGCTCCGAAAAATAAAGATTTAAATTAAAAAAGAACATAGAAAATAAAAAGAAAGAAGGCTAAAAATTAAAACAAAATAAGGATATATATATAATTTTCTTGACGTTTTACGAGCAGAATCAGGAGAATCATAGATTGGCGGGATTGCAAATATGTTTGTCCATTTAAACCCAAGCCTTAGTCCTTTCAACAAGAGATCAGCAGCTTCATTTATCATGTTTTGGTTTGATTGGAGAAGCTCAGGCAACTCGGTCCCCACAGACATCTAGGTAAAAAGAACAAGTTCTGTCATCAGGATATATCTGAGCAATATGATTGACTTTGCTTGAATTTCGAAGATCAAATCTTGAATATTGATCAAAGCATGAGCTTCATTTGACACTTGTGCATTTTAGCATCTTTTTGTGAGTGGAGCTTGTCAGCAATGATTCTTTTGAACACATTGCGACTTATTATTTGGGAAACTCAAATAGTTTAGAGCTCCAGGTCTATACCGACGTATAACAGAGGAGATAAACATTTGAGCATGCTCGGTGAATCTTCAGGTCAATACTTCCGTATAGCAGAGAAGATCCACCAACTCCAGGTCAATACTTCCGTATAGCAGAGGAGTTAAGCACTTTTGACTCAATACATTCTGAGGAGTTAACAAGTAACTCACTCAGAGGTTTTTCCGAAGAGCAACACTAGCAGCTTTTTATTTGTTTTGCTAACTAGAAACTCAATTCGGGGCGAGGGTGAGGGTGATTTGGGATGTTTAGGGAAATCAAGGCAAAGATTTGACGCTCTCAACCCAGTTTTTGACAGAACCCGTATCTTTGTGCAATCCAATCATGTCAAGGGGATAATCCTTGTTGCCTGGTTCTTGAACATTATGCTTGGCTGCACAATCGCTGTTTACTTTGTATTCGGGCTGAGCCTATCTAACTTATCCCGAACACAATGCTTCTGACTTCCTTCAACGTCTCTTCAACATCAATCAAAACGGAGATCCTGAAATAGCAAAATTTGAAAAACTATAAGTAGTTAATCTTTAATATCTCCCCCAAAATTTCTATATTGTAGCTATCTAAGAAGAAATTTTTGTTTTTCGGATTTTCTTAATATATATATATGCAAAATAAAGAAGAAAAATAAAAAGAAATAAAAGTAAAGTAAAGGAGCGAAGAAATGAGTGACCCACGGATTTTCAAAGAAGAAAATGAAAAAGTTATTTACATATTTACAAAGAAAGACAAATTAGACTTTTGAAATCGGGACCCAAGCCCTAGTGTACTTAGGTCTTTGAACAGTCGATGATTTACTGAAAAAATTATTTACAAAAGTATTCAATCTCTTTCCAAAAGATCTATGCTTTGAACTATTTTCAACAATCACAGGGCAGTGTTTGACAGTATGATCAATATTTCCACACTGAAAGCAATGAGATTTTTAACTTCTTTTAGAACATTTAGCAGTCTCTTCATTACTATCAGATGTTTGAGAGTTACGATCACTGCAAGAGTTGTAAGACTCCTTTGACTTACCTGTTGTGACTTTTACCTTGGAGGGTGCAGATATAAATTTATCACAGTGATTCATGGATGAAAAAGATGATTCCTTGTCTCTCGGTTTTGAAATTCTTATTGGTGTGAAAGATGGAATTTGATGAGACAAGAATTTTTGAAAACAATTTGTTTTGGTTTGACTTTCAGAGACTTGACCTGAAAGTTTTGCTTTGTCGTTCACACAAACATTTCCAATAACATCATCATTCAAATTACTTAAGTTTGAAATTGAGCATCCAGAATTAATATCACACATAATATCCTCTGAAGTTAAAACTTGACTAGAAATAAAGACATTCAAACTACTGTCTTCAACAGTCTTCTTTGAATCAAAGCTAGGGTTACTAGAACTTCCAAGACCACTACTTTCACCATAAGCATAATCCTCTCTCACCTCCTTAAGATTCATTTCACTTAAACCTGCAATAGAGCTGTTAGTATCATTCTTTATAATCTCTTGAATCAACTCATTTGAAGGATGAGGAATGGGTGTAGGAGAATAACAGAAGGTACTAGGTGGAGGATATACTTGTGCATCATCTTTATGACCCAACCCGGTCTTAAATCTAGCCCCCTTTTGTTTCTTCCATAACTCCTCCCTTTTCATACTAGCAATGGTCCATTGTTCCAGTTTATTTTTGAGTTTTCTTGTTTCAAATTCAGCAAGAGTGACTTGCTCAGTCAAATAGTTTACTTCACAGTTCCTTTCTAAAAGAGATCTTTTCAAATGTTCGTTTTCTTTTAAAGCCTCTCTCAATTTAACAAAAAAATTTGCTTCGTTCTGTTTAAGCTCTTTGTTAATTGTCTTCAATTCATTTTCATTTGTCATTAAAAGTTTATTTGCCTTATAAATACCGATCAAGCGAATTTTGCATGCGGATGAACACATATCCTCAACGACATCATAAGGAAGACCAACAACCAGTTTTTCAGCCGCGAGAGCACGATCACACTGGCAGTAAGGAGTTTTCCTCTTGTATTCATCCACAGCTTCAAGCTTTGCCTGTTCAATCATGGCTTCCATGTCAAGCTTTGATTCCATAACATTATCAGCATCGGTACCAGCATTTTCAGCCCCATTACCAACGTTGACAGTGACCTTCTCTTTCTTTCCAGTAAGTTCATCACACACTAATCCAGAAAGAACAGTTTCTTCCTGATTCTTTCCCATATCAATCACCATCTCAGCAACTTTACCACCATTCTTTCCCTCTTCCGTCAAACCATAATCAACAACCTCTTCAGTCAAACTATCCTTAGCAACCTTTCCAGTATTTGTTTCCTCTTCAACCTCATCAATCATTCTAACATTCTCAACCTCTTCACCATAAAACTCTTTAAAAGGATCAAAACATCAACGTAATTGTCATTGAGAACAGATTCTTTAGCAGCTTCAGCAATCAAAGCTTCATGATCTTGAACAAGCATCCCAGATACGGCCGTAGTGTCAGATGAAATCTGAGTGGTAACAGATGCATTTGAACCAACATCTATACTTGTGGAACCACCACCAGATTTGACAGACTCATAACTTGATGATCCTCCAGAGACTGCACTAGGTGAGTTTGCAGCGGATGTAATCAGTGCAGCATTCTGAGGAGCGACATTTGGAAGCATCATGAATTGATTATATTCTTTCCTCTTTATGTCCAGATCAAATGACTTCAACTTCTTTATCACCTCCATTAACTTGAAGTCAAAGAAATTTCTTTCTTGTTTCAGCGTTTTGATCTGAGGACTCCAATGAGATGGAAGAGAATCCAAAAGCTTTGTCACTTGCTCATGATTTCCCAATTTTTCATCATAAGTTTTGAGATTGCTTGACACGGATAAAAAGCGATTCATTATATCAGTCAGATTTTCATGCTTGAATCCAACGAATGAATTGAACTCATTTTCAGCACGGTAGGTTCTCTGGTAGGTTCGCTGGTAGGTTCTCTCGCAGGTTCGCTCGTAGGTTCGCTCGTAGGTTCGCTCGCTTGTAGGTTCGCTCGTAGGTTCTCTCGCACGCTCGTAGGTTCGCTCGTAGGTTCTCTCGCAGGTTCTCTGGCAGATTCTCTGGTAGGTTCTCTCGCAGATTCTCTCGCAGGTTCTCTCGTAGGTTCTCTCGCTCACAGAACCAAACAGGTGAACTTTCGTTCAGAAATAGTAAGTTCGCTGATAAAAAAATTGATATTTCCAAATCACAAATATACAATAGATTCGCTGGAAGAACAGTAGGTTCGCTGGATGAACGATTAGATTCGCTGACTTACAGTAAAAACAGTTTCGGTCCAAAATCAACCAGAACAGCCTCAAAACACAACCAGTTGTAGATCCGTTTGTTTCAAAAGCTTCCTATGACCAAATATGACAAAACCCAAGCAAAATTTCAACACAGAAACACAATCAACAGCCCAGAATTGAATCAAATAGTGTTTTGACACGAAAACCCGAAAAACTTCACAAAAATCTCTAAGATCAAACAATCAAGAGCACTAAGGCTCTGATACCATATTGTTGGTCCATCTAGATCGTGATTTCAGTGCTATAATGATATGTATTACAACAAAACACACTTGACACTCAAACAAACAAAGTCCAATATAACCCAACAACCAAAGACGAGATTAAGCACACAACAAGAGGTAAATACGCTACAAAGATAGATAATATATGCTCCTAGCACCTCCTGGTAACACACAAACGATTCAAGGAATTTGGATAAGATTTTGCCAAAAAGTTGCCTTGCAATAGGATAAGGTTACAATATATATCAGTTATAGGTTCGCTGATAGATTCGCTGACAGCGAATCTATCAAGCAAAACTATTAGCTTCGCCGGGCATAAACAGATTCGCCCGACGACAAAACTAATCTATGTGACTACACTAATCTAGACTTCCGGGCGAATCTATAGATCCGCCCGTAGGTTCGCTAGAACAAAAACAACAAAATGCATAACATAACAAAGTAACACCGACATACCGGTGAGTCCAACCTATACATGACTATCATACTTTGATAAAAGAAATCATTCTTCAGAAGAATATTTTTATAACAAGTTTTGTGAGATATTTGAAAGGAAAAATCATGACACTGCAAAGTGTTTCTTTCGGAAAAACTCATCAAGACGAATGACTCATTTTCCAAACTTTCAAAGAAATCAATCTTTTGGTTTCCAAAAATCAAACCATAGTCATTCTCTTCATTTGAGACCTTTCAAAAGAATCAATTCTGGATTTAATGAAATATCATCAAGAAATCAGCAGGTTAACAACTTTACGCCAAGAGCTTTGATGGTTCGAAATCAAAGATTTGATAACAACCTTGATCCTAAGTTAGAGGAAAGGTTTTCAGCTTTAAGAAGAAAGCAAATCAATCAAGCCAGTGGAAGAAACAGTTTTCAACCAAATCTCTCAAATGAATCAAATTTTAATAACTTACATTATCAACAAGTTACTGTTGCAGATTGATTCGGAAAACCCAAGACCATGTGGGCTTGGGTTGACCAAACTAACTTATTAATTGTTGAAATGCAGGTGCGCCCTCGAAGACCAGTCAACTCATGGTTTGTTGATAGTGGGTGCAGCCGGCATATGACAAGCAACCATGCCTTGCTTCAAGAATTTAAGCAAAAGAATGGTACCGAGTTTAAAAATTCTAATGTGGACTCGTTTTGTGCAGAAAAAGGAATTGCGCGTCAATTTAGTGCTCCAAGAACTCCTCAACAAAATGGAGTCGCAGAACGGAAAAATCGGACACTAATTGAAGCAGCAAGATCCATGCTCGCATATGCCAAAATCCCTATCACATTCTGGGATGAAGCTATTGCTATTGCCTGCTTTGTACAAAACAGGACACTATTGGTTCAGGATAAACATAAAACGTCTTATGAGTTATTGTTTGGAAGGAAACCGAATATTTCATACTTGAAAGCGTTTGGTTGTCCTGTGTCGATTCTAAATTTAAGTGATCATCTCGGTAAATTTGAGTCAAAATCTGACGATGGTTTCTTCTTAGGATACTCATCTGTTTCAAAAGCTTATCGAGTTTTTAATAGCAAAACACATGTTGTTATTGAAACTATCAATGTTAAGTTTTTAGAAAATTCCTTTCCGTCAGTGGCTCATGGTCCCGAATGGTTATTTGATTTAGATTGGCTGTCCAAATCGCTCAACTCTAACTTATTTGATTTTTCAGGAAAATCGAAGAAGGAATCAGGAGACTTAGGATGTTTTAGTGATGATTCAGAAAATGACGATGATAATGATCTCAATTCTGAGTATCCTTTCATGTCGTTTCACAATCCTAATAATGTATCTCCAAATCAAGATCCAGGTCCATCAGGTTCTCAAGAAGATCAAGAATCAAACAATCTTGAAGATGATGTGAATGAGCAAATTTCTCCTAATGATGGTGGATCTGTTCACACTCAACCATCATCAGATCCGAATGTTGAAGTTGTTCCAGAAACATTTGATTACTTCATCAATTCAACAAAACAAGTTCCTAATTTCACTCCGCATACTTCTACAATTTTACAAGATCTACCGAATCTGAATTAGTCTAATCTGGAGACTCAAGTACAAGGTGACGAAATTCCAACTCACCGAATTCGTAGGAATCATCCTATCTCTCAGATTATAGGTCCTTTGAATCAAAGAACCATGCGAAGTCAAACTGAACATGCAAACGTTTGTCTTTATTCATGTTTTCTTTCTCAAGTGGTACCGAAGAACATTTCAGAAGCGTTGCAAGATAATAGTTAGATTGAAGCCATGCAAGAGGAGTTACTTCAGTTCAGAAAACAAGAAGTTTGGAAATTAGTGGACTTACCTGAAGGAGAAAATGCTATTGGTACAAGATGGTTGTACAAGAACAAGCCAGATGAACGTGGCATTGTGGTCAGAAATAAAGCCATACTAATTACACAAGGTTACACTCAAGAAGAAGGTATTGACTACGAAGAAGTGTTTGCTCCGGTCACTCGACTTGAAGCTATTCGCGTTTTTCTAGCTTATGCCTCTTTCATGAAGTTCAAAGTGTTTCAAATGGATGTTAAAGGCGCATTTTTGTATGGACCAATTACAGATGATGTGTACGTCAGACAACCTCCAGGTTTCGAAGATCCTGAGTATCCACATCGTGTATACAAATTGAGCAAAACTTTATATGGTCTACATCAAGCCCGTAGAATTTGGTACGAGACGTTATCTAAACATTTGCTGGCACATGGTTTTTCAAGAGGTCAGATTGATCCTACCTTATTCATGAAGCGGGAAAATGAAGATCTTCTATGTGTTCAAGTGTATGTTGATGATATCATCTTGATCAACAAGCCATCCATGTGCAAAGAGTTTGAAGAGATTAAGAAATCCAGATTTCAGATGAGTTCTATGGGGGAGATTAATTTCTTTCTCGGATTGCAAGTAAAACAGTCAGCAGACGGAATTTTTATCAACCAATCAAAGTTTGTTGAAATGTTGCAGAAAAAGTTCAACATGCAAGATTGTCAGACTATTAGAACTTCATCTGATGTTAACTGCAAAATCCAACCTGATCCAAAAGGCAAATCTGTTGATCAAACACTTTACGGATCAATGATCGGTTCACTGATGTATCTTACTGCATCAAGACCTGACATCATGTATGTTGTATGTGTGTGTGCCAGATATCAGTCCGATCCTAAAGAGTCGCACCTGATTGCTGTCAAACGTATTTTCAGATACCCCAAAGGGAAACCTAATCTCGGGTTATGGTATCCTTATGAAGGAAATTTTGAATTATATAGTTATTCTGATAGTGACTTTGGTGGTTGTGCTCTTGATAGGAAATCGATCACAGGTGCATGTCAGTTTCTGGGTCCTCACCTAGTCTCATGGCAATGCAAAAAGCAGACCAATGTTTCCGTATCTACTGCTGAAGCAGAGTACATTGCTGCATCTGCAGGATGTTCTCAAGTTTTGTGGTTACAAAATCAATTGCTTGACTACGGCTTTAACTTTCTCAAAACTCCTATTTACATAGACAATACTGCTGCTATGTTCATTACTACTAATCCTGTTCAACACTCAAAAACAAAACATATCGAAATTCGATATCACTTTCTCAGAGACAACTCTGATAAAGGTTTAATAATTTTGATTAAAGTTCATACCGATAAACAACTGGCAGATCTTTTCACAAAACCATTTTTGTCAGGACGGTTTGAATTCTTAATTCAATCCATAGGGTTAATCATTCATGATTAATTCTATTTTATGAAAATCAAAATACAAAATCAGAAAATCTAAAATCCTAAAAATATAATAAGTCGATGTCAAGTATTGATTCCTATGTCTTTTTATTCTTGAATTATGAGTGTGCATGAAAAGAAAAAGAAAACAAAAAGAAAGAAAAAGCAAAAAGAAAGAAAAAAAACATGTCATAAGAATCTACATTGCAAAACGTGAGAAATGATAGTTACACTAGATATTATCTGTTACATCATTTTTTTAATAATAAAGACTGATAAGTATTAATTGATGTGCGAGACAGCTCAGGCAATTAGACTGAAAAAGTAAGTTCATTGTTGACAAATCTAAACTTAATGATCTTTGTGTTAAGTTCTTTTGTTATACATGTCTAAATATATATCTTTTGATGAACTTCTTGTGATGTTATTTGAACATAATCGGGTAACGATGCAACCTATTCAGTGTGATGAACCGCATCGTGAGCTTCTTTGTTGTGGTATCCACAGACCTGAAGTCTCACATGAAGTCTCTTTCGAGCTTCAAGGTGCAGCAAAAGATTCCTAAAGTTGGAACAAAAAGAGTCCCAAATGTGGACCATCACCAAACAAATTCCAAAAAGGAATTCAGAAGATTCCCAAGGGGAACAATAGGAAATGAAAAATTCCAAAATGGAATTCAAAAGAAGTCCCAAAGTGGACCAAATTCAATTAGAACCCAAATTCCACACTGATTATGTTTGTAAGTGACCAGGTTTTTGTGCAACATGCATTCAAGTTGTTGTTGATGAGGACATATGTTGACATATGTATGCATGTGGGTCACATAAGTCATTTTAATCGAACCTTAATCTCATCATGATACTGAAAAAGTAAGTGTGTCAATTCGAGCTAATTGGTATGTTTTCATATCATCACTCAATCAAACATAAGTCAAATGTCTATTCAAAACTTGTAAAACATGTTCAGATGATGTATGGTATGATCTCACTGCGATATATTGATTCATTGCATTGCATATGTATTTACTTTAATGTGAGTGCTTTGTGTGTGCAGGCATATGGATTCTTTATTGACACATCGACATCCTATTTAAACTTCAAAATTTCTTGGAAATTTCAAGTTTAGGGGGAGAAATAAAAGAAGAAAAAGTGCAAAAATATAGCAAGAAATAAGTGTTGAATGTAAGGATCAAGTGGCTAATGAAAGCAAATGCATTGGTTATGATAAAAACGAACCTATAGTCTTGTGATTATTTTTTGATTAAAAAATGCTTCGGGATATAGAAATATTGGTGGTGCAAAAATGTTTGCAAAATGTCATTTTGTGGAAATTAAAGAAAAATGTAAAAGGAAATGTTTGAATGAAATTATTGGATTAAATTTGTTGCCCTAAATCATGTTGATAATTAATTACAAACCCTAATAATGATGTCTTATCTAATTAATGTGTCAAGAATGATTGCAGGTGCAATAAATACAGTTGAAAAAGTCAACAGTCGAAAGAATGAAGAAAATTGTCTAAGTGTTGAAGAAAAGGATGTTACTGTGTAGCCGCATGATGCTTATCTAGCCGGGTGATCAAGTTTAACTAGCCGGGTGAAGTTTTGATTATCTTGTCAGGTGAAGAATTTGAAGCTACTGTGTAGCCGGGTGATAGTATGTTATGATGCCGGGTGACAAGATTTCAAAGTCACTGTGCAGCCGGGTGATCAAATTGTTAAGTCACTATGCAGCCGGGTGATGAAATCACATGTCACTGTGAAGCCGGGTAAAGAAGATAATGCTACTGTACCGCCAGGTGATGGGTAAAACAAAACCAAGGTGTAGTCATTCCAAACTTTGTGTATCAAACATGACACGACTATGTCATGACCCGACTCATGTCTACATGTTGAACCTATGTTAAACAATTGTTGACCCGTCCCAACAGTTGTCTGACTCGACCAAGCCTTTTACATGAAGAAAATTTAATGTGCAGGCACTCTGACCCGTCCCAACAATGTTGACACGGCTCAACAGTTCTTGACCCGTCTCAATAGTGTGTGACTCGACTAAGTGTTTTTACATGTTAAATGTGTATGTTCACATGTTGACCCGTCCCAAAGGTTTGACCCGTCCCAACAGTAACATGACCCGTCCAAGGCTTTTGGGCCTAAAACTCTGACCCGTCTGAAAAGTTGACCCGTCCCAAAGTTTTAACCTAATTTTGAGCCGGCTCATCTACATATAAATACCCTTCCTCTTCACAACACTTATCACTTTTCACAATAACTTTCAAGCAAATACTCTGTGTATCAAATCATCTTAAATCATATTCAATTAACGATTCTGTAACAAGTACTAGAGATTGAATAAGGTATAATCATCATGATCAAACATCATCGACACCATTGTTGGTCTGAAAATCGAAATATTGATGATGAACAGTAACTGAAATTGAATCGACACTTTGATTATCTGTGTAAAAACCGAAATAGATTGTTGTTATAGCTTAAAGTAACTGTTAATCACCAACATTCATTTATTAATCATCATCAAAACACCTAAAATTGACTGAATCAAAGAAAAATTTTAAACAGGGTCGAAACCGCCATTGATGAACATTGAATCATGTTCATGATTTTGATCAAACTGACTAAAAACATGTTGTTAAATGATCAACCAAGGTTAAACATGAACATAAATCATTCAAATCATCATCATTTATCAACAACAAATTTGTGATCAAAGAGACTAAGTGTTAATGTTCATAAAAATGTGTTAACAGTTAACAAATAGACAATTTTGCACAAGATTTTTGAACAAGTGATGCTATCAATTGTTTTATAATTAATGTGTTCAATTGTACTGTTGGTTGTTATAATTGGTCATTATACTGTCTCATTACACAAGTGTTGATTACTTATCTTTCTTGATTTCTAATACACATGTCTCTGTTTTCAGATGAATACTTTCAAATTTGAACCAAAGCATAATATTGTTGCTCTGCTGGAGGAGAACATTCATGAAGCTGAGGGATATCAAAAAATTATCAGATTTCTCAGAAGAACAAGATATGTTTATGCAATGTGTGCAAAACCAATTGTGTATTCAAGACTTATCAAATCTTTCTGGAGAACAACTGAGGTAATTACAAATGATGCTGGTGTATCTGTGCTCAGGGGAGACATTACCAGACAGTTACAATTAACTGTGTCTGAAGAGTCAATCAGGACTGCTTTAAGACTAGATGAAGATGAAGCAGGTGCACTTGATGAGTTTACGACTGCTAAATGCCAAGAGTGCTGTGACAACCGGTAATTTCAGATTAACATCGTTAACCCAAACTCTGTTAACTATAACGTTCACACATACATTACACTTAATTAAGGACTAATTAAGAGCGTTAAATATTATACGGTGACTTTTGTACGTTAGTAAGTTAACAAGAAATAATTCCCACTTTATTGTTCGCAAAATATATAGTATGAAGTTGGAGGTTTGATTGGTAATTAATTCAAAAGTTAAAATTTATAAACTTTGAGAACAAGTTTCATTTAAACCCAACTAGGGGGACTAAATTGCAAAATTATGAAAAATATATATATTAACCCACCCCCACTCGTCTTCCCCGTCAAACTCACGCACCAAAACTGTTAGGGTTATTTCCTGTTAAGATTTACTTTGTATTTTGTTTATATGTTTGTATAGTTTAGGGTTTATTATGTATTTTCCTTAAACTTGTATTTTGTTTGTTATAAGCATGTAGTGTGTGTGTGTGAGGAGAGAGGCTAGATCACTTTTACACTGTTAGAGAGAGAATTAACTGTGTGTGATTTATTTTCTCCTGCACTTGTACTACGAATTGCTTTGATCATCAATATACAGAGAATTATTAGTATGAATTGTGTTTGTGATTGAATCGTTTGTTTTGTACTTGTTATTCTGATCATTTGAGTGATATTAACGATCCAATTGAACCTATCAATTGGTATCAGAGCTTTCGGTATCGTGTTCTTCGCTGTTCTTAAGCAAAAACACATCAATATTGCTCAAAATATCATGATCTGAATGAATTGTTGGTGTTTTTAGTTGTGATTTATCATCATAATCACAACGATTGTGCAGATTCTATCAGATTATCATCAGATCTGAGGAATTAAGAAGAATAGAAAAGTTACTGTTCGATCAATTTTTGCTCAAATTAATCGAAGAATGATGATGTTTTGGATTGATTGATATAAGGGATTGATAATCGGACCATTTCACAGCTTGTGTGTGAATTTTGGACAAATTGGACAAGTTTTAGACAAAACCCAGAAAGATCTCACGAAGATGATGAACAGATCAGTTGTGGTTGAAGATTAACTTGCCGGGTGATATATTTGACTTAGACAATTTCCTTGGACTTAGATTTAAGAAGAAATTAGGTCCTGTACTGCCGTGTAAGGGAATTTGTTCTAGACGGGTGAAGAATTTGACTTGAAAAGGTGTTACTGTTCAGTCGTGTGATACACTGTTGTGCCGGGTAAAACACTGTTACGCCGGGTGATTAAGAAAATACAGCCGGGTAATCATCAACTGTGTAGCCGGGTAATTAACAACTCTGCCGTGTGATCAAGTACTGTTCAGCCGGACAAAGACTTTTGTCGTGTCAAGATTCTGCCGGGTCAAGATTTATTGCCGTGTGAAGTTTTTCTTGCTGCCGGGTAACTGTTCATCCGGGTGAAGAACAAAACAATTACAACAATTTAGCCGGGTAACTGTTTAGTCGTGTAAAGACTTTTTCCTGCCGGGTGAAGAACAAATACACTGTTTAGCCGGTTGAAGAAGGATTTTTCACTGTTTTGCCGTGTGACTCATTTTAGTTGTTTTTAATACTTGTTTCTTATATTGTCTTTAATTTCTTGTCTTAATTTTAGTATTTTAATCACTTCTTTTCAAAAATTAACAAAAACCAAAAATATTTTCTTTAAAAATTATTAAAATGGCTCCTAATGATGATTCTGATAACCGTGTTCCTAGACTTTTGAATCGTGCAGATTTCAAGAACTGGACCATCAGGTTGAGACATCACTTGTGTTCTATTGACAATGGCTTATGGAAATCAATTGAGAAGGGTCCTCACATTCCAACTCAGACAGCACCAGATAGTGCAAGTACCTACACCAAAGACTCTACTACACCTTATCCAGAGGATAATTTGTCAGCTGAAGATTTGAGGAAGGTAAAGAATGATAGCAAGGCATATTCTTTAATGTGCAAGGGGTTGCCACTTCAAGTTCTGTCTAGATTGGATGCATATCAGACTGGTTATACATGCTTCAAAGCATTGAAGTCTATATGTGAAGGAGGAGAACAATTGAGAAGTTTGAAGAAATCAAAGCTAAAAAGGCAATTGGAACTTTTTGAACATATTAATGGAGAGACAGTACACCAGATGATGAACAGGTTTGTTCACTTAACTACTGAGATGTCAAACCTCGGAGTTAAGACTTAAATGATCGATTGTTATGTGCTTTGCCATCATCATGGAAGCAGACTGTTACTCTGTTGAAGCATACTGAGAAATTTCCAATGGAACTGGATTTGCTTATTGGAAAGATTGAAGAAGTTGAGATTGATGAAGGATCGAGAAATAGTGATAGATCAAGTTCACAAACTCAATACAAGTATGTGGTAAATCCTGCCAATACTGTGGATAATGCTTTTCTTGCACAAGATGCAACGAAATTTGAAGATGAGGGTGACTTATTTGTTGGTGCAAGTGTCTTTACTGATTCAGCATACTTTCCAAATTCACCAACTTATTCTCAACCTCAATCTCCACAAAGAGCTCAAGTTCAAAATCAGAATCTGAAGAATCAATCAGAAAATCAGAGTTCAAATGTTCAAGCCAAAGTGAAAGACGTTGTGAATATTCTGTTGCAAGATGACGAAACTAAAACTGCCTTCACTGCTTTTATGGCAAGTTTTCAAGCGTATCAAGGAAGTCACTTAAGTCAAATGGACGTTGTCCTTCAAGACTTATTTGAAATGGATCCAGTTGATGTTGAGGAAATGGATCTTAACTGGCAAATGGTTATGGTAGCTTATCGTACACAAAAGCATGCATATGTTAATCGAAGCTACAAACCTCATGCAAACAAAACAGTTGGATTTGACAAATCTAAGGCCAGATGCTTTAACTGTAATCAGTATGGTCATTTCTCAAGAGAATGCAAAGCTCCAAAGAATTTCAATGACCAAGCTAGTTCAAGCAATCAAGGTCAAGGTCAAAGTTCTCAACAATCTTCGAGTTATCAAGGCAGAAATCAACGTTTCTTTCAGAAACCGTACCAAAGTCTTCCCATGCCTGAATTGAAAGATGAAGGAAAGAAGCCAGAAGATCAAACAAAGGCGCTGGTAGTAAGTGTGAAAGATGGTTATGATTGGAGCGCTTATGCAGAACAGTTCACGTCTGATCTTACATCAAATCTGGCACTGGTATGTGAAATTGAAGAAGATTGGTCAGAAGAAGGGGATGGAAAAATGGTTGAAGATGTTAGTGAAGATTCTGAAGATTATGACTGGAGTGCAAAGTCTGATCCTACTGAAGAAACTGAATCTGAAGTTGCGTTAATGGCTACATCCAGTGAGTCTTCATCATCTACCGAACAACCAAAGGTTAGTTCTGACTTACCCCCTAACTATGTTCCATTACCTGCTGATGTCAAGGAAAGGTTGTGTTCTGAACAGTGTATTCAACAAGTAGAACATTATCAAACTCATTCATTTAAAATCGGTGACAAATTAAGCAAACATGAAAAGATTCATGAACAACTTAAAATTGATCACAAAATTTCTGATGAGAAGATATTGTCACTAACTGAATCATGGAACAAAACTTTAAAAGAACTGGAACTTGTTACCAAACAACTTGAAGAAATGACAAAGAACTTTGAACAAGAAAAAGTTGAACATGCTGTCACACAAGTTGAATTGAAAAAGGTTAAAAGTTGTAAAACAATGGTTGAACAACTCATTAATGAAAGAGGTAACAAAAACAAAACCGGGTTGGGTTTTACTCATGAACCAATGCCAAATTCAATCACTCAAACCTTACCGGAAAACTTTAATGAATTTGATCATTCACCTGAAAATGAACGTAAATTCAAAGAAATTCAAAGAAGTAAATCCGAGTCTGAAGGATCTGAGGTGTTGATTGAAAGTTTGAGGGAAGAAGATGGTATGACAACTGAAGCTGATGATGAAGCAAGCAACAAGTCTGATAACAAATCAGAGCCTGTTCTGATTCAACTAGTTGAGTATCCGGAACTGAATCCGAAACCAGAAACGGTGAAAGAAGAAGGTGAATTTTCAGGATATAATGATCCGGAGTATATCAAATGGAAGAACGAGCAGAAGGCAAAAGTTGCTGCTGAACTGATTAAGAAGCAAGAAGTGAAGAAAGTCGAAGTTTCAACTGCAAAGAAGCAGAAATCGAAAACAAAGAACAATCAATCTGAAACAAAAGAATCAAAAGGCAAAAGTGTCTTGAAATCAAATGATAACACCAAAGTTCAAAGTGTTAAAACTGAAAAAGTTAAATCTGTTAAGAAAGTGTCAAAAGGTAAAACCATCAAGTTTGTTTCTGCAGGTACTTTCGACATGAACGGTTCTTATGGTAACCAAATCAATGCTCAAATCAAATCTAAATCTGGTCTGAAAACAGGTTCAGGTCCTAAGTCTTCCGCTGTCAATGATAAGAGAATTGAAAACAAAAAGGTAACCAAACAGAACAGTTTAAAATCGAACCAAAGTCCCTTGCAATCAAAATCTCAAAACAAGTCTCCACAAAAGAATGTCAATCTAAAACCGAACAACCATGATAATGAATCACGTTTTGGTTCAACATCAAAAGTTAACAATCGGCTCTTTAGGATTAGCAAGAAACATTGTGAGAACTGTGATCGTTATAACCATACTACTGCTGAATGTTTCTTTAACAGGTACTGCAGTTTCTGTAACAAAAGAAATCATTCTTCAGAAGAATGTTATTATAACAAGTTTTGTGATATTTGTGAAAGAAGAAACCATGACACAAAGGATTGTTTCTTTCGATCAAACTCAACTAGAGAAATGACTCCATATTCAAACTTTCAAAGAAATAATTCATATGGTTTTCAAAATATGAGTCAAAGTCTTTCTCCAGTTTTGAGAAATGTCAATCGAAACAATTCTGTTTCTAACTTGTCAAGAAATGTGCAGGTTAACAGTTTTAAACCAAGAGCTTTAATGGTAAGAAATCAAAAGTTTGAAAATAACCTTGATCCTAAGCTAGAGGAAAGGTTTAGTGCTTTGAGGAGAAAGCAATCAATGAGTGCCAATGGGCGAAACAATAGTTATCAGCATCAAAATCTCTTAAATGAAACAAATTTTCAAAATGTTCAATACCAACAAGTTACAATTGTAGATAGATTCGGAAAACCCAAGACCGTGTGGGCCTGGGTTGACCAAACTAACTAAGTAATTGTTGAAATGCAGGTACGCCCAAGAAGACCTATCAACTCGTGGTTCGTTGATAGTGGGTGTAGCCGGCACATGACAGGCAACCATGCCTTGCTTCAGGATTTCAAGCTGAAAAATGGTACACACGTTGCATTTGGAGGTGATGCGGGTGGTAAAATCACAGGAGAAGGAACCGTATCCAATGGGGTCATTAGTTTTGATAAAGTCAACTACTGTGCACAGTTGAACTTTAACTTACTAAGTGTATCTCAAATTTGTGATAAATCTTATTCAACTTTATTTGATGATTCTTTCTGTTATATTCTTAAACCAGGTTTCAAGATTGACAATGAGTGGGTAGTGGTGAAAGCTCCAAGAGATCGTGATGTATACAAGTTGGATATGTCGCAGATTGATGCCGAAACCGAAACTACATGTCTCATTGCTCATGCTTCAAATGATGAGAGTCAGCTTTGGCATAGACGGCTGGGCCATTCAAACTTCAGAAACATGAATCGTTTGGTGACTGGAAATCACGCTGTGGGAATCCCATCGAAGAAATTCTCTACAACTGATCTCTGTCCTGCGTGTTTGAAGGGAAAACAGCATAGAATGTCTTTTAAGTCCAAGCTAGAAAACTCCATTTCAAAACCCTTGCAGATGTTACATATGGATCTTTTCGGACCAACAAATGTGCAAAGCATCGGAAAGAAGTCTTATTGTTTTGTCATTATTGACGATTTCACTAGATTTTCTTGGGTTTATTTCTTGCATGCTAAATCTGAAACTGCGAAGTTATTAAAAGAATTTATCATCAAAGTTGAAAACCAATTGGATTGTAAAGTGAAAGTTTTAAGAAGCGATAATGGAACTGAATTTAAAAATGCTAATGTTGATTTGTTTTGTGCAGAAAAAGGAATTGCGCGTCAGTTTAGTGCTCCAAGAACGCCTCAACAGAATGGGGTTGCGGAACGGAAAAACCGGACACTAATTGAAGCAGCAAGATCCATGCTCGCAGATGCCAAAATCCCTATCACATTTTGGGATGAAGCTATTGCTACTGCGTGTTTTGTACAAAACAGGACATTATTAGTACAAGATAAACAGAAAACATCTTATGAGTTGTTGTTTGGAAGAAAACCGAATATTTCTTATTTGAAAGCATTTGGTTGTCCTGTAACGATTCTGAATTTAAGTGATCATATCGGGAAATTTGAGTCAAAATCTGACGATGGATTTTTCCTAGGATATTCGTCTGTTTCTAAAGCTTATCGGGTTTTTAATAGCAAAACAAATACTGTTATTGAAACTATTAACGTAAAGTTTTTAGAAAATTCGTTTCCGTCAGTGGCGCATGGTCCCGAATGGTTATTTGATTTAGATTCGTTATCAAAATCTTTCAATTCTAACTTGTTTGATTTTTCAGGAAAAACAAGGAAGGAATCAGGTGACTTAGGATGCTTTAGTGACGATTCTGATAATGACGAGGATGGTAATTTCAACTCTGAATATCCGTTCATGTCATTTCATAATCCTGATCATGTCAAATCCAGTCAAGCTCCAGGTCCTTCTGGTTCGCAAGAAGATCAAGAATCGAACAATCTTGAAGAAAATGTGAATTCGCAAGTGTCTCCTAATGATGGTGGATCTGTTCAAAATCAACCATCATCAGATCCGAATGTTGAAGTTATTCCAGAATCTTTTGATTACTTCATCAATTCACTGGATCAAGTCCCGAATTTCACACCGCATACTTCGTCCATACTACAAGATCTACCAAATCTGAATACTTCTAATCTGGAGAGTCAAGTGCAAGGAGGTGATATTCCTATTCATCGAATTCACAAGAAACATCCTGTCTCTCAGATTATTGGGCCGTTGAATCAGAGAACTACAAGAAGTCAGACTGAACAAGCAAATGTCTGTCTTTATTCGTGTTTTCTATCTCAAGTGGTGCCAAAGAACATTTCAGAGGCGTTGCAAGATAACAGCTGGATTGAAGCCATGCAAGAGGAATTGCTTCAGTTTCGAAAACAAGAAGTTTGGAAACTTGTGGACTTACCTGAAGGAGAGAATGCGATTGGTACAAGATGGTTGTACAAAAACAAGCCAGACGAACGTGGCATTGTTGTGAGAAACAAAGCAAGACTCATTGCACAGGGATACACTCAAGAAGAAGGCATTGATTATGAAGAGGTGTTTGCACCGGTCGCAAGACTTGAAGCCATACGCGTTTTTCTTGCATATGCTTCCTTCATGAAGTTTAAAGTATTCCAAATGGACGTTAAAGGTGCTTTTCTATATGGACCAATTACAGATGACGTATATGTCAGACAACCTCCGGGTTTTGAAGATCCTGACTATCCTCATCGTGTATACAAGTTAAGTAAAGCTCTTTACGGTCTACATCAAGCTCCTAGAATTTGGTACGAGACATTATCCAAGCATTTACTAGAACATGGATTTACAAGAGGTCAGATTGATCCAACTTTGTTTATGAAGAGGGAGAATGATGATTTGTTGTGCGTTCAAGTTTATGTGGACGATATTATCTTCGGTTCAACTAGTGAGTCAATGTGCAAAGAATTTGAGGAAATCATGAAGTGCAGATTCCAGATGAGTTCTATGGGGGAGATTAACTTCTTTCTCGGATTACAAGTGAAACAATCAGCTGACGGAATTTTCATCAATCAATCAAAATTTGTTGAGAAGTTGTTGAAGAAGTTCAAGATGCAAGATTGCCAAACAATTCGAACTCCATCTGATGTGAACTGCAAGATACAACCGGATCCGAAAGGCAAATCCGTGGATCAAACACTATACAGATCAATGATCGGTTCACTGATGTATCTTACTGCATCTAGGCCAGACATCATGTATGCTGTATGTGTATGCGCAAGATATCAGTCTGATCCAAAGGAGTCGCACCTTGTTGCTGTGAAGCGTATATTCAGATATCTCAAAGGGAAACCGAATCTTGGGTTATGGTATCCTTATGAAGGAAATTTTGAATTATATAGCTATTCTGACAGTGATTTTGGTGGTTGTGCTCTTGACAGGAAATCGACTACTGGTGGTTGTCAATTTCTGGGTCCTAGACTAGTATCTTGGCAATGCAAGAAGCAGACCAACGTTTCTGTATCCACAGCTGAAGCAGAGTATATCGCTGCATCTGCAGGATGTTCTCAAGTTTTGTGGCTACAAAATCAATTGCTCGACTACGGGTTTAACTTTCTGAAAACTCCTATTTACATAGACAATACTGCTGCTATGTTCATTACTGCTAATCCTGTTCAACACTCAAAAACCAAACATATTGAAATTCGATATCACTTTTTAAGAGACAACTCTGAAAAAGGTTTAATAATTTTGATTAAAGTTCATACCGACAAACAACTGGCAGATCTTTTCACAAAATCATTTTTGTCAGGCCGGTTTGAATTTTTAATTCAATCCATAGGATTAATCAATCATGATTGATTCTATTTTTCGAAAACAAAAGAAAAATCAGAAAATATAAAAGCCAAAAATATAATAAGTTGATGTTAAGTATTGATTCCTTTGTCTTTTATTTTATGTTTTGCATTGTGTGTGTGCATGAAAAAGAAAAGCAAAAACAAAAATATAAAAGCAAAAAGAAAAGAAAATATCATGTCATAAGAATCTATATTGCAAAAAGTGAGAAATGATAGTTACACTAGACATTATTTGTTACATCATTTTTAAATAAAGACTGATGAATGTTAATTGATGTGCTAGACAGCTCAGGCAATTAGACTGAAAAAGTAAGTTGATTGTTGACAAACATAAACTTAATGATCTTTGTGTTAAGTTCCATTGTTATACATGTCTAGATATATATCTTTTGAAACATTGCTTGTGATGATAGTTGTGCATGATCGGGTAACGATGCAGTGTATTCAGTGTGATGAACCGCATCGTGAGCTTCTTTGTTGTGGTACCCACAGACCTGAAGTCTCACACGAAGTCTCTTTTGAGCTTCAAGGTGCAGTAAAAGATTCCAAAATGGAACGAAAAGAGTCCCAAATGTGGACCAACACCAAACAAAAATTCCAAAAAGGAATTCAGAAGATTCCCAAGGGGAACGATAGGAAAGAAAAATTCCCAAAGATGGAATTAAAAAGAAGTCCCAAAGTGGACCAAATCCGAATAGAACCCAGATTCCACACTGTGTATGACTGTAAGTAACCAGGTTTTGTGCAATAAGCATTCGGGTAGTGGTTGATAAGGAAATATGTTGACATATGTATACATGTGGGTCACATAAGTCATTCTAATCGAACCTTAAATATCATCATGATACTGAAAAAGTAAGTGTGTCAATTCGAGCTAATTGGTATGTTTTCATATCATCACTCAATCAAGCATAAGTCAAATGTCTATTCAAAACTTGCAAAACATGTTCAGATAATGTGTGGTATGATCTCACTGCGATATTTTGATTCATTGCATTGCATATGTATTTATTTTAATGTGTGTGCTTTGTGTGTGCAGGCATATGGAATCATTATTGACACATCAACATCCTTGTTAAACTTAAAAATTTCAAGAAATTTCAAGTTTAGGGGGAGAATAAATTGAAGAAAAATATCTACAAAAATCCAAAAATATATTTTGAATAAGTGTGTTTTGAATGAACAAGATGATGTATTATGAAAAGCAAAAGTATTGGATGTGTTAAAAACAAACCCAAGGTCTTGTAATTTGTTTTTATGAAATTGCTTCGGGATATAGAAAAATTGGTTGTGCAAAAACATTTTTGAAAAAGAAAAAGAAAAATGATTTGAATTGGAATTAATGTTATTGTCTTGTTTAATGTTGTTTGATAATTAATATGACAAACATTCTTTTTAAGGATATCTTGTCTAATTAATATGTCGGAGAATGTTTGCAGGTACAATTAATGCCGTTGAAAAAGTCAACAGACAAGAAAAGTGAAGAAAATCGCAAGTGTTATTGCCGGGCAAAGATATCAGATACAACTGTACAGCCGGGTAAAGAACGCACTGTTCAGCCGGGTAAAGTTGTAAGTCTGATACATGCCGGGTGATTGAGGAAAAGGTGAAGATGTTATGACCACTGTACAGCCGGGCAATGATCATGTCAAATACAGCCGGGTGAAGGTCATAGATATCTTGCCGGGTGACAAGTGTTTACTATACAGCCGGGTAAAAGAGAAAACCTCTTGCCGTGTAAAGGTATGACACTGTGTTGCCGGGTAATGAAGAAGAAAGCATGCCGGGTGATATAGAAGACAACTATGTTGCCGTGTAATGAACAAATGCATGCCGTGTGAAGAAGAAGATTGCCGTGTGAAGGTTGCCTTGTGAAGAAGGTTGCCGTGTGAAGAAGGAAATCAACTATGTTGCCGTGTGAAGAAGGTTGCCGTGTAATGAAGAAAGCAAGCCGGATGAAGAAGGAAAGCAACTGTGTTGCCGGGTGATGAAGAAATATTGCCGGGTGATGTTTTGAAGATAACTATTCTGCCGGGTGATGTATAAAACCCATCAGGTGTAGTTGTTCCTTAACCTTTACCCGTCACTACAGTGACTTACCCGTCTCTACAGTGCTTGACCCGTCAAGTGTTTTTTACATGATTTTGACTTGTCTTATGTACTTGACCCGTCACTACAGTACATGACCCGTCATTACAGTACATGACCCGTCACTACAGTACTTGACCCGGCAAGGCTTATTGGGCCTATTTTGCTTACTCGTCCCTTTTGTTGACCCGGCACTTAAAGTTTGACCTAAAATTTTTGACGATACAAAATACCGCCTCTTCACAAACACTTATCATTTCACACTTTCACTTTCACACAAAACACTCTGAACTTAAAATCGCCGTGATATCATATTCAATCGTTTGCTCTGTAACAAGGTTGATCGATTGAATAAGGTAGTGATTTAGTGTTTTTGACCTTGATAGACCTGCAAATTAACTGTTTAAAAGAAAAACGATGATGAACAGTGTTTGGACATTGAATCGACACTTTGATTTTGGTTGTTAAAACTTAAATCGAATGTTGTTTTAGGGTTAAAATCTGTCGATCATCAACATTCAATCACTCATTTGCACTAAAACACCTTAAAATCAACTGAATCAAGTGAAATGGACATAACAGTTAAAATCGCCATTGATGAACTTTGAAAGTTCTTAAATATTTTACTTCAAAATGATGAAATGTGTGTTAAAAGTAACAAATGCATGATAAAAATAAACCAAAACATGTTAAACAACTTCATCATACAAATGTCAAATTTTGCCTTAAGTGATTAACTGTTAAAATGAAAAATGTTGTATAATCTTTAAGTTTCAAAGTTGTTTTGATTAATATGATGAAAATCAGGTTATTAGAACAATTTAGGACTTAAATGATTATGTGAATGTTTTGCTTTCTAACTTTTATTCAAATACTTAAGAAAATTTTGATATGTTTCAATGAAGAATCTAACACATTTGTCTTGTTTTTGTGTTTGTTTGTGTTTTTAACAGATGGAGAATCTCAAGTTCGAGCCTAAACATAATCTGGTGGCATGTTTAGATGAATCAATTCCTGAGACAGAAGGTTACAGGGATATGATTAAGTTCATCAAGAGGACTAAATATGTATATGCTATATGTGCCAAACCGGTCATATATGCAAGGCTGATCAAGAGATTTTGGAGGACAGCAGAGGTTGTCAGAGATGAGAATGGTGTTGCGATGGTGAGAGGGCACATTACTGGAGATTGGGTACTGACTGTGTCTGAAGAAGCCATTAGACAAGCCCTGAGGATTGAGGAGGATGAGGTTGGTATGTTGGATGAACTGACTATGGAGGAATGTAAAGCGTGTTTTGTGAATATGGGTCATCCACCTGTGTTTCCAAAGTCACAATTTTATCGGGCTAAGTTGGGGAAGAAATACAAGTTGCTGTGTTATGTTGTGCAACAATGCATGTCGAGGAGGAGTGCAGGATTCGACAATTTCCCATCTGACATTGCATCCCCGATAGTTGCTATTGCAGAGAACAAGCCATTCAACATGTCAAGATGGATAATGAATGGATTTGTATTCAACTTGGTCAAGGGCAAAAGGTTTAAGTTCCTCATGTACCCGAGGTTCTTACAACTGATGATCAATGTTGCATATCCTGTCATCAGAAGTGAAGGATATTCTGGAGGCATTTTATATACTGAGGGCATGAACGATCTATCTTATCGAAAGATGAGTATCGGGAATGTGCCTGATGTTGAATTGTTTGACTATATGAGAGATATAGCCAACAATGAAGAAGATGAAGAAGGTATTTATCATCACATATCTCATGGAGAGATTGTTGATCCACAGGACCTTGTAGATGAGGTGCCTGATAATCTGTTGGATGATGACGAGTACTTTGCTCGTCATCCAGAAGATGAAGAAGATGATGGAAATGGTGATGGTGATAATGATGAGGATGATGATAGTAATGATGATGGTGGTAATGATGCTGAATCTGAATCTAATTCAGAGGAGGTTGAACCAATGGAGACTGAGACAGAGAATATAGAGAATGTTGAGGTTAGTGAGCCTATTGTGATAGAAGAACCTGTTGAGGTTGCTTCTGGGGTTGAAGAAGTTGTTGTTGAAATTCCAAAAGACATTTCTGTTAAGTATGTTCGAAGAAAGAGGTCAAAACCTGTTGATGAGAATGTGATAGAGCCTGAAGAGATTAATGTTATAGAGATTGCTCAGACAGTAATGGCCGAAGCTGAATCTATTGCACAGATAGATGAAGTGGATGCTGGCATTACTGATTCTATTGTTGTTGATATTCCTACCACATCATCCCCATTTGCTGAAAACATTGGACAAGGTTTGGAGTCTTCACCAAATGTTGTGCCAAGTGTTGATGAAATTGATGATGAGAAAGAGAAACGAATTGCAGAATTGGAGGAGATAGTTGAAAATTTGATTAAAGCGAATGATTTGTTGAAAGCTTCAAATGAACGCAAAAAGAAAAGGTTTGATGAATATTGGGATATTCACAATCAGAATTTGAAAATCTTCAAAGAGTTGGATTCTGATCATCTGAAGCTGAAAATTGAACATGATGAATTGAAAATTGAGCATGAAAAATTGAAGGAGGAATATGAGAACCTAAAGTATGATTATACTGAGGTTAAAGCTGAATGTAATACTTTGGAGGCAGAAAAAGAAATGTTGGAAAAAGAGTTGGAGGAAATGAAACCAAAGAAGGCTGGCTCATCATCTGACAAAGATTTTTCTGATGAAATAGTTGAAGTGGCTGAATCAGAGGTACAGAAAGTTTATTTAACTAGAGCCCGAGGTACTACAAATGTTGGTATACTGGTAGAATCACCAATCATTATTCCCGATGAAGCTGTTGCTGAAACTGTCAATATGGACAAAGCTGAGGGAAAGAGAAAGATAGATGCTGTTCCTGAGATTTTTGGTGATGAAGGAAGCTCGAAAAAGGCTAAGACTGATGAAACAGTGCAGATTGAGCCGATTCAATCTGTAGCTGAAGTTGAAACTGAGATTGTATCTGAAGCAGAAACTGAAGTATTTGTAGCAACAGATAGTGAGAAAGAGGTTGGTTCTGAGGACACAGTTCAGATTGAGCCGATTCAATCTGAAGCTGTTGATGTGCCTGAAACAGAAGCTGAAGTTGCTAGTCAGTTTGAGCCGGTTCAAACTGACGATGCACCTATGATTGAAGCATTGGATGATTTAGATGACATAGATTGGACTGAGTCTGAAGATGAAGCTGAGCCAGTACAAAATGTTGTTGAAGAGTTACCAGATGATTTGGATCAAAGGTTTGCATACCTTGAGAAAATGAAGTACAACTCTGTGTTTTTGAATGGTTTAACGGTAAGTCAGATAAATGAGGAGTATGAGAAGTGCATGATTGCTCAAGATAAAGCCGAAGCTGATCAGAAAGAGTTTGTTATTGAGATGGGTGAATGGACTCCAATGCAGGAAAGTTTGAATATAGAAGATCTGCCACCGACTGAACTTTATCACCAAAATCCAGATGAAATGACTGCTTCTGAGATGCGAAGTTGGTTGAGTTCGAGAAACTATCCGTACAAGACGTTGCAGAGATTGAAGTCTGTTTCACTGAAGAAAATTGTAGTCAGTTTCATGAAGACAGAAAAACTGTACAACCGGATGTTTTATTTGGACTATAACAATCCGCAATATTTTGAGCTGACAAAGAAATACAAAATTCTTGGACCAAAAGAACTTCCAGTGATGGCTCTTCCTGAAGATGCTCACAAAAAGAGGCACGAACTGATGGATATGTTTCCAAGCGAAGCTAAATCTTACAACATACCAATGGAGGTGCGTGAGACTTGGCATAAGTCAGCAACAGCAGGTGACGTAGTGAGGTCACTGCTAAGCAAAGGTCAGTCGATTGCTGAGTTGCTTGACTCTATGATTGTGCCTGAGAAAAATAAGAAGGTAAAGATAATTGCTTGGAAATATGATGAAGTCTTTGATGCGTTTATGATAAAGAGAGTAAATGGTTTATGTGACGTATATCATTACTACTCAAGCATTTTTAAACTGGAGGTTCAGGATTTGAAAGAATTACACAAACTGAGGTTGATAAATCACACGCACGCTGAGCGTGGTGATAAGTGTGTAATGTTGCTTGATGCCGGGATTGGTAGATCATCGAAGTTTCTTGACTTTAGAGGCCAACAGGAAGACTCAGCTTATGTGGAAGCAAAGAAACAAAGGAAGAAAAAGCGTTTGGTTGTGACTGAAGATATGTACCTTGAAGAATTTTTGGATGAATATTTTGACAAGGTGACAGATCCTGGATTGAAAGTGATTGATGGAAGTCAGATGACAAAGCCAATACTCAGAGTGTTTTATAATCAAGAGACGTTTGAACTGAAGCTTGTTAGGAATTTGGAGGATTGGGACAAGGATATGATTACACTTTTCAGTACTTTTGAGTTAAAGCTGTTGCATCCTTCATATATCGATTTTTTGAGAAGTTATAGAATGGAGAAATGTAAGGATAAACTAGCTGAAGCTGACAGGAATTTATTTGTGGTGATGATTGAAGTCATAGCTGCTGCAACTGAAAAGATACGTGTGAGGAAGGCGTTGCTGAACTCTAATCTCGTGAGGGTGGATTTACCAGAGATAGAGTATATGAGGATATCCAGAAAAGGAACGTTGGAGGTGAAAGTCAAAGGCCAGGAGATGCCATTCGAGTTTTATGCTAATATTGACTTTGCAGGTTTGAATCTGGACTCGCTCAGACGTATGAATGCCTTACCAATTCTGACGAATGAATCCAAGCCTCGACAAGCTAAGATCGCTGAAAAGTTCAAGTCTTGTATTGAAGAAGCTTTGAAGGAACAAGAGGAGTATAAAGGACGAGAGTTGCTGAATGTGAAAGATGAACCAGAAGAATGGTAAAAGAGATGATGCTGATCAAAGAAGAAGAAAAAGATAGAAGATTTTGCTGAAGATCCAAAGATAAATCTTAGGGGGAGTACTGTTAGGGTTATTTCCTGTTAAGATTTACTTTGTATTTTGTTTATATGTTTGTATAGTTTAGGGTTTATTATGTATTTTCCTTAAACTTGTATTTTGTTTGTTATAAGCATGTAGTGTGTGTGTGTGAGGAGAGAGGCTAGATCACTTTTACATTGTTAGAGAGAGAATTAACTGTGTGTGATTTATTTTCTCCTGCACTTGTACTACGAATTGCTTTGATCATCAATATACAAAGAGAATTATTAGTATGGATTGTGTTTGTGATTGAATCGTTTGTTTGTACTTGTTATTCTGATCATTTGAGTGATATTAACGATCCAATTGAACCTATCAAAAACCCTAACACCGCCGTCGACTGCCGTTCGCCAACTCCGTCACCTGAAACCACCAGTTGTTTCTATTGTTGCACCGCCACCTACACCTTTCGCACCAGTCATCACGTCTAACGATCACATAAATGATCTCTGCCAACTCCGCAATTCACCATGACTGCAACGAAAACCTGCAATTCCGGCAACCACTGACATCATTGTCACACGTCACCATTTCTTTCTTTGTCAGCCACCGCAACCATCGGTACGTTCCAATTCCATAGCCATTTTGTGTTATCGTATTCGTTCGGTTCGTTTCGGTTTCGTTACGGGTACGGCTTGGTATAAGATCTGCTTCGTTGTGTATATGTGTTTGTATAGAGATGCGTATTACTATTATAAATATTGTTATGGGTGTATATATATATGAGTAAGATGTATATTGATCATTATGCGTATATGATCATGTATGTTTTTATAATTAAGTTGTTATGGTAGTATGAAGTAGATGAATATATAGGTTTGTAATTGCGTGTGTACAGATTGTATGTATATAAATCATATAACAGTGTTGAAGATGGAAACTATATATATATATATATATATATATATATATATATATATATATATATATATATTGTCTATGTGCAAGTTATGGGGTGGCTATGTAAACGCATGTTGATGATTTATATAAATGTGTATTGACTTTTGTGGTGATGTGATCGAATATATATGTCTAGAAAATGACCAATTTAACGTGTGTTTGCATGATGGGTTAATGAACAGGTGTGCGTACTAAAACTAAAAGAGTGTGAGTCTATATCTAATTTTACATGCATAAAATATTTGTGTAGGAGATTCATTTAATTAATAGGCGTGGAGTGCAATGGTAATATATGTGTGTGTATAGGTGAACTTACTAAAAAATATTGCAGTTTGCATGAGGTGAATGCGTCAAATAAATTCATTAATACAAATTGCGTGTAGATATGAGTTCTATATAAATATGTATGTGTGATTTATATATGGTGTGGATTAAATGCAATATTAAATTAATAATCTTAATAATATTAGTCTGGGTCACATGCTAAAACTCATTTTTATTACATGACATATATATGTTAAGACTGGGTACGAAACCGAAGCGGAAACGAGTAACTGTCTATGTATCTTTTAAACCGCTAGTAGTTAATTAGCGTTCATGTTTAGGTAGTGAGGCTACCTAGGCTTTCTACTTTTGCTAATCATTTGTAGCTGAGCAATCTAAGGTGAGTTTCACGGCCCCTTTTACTAGTTTCCTATTGTGGGAGAAAGCATGCACAAAACTAAATTTGATAATGGTATTTACTTTATATCTCTTGATTATTAAGCGTAAACGTAACAAGTTGTTAAAGTCCTCACTAAATCTTCGAGCCGTTAATATACGGGGTATAGCGAGGAAGTTCGGGTAGTACTACTGGGTTTGACAAACCCCACCCTCGGCTGGGAGCCGGGTAGGTGTGAATTGTCCTATGTTGTTGGTCCATTGTTGTAGCAATGGTGTCGAGGCACAAATAAATCTCAGTCAGCTCGGTATCGAAATGCTTAAATAATAAGAAACTGGGTTCGCTACCCAACAATATAATTGTATTTTACATTTACTTAAACCTGTGAACTCACCAACCTAGTGTTGACACGATTTAGCATGTCTTTCTCAGGTACTGTACACGGATTAGGAGCATGTTTGGTTGAGTCTTAGCTGCATTCAAAACTTCTTTTGTTAATTTTATTTTTATTAAACTTAATGTTCGGACGCGTGGTTTACGCATTGAATTGTAGGAATTTTTATTAATGCTTCCGCACTGAAACTTATTTTAAAATTGGTTTTTATAAACGTTGTTTTTAAATTTATATAGAGGTCGTTCAATGTAACTAATGGCAATGAGATCCTGGCATGTCACGCCCCAAACGGTAGAACTCCATTAGTGAAAATTGGGGGTGTGACAAGTGCTTTATCAATATGGGACACCCTCATGTATTTCCTAAGCAGCAGTTTGTAAGAGCTAGACTGAGCAAGCAATGGAAGATGTTATGCTATGTTATTCAACAGTGCTTATCCAGAAGAAGTGCCGGGTTTGATAACTTTCCATCAGATATTGCATCCCTAATTGTTGCAATAGCTATAAATAGACCTTTCAACATGTCAAGATGGATTATGAAGGGGTTTATTTTCAATCTCGTGAAAGGGAAGAGATTCAAGTTCTTAATGTATCCAAGATTTTTACAGTTGCTGATCAACATTACACATCCAGTGATTCGTGAAGAAGGTGTAAATGGTGATTTGCTTATGACTGAAGACATGAATGCTTCATCTTATCAAAATATGAGCATTGGCAATGTTACTGAAGTGCAAATGTTTGACTATATGCGAGATATAGCAAACACTGTGGAAGATATTTGTGGGATATATCATCATATTCCTCAAGGTGAAGTGGTTAATCCTCTAGATCTTGTAGATGATATCCCAGATGCACTTAAATCTGATACTAGTGATGCTGATGAGAATGAATCTAAGAATGAAGAATCAAGTAGCACTGAATCAGAAAATGATGATGATGATGAGAACATTGAAGCTGAATCAGAATCTGATCAAGCAGAAGAAGAAGTAGAATTGGATGTTCCTGAAGTGAAACAAACAACTGTAGAGGATGTTACTTTGATTGAAGAAGTGAGTGTATCTGAACATATTGATGTGGTTCAGATTACATAAGAAGTTGTTGCTGAAGTAGAGGATGTGGCATAGACAGCCGATGAAACTAAAGATGTTCATTCTATTCCTGATCCTATTGATATAGCCACATCATCCGCTCCTGCAACTGAACATTCTGAACAACCCAAAGGGTCTTCACCAAAGGTTGGTTTAGATGTTGATATGAACGAAGAAGAAGATGAAGTTTTTCACTTAAAGAGGATGCTAGCCAAGCTATTGGATAAAAATGCTGAATTGAAGGCTTCCAATGAGCGAAAGAAGAAGAGATTAGCTGATTTCTGGGCTATGCATCAAATGAATTCTAAGATTTTCAAAGTGTTACATGCAGAATGTAACACTTTACGTGATGAAAAGGAAGTTCTGGAAAATTGGCTGAAAGAGAATGAAACCAAAAGCACTGAATCTGACAAAGATTTTGTTACAGATAAAGACGTTGGAGTGTCTGAGACTCCTAGGGACGTCACAGTCTATTACACCAGATCACGACGATCTAAGACTGTGACTGAACCAACAATTGCTGAAATTGTCCCTATTCCCGATGAAGCTGCTGCTATTGTTTCATATGATAAAGCGGAGAGAAAACATAAGTTAGATGAAGTTCCTGAGATATTTAAAGAAGATGTGTCTGCAAAGAAAGCTAGAACCGAGGAAGCAGTTCAGGTTGAGCTGGTTCAAGCTGTGTCTGTGAAAGAAGTTGAAGTGATTAACATATCTGGTGAAGCTGACACATCAAAGACTGATACTGAAATGGATATATCTGAAGAGATTCTAGTCGATCTAGATGCACTTTTTGCTTATTTGGAAAGGATGAAGTATAATCCTGTCTATTTGAATGGACTTACAGTCAGTCAAATAAACGAGGAGTGTGAAAAATGTATCAATGCCCAAGATCGAATAGATGGACATAACAGAGAGTTTGTTGTAGAACCGGGTGAATGGACGCCTTTACAGGAAAGTCTGAATATTGATGATCTTCCTCCTGAAGAATTGTATCATCAAAATCCAGAGGAGATGACTACTGTGGATATGCGCCAATGGCTACAATCAAGAAATTATCCATATAAGACTTTGAAGAGGTTGAAGAAAGAATCACTGAAAAAGATTGTTGTCAGCTTTCAAGCTACAGAGAAATTGCACAATAGAATGTTCTTCTTGGATTACAACAATCCACAGTACTATGAACTTACCAAAAGGTTCAAAGTATTGGAGCCAAAGGAGATACCATTGATGTCACTACCTGAAAATGCGCATGAAAAGCGTAAGGATTTGATTGACATGTTTCCTAGCGAAGTTAAAGCTTATCACATTCCTATGGATGTACGAGTGTCATGGCATAAAGCTGCCACAACAGGTGATATTGTGAGATCACTGTTGAGCAAAGGTCAATCTGTTGCAGACCTGCTTGATTCGATGATCATGCCGAAAAAGTCAAAGGATGTGAAGATTATCGCCTGGAAGTATGATGAAGTCTTTGATGCTTTTCTAGATTAAGCGTGTAAATGGACTATGTGATGTTTATCACTATTTCTCGAGCATTTTCAAACTTCCTGTTCAAGACTTAAAGGAGTTACATAAGCTGAGATTGATAAATCATACAAGGGCTGAACGTGGTGACAAATGTGTGATGCTATTGGATGCTGGAATCAGCAGAATGCCCAAGTTTTTGGAGTTTCGTGGTCAACAAGAAGATAAAATATACTTGGATAATAAGAAGAAGAAGCAGAAAAAGTTGATACTTCGTGACATGTACTTAGAAGAATTTTCAGACGAATACTTTGATAAAGTAACTGATCCAGGATTGAAAGTGTTCGATGGTTCGCAGAAGACGAAGCCGATTCTGAAATTTTTCTATCATGAAGAAACATTTGAACTCAAGATAGTTCGTGACTTAGAAGATTGGGATCATGATATGATCACCTTGTTTAGCACTTTCGAGCTCAAATTGCTTCATCCATCTTACATTGATCACTTACGAAATCATAAGATGGAGAAGATGAAGAATCCAGTGGCAGAGGCAGACCGAAAATTATTTGAAGTTATGATTGAAGTAATCGGTGGTGCCACAGAAAAGATCCGATTAAGGAAAGCATTACTCAATGATGACCTTGTGAAGATCAATATTCTAGAGATTGAATTTATGCGGATTACGTCCAAGGGTACTTTAGAAGTGCAAGCCAAAGGAAGGAAAAGGCCGTACGAATTTTATGCTAACATTGATTTTGCAGGTATCACCTTGGATACACTTAAACAGATGGATGCCTGTGATATACTCACCAATGAGTCCAAGCCAAGACAAGCTTTGATAGCAGAAAAGTTCAAGTCATGCATTGAAGAAGCTATTAATGAACAAGAAGAATTTGCTGGGAAACAGTTGCTGAAAGTGAAAGATGAACCAGAAGAGTTCGAATGAAGAATTGTGATTCAAGAGAGATTGAAGATTAAAGAGAAGAAAAGATTAAAGCTGAAGATTTTTTATTTTGAAGACCAAAGATAAATCTTAGGGGGAGTACTGTTAGGGCTCATTCCTGTTAGAAGATTTACTTTGTTCTTAGTTTATACAAGTTTGTATAGTTTAGGGTTAATTTTGTATTATCCCTAAGTAGTGATGCATAAAGCATGTTGCGAGTATGTGTTAGAGAGAGATTCTAGATCACCAATACACGTTAGAGAGAGAAACTGTGCGTGATTGTATTCTCCTGCACTCTGTACGACAACTATTTGCTTTGATAATCAATACAAGAGAATTATTTAGTAATGGATTGTGTTGTTGATTGAATTGTTTGTTTCTGTACGTTGATCGTTCTGATTTGTTGCAGTATCGATCCAATTGAACCTATCAAAAAAACACGGTTCTATTCAGGGCAATGAAAACACGACCTCTAGACTTTTAAACTAAAATCAATCGTCGGATTTGATTGCTTATGAGTGGTAAACCTACAGTCCAAATGAGAAGACAATGCAATAGCTCAATTGCTGGGAACTGCATCTTTTCTTCTGCTAGGTCACCCTAAAACGGGATTTCTTACTTTCTCCTCTTTTTCCTTTAAGACTCAAAGAGAATGGGGTGATGACCCTTTTCACGAAAGTCACCCTAATTAAGGTTGATTTTTCATACTTCACACTTAAACCCCTTGTTTTTCTAAGTTTGCATAATGACTAACTTTCATCCCTTGATTTTGTAAATAAGATATTGTCACGTTTGCTTTTACACAATTTTTCTTCTTTTCCCATTTGATACTAAAACAAGTAAACTATGTATATTACTACATTTTGGGATGTTACATATAAGGTGTAGCAGCTGGTATAGAATCCTGATTTCTAGTGCTTTCATCCATCTCTAATGATATAATCTTTAAGACAAGATTGTCCATTGGTGTGGTTGATATATCAAGTATGCCTTTGATCATGGGAACTGCTGTTTCCATGAGGGAGGTAATCTGGGGAGCATATACTTGTTGATGTGCAAAAAGTAGTTATGTTTTAAAATAAAAAATAAAAGCAACTATTCTAGACACTTAGTAATAAATCTAGACTCCTAAAACTTAACTAAAATCGGCAAGTGTACCGATCGACTCTAGTAAAGCTAAGTAAGTCGGGTTATCGAACCCACGAGACTCTTTAAATTACGTTTACTAGCAAACAGGACTCAATTAAAGACACGACTTTTATTAATTATAACGTAAAAAAATGGGGGTTAATTAAACTAAATTGAAATTAAATTTAAATATCAAATTAAAGTAAATTCGAGCGGAAGACAATTTGGAAATGATTATTCAAATGATGACGAGTAAAACCACCTAGGCCCGAATCCCCAACAGTTTAATTATTAGTTATTTAAAACTTGTATAAGTTATGGAACTAGGAACTTATGAGAGTCACCTATTAGAAACCCGACTAGGACCCTCGACCCTTTTCGAGAAGAGACCTATAAATCTCTAACAAGTTCTTAAGAAAACTAGTTGATTGAGTTACGCTCCTTCACAATCGCTAACAAACTAAGATAAAGCAACTAACTTGACATCATACCTCACAGTTTAAACATCAAATGGTAGTTTAAAGACCTAAATTAACTTGATAAGCAAGCTTGACCAATTAAATCTAAACGGACTCCTCACGAAGAACTAAGTTTAGCTAATTTACCAAATAGGACTTAGCAATATCCTTTTCACCTCACGGTTACCAGGAAAGCTACACACTTTTGTTCATTTTACTTAAAGTACTTGTTTTAATGATCTTATTGCAAATCAATCACAAGAGGCAAACATTGCAACATATTTGACTCAACTAAACCATATTATATGAAAGACATTCACCTAGAGTCTAGTAAACAAAGCAATCAACCAATACAATTCAAGCATATAGAACGCATCAATTGAAATAAACAATAAACAGTTACTTTAATCACAATACCAAAACTTCACAAAATCCCAAATAACAATCAATACAAACTAATGGTTCATCATTCAACCTAGGTGATTCTAGTTAGTTTAGCCTAACATAATGCAAGTAAACAAGAAACAGGTGAAAAAGTTCATAGTTGAAGAATAAGAACACAAAGAAAGAGAAAATCGGATGATAGAACCCGCAAACTCTTCCTAACTCTGATTACTATACTTCAGAAACGTGTTCATGTGCTCTTGAATGCTGCAAAAATCCTGTCTTTAGCACCAAAAATCTCCCAAAGTTTCTCTCCGTTCATAAGTACTAAGGGTTTTTAAGTTTTTTCACACTTTATGCAACAAAACCCAACAAACGTCGAAATAATCCAATCAAATGGCCTCACCGCGTCACGCGGTGAGGTGGGTCTTCATCGGCGCGTAGCGCGGCGTGCTTGATTTAGCGTGCACGTTGTGTAATGTCGCCGTGTCACACGATGACACCTTTTTCTCTGGCCGTGTGGCGTGGCGAGGCATTTTCTTCAGATAGTTTTGTTTTTCCTTCACGTAATCCCTTGCTTCGCTCCACCTTCCGAGTCTTCACTCAAATAACTCCATTTCTAGCCCGCTTTAGCATAAATTAACACCGAAGCCTACAATATCAAACTCAACTCAACTCAATAGTATGCAAATTCTAATTAAAACTCAACAAAAAGCAATTAAAATACGTACAAACTTTACACTAGAAATATATATATTTTACTATATATCAAACATCCCCACACTTACCTTTTGTCGTCCTCGAAAAATTTTCGCAATGCAATCATAATCAAAACTAAGGCTTTCAAATAAGACTAAAAACATGAACTTTCAAATAAGCAATGGATCAAAGTAACTGTCAGTAATGTTTCCATTTCAACCCTTGCAATAGCTTGTTAAGTTTCCCTTCGTGCTTGATTGGATTTTTGTGATATCAAATTATCTAACGGTCTCACACCTAGGAAGCCATAATCCAGCCCATTTAATTGATTACTTGATGAGGCATATAATTAAATCACAAAGATTCTTCAACCAGTATAACCTAAAGAACTTAAATAAATTACAGACTAGTGCCATATTAGGGTGGTTTAATGATGGATGATACTTACGGGCATAGACTGTTTTTTTTTTCTAAAACAAGATCACCTCACCCAGGGGTGTTGGCTCCAAGTCGCTATCCCAAAGATAGAGCACATGAGGTCTTCGATCACTTGTTTTATTTCTTTTTTTTCATTTGATTTGGCTGCATTGAACTCTTCTATTTAAGTCGCTACTTTGAGCGCTTTCAGTCTATACCGTGTGGACATTTAATTGCGGAGCGTCACTTCTTTCCCAAGAAGCGTGCTATAAATCCTACTATGGCATTAAACCTTAACCTATTAAAGTTCCAAAGCCTAAACTGGTGCCTAATATTCTTTAGCTAAGGCTTTCTTACTTCTCCTAGGATGACAACCCACAAGATTTTTGACTTTTAATGGTTTGATTAAAACACTTAAGGATTCTTTCAAAGCCAATTGAGTCACCCACACATTACTACATGATCCATTCTTGTCATAAAAACACACATTTTCTTCTTTTAAAAAGCCAAAGTCCTAACTTCCTATCATTTTCCATTTGTTGCAAAACTTATTCAAAAACATTTTCAATTTTTCTACTTTTTTTTTTACTTTTTTAAACTCAACTAGACAATTGTCTCCCATCCCCACACTTAAACGACACATATTCCCCAATGTAGGCGTAGGACACAACTTGACAAACTAACTAGAAGTTAATACTACCAACACAAATCAAAACTAAAGGCTAACCCAAAAATAAAGAAAATAAAAAAAACTACTAAATAACAAAAATTCCAAAAGTAAAAAGGCAATGACTTAGCTGATAATGTTGCAAGACTATCAAATGCCAATCTGTCTGCTAATGGGTAGCTCACTTTACTCATTCCCTACTTAACCATGTCCACTACGACCCACAAGATTCTTGCTTCCATGTTCCAAACCTAAAGACAAACAAAAAACCAACATATCCTGTTCTGGAAAACATAACAATTGATTACAAACCAACATCATAAAGCCATAGCAACCCAATCCGCCATCCTGCCCTTACAATTGTTAATAGAGTTAGTTCAAATCACATTCCAAGTTAGACAAACCAAATAAAAATAAAAATAAAAACAAACGAAAAAGATACAACAAATATCCTTCCATGCTGCTCCATCAATCCTCATCCTCCTCCTCATCATCTGTATCTTCAAATGTGTTGTATGGTTGAGCATTTTCCCAACCACTAGAACCGAGCACGTACTGTTGGTGCTGATAATAACCCGAGCTCCCCATGATTGACTGCTAATAATAACTCAAGTTTCCAATGTTTTGTTGTAGGGCGTAGTTGGTGCTACTCACATTTTGATGCTTGAACTGACTGTAGTAATCGGGAACCTTGATGTTCATATGTTCCATCATGTACGTCGGCCCCTGATTCTGCCTATCAAAGCCTTCACGCATCGTCTGCCTCACCTCGCCAATCTGCTCATTAACATACCCCTGTAAAAAATTAAAACCAGTATCCATCCTGTTATATAAAGAATCCAATGTAAGTACCTAAGGACGAGGCTCCCTCAATGAATAGGCTGGTGAAACCCTCTCAGATCTATGCAGTGGCATCTGATAACGAGTCGGGATAGCCGACTGCATGGATATGGTAGCTTCTGAATCCAGGGGTGGTTGACTCTGCGGCCCCTCTTGCGTGTACGCCCACTAAACCGGGTCATATTTCGATAACACTCCCATCAATCTCAGATCTTGCACACTAACAACCGAAACCGGCGGTCCCCTGGTCAACAAATCCCACTTATATCTCTCGAACAACTCCAAGTTCTCAGCAATGAAAGTAATATACGGGCCCATATCCAAAGCTGACCTTGGTCCACCCCACCTCTGCCTGTGAAAGCACATCGCCAAAATGCTTACCCAATTCATCGGTCTCTTCTCCACCATATACAACTGACAACATAAATCCTTCCAATTCACCTTATTCTCACCTGACCCCCGGCCCACAAAAGTCAAAGTTAGCACCTTATGAAGATACCTCAACACCGGGTCCGTGATATCTGAGTTCACCAGGTTCCCTGACCGTGGTGCAGTCCATATTGTCCTCCAAAAATTCACCAAATCCTCGTTATACATGCAACATTCATACATGTTCACACACCTCTACAGCTCGTGTTAAACTCCTCAGATTCCACCTCTGCTTGTGTATAAAAACCACTAATCACCCCAAATTGTGCCACGGACATTTCATGCATCCTCCTTCCTAGTGAGAATGAGACTGCATTTCATTGATCAAAATTCCCATGTTTAAATTTAAAGCTGCAGTAGAATTAAAAGACTAATTCCTTATATTGTGGATCCCTTACACTTAAAATGCTTCTCAACTTCAGCCCCAATAGCTGCATTACCCTCTACCTTGAGCCCAGTATCTCCAATAGATCCTAATCAATCCCCATGTTTTCCAATAGATCTGTGTCCTAGAGATTCTCTAACCTGCCGTATGGCTCGGTGCCTATTTGGAACCTTAGCAATGGGGGTCGTTTGATATCTTGAATTCGGTATGTTGGCACAATATTCGGCCCCTCATATTCAATTGTTCTTCTTCTCCTTCTATCAAACTGTTCCTCATTCTCTAACATGATCCCTCGGGGTCGCGGAACTGGGCCACGTCGCTTCCTTGATGATCCTTCACCTGACATTCTGCACGCAAATTTAAGATGCAAGCAACAAAGAAAGACAAATTAGTTAACAGCTCATACCTGTTCTTGAACACACCTCTACAACTCGTGTTGAACTCCTCAGATTCCACCTCTGCTTCTGTATAAAAACCACTAATCACCCCAAACTGTGCCACAGACATTTCAAGCATCCTCCTTCCTAGTGAGAATGAGACTGCATTCCATTGATCAAAATTCCCATCTTTAAATTTAAAGGTGAAGTGGAATTCAAAGACTAGCTCCTTATATTGTGGATCCCTTACACTTAGAATAGACTCGAGACTAGACTTAGACTTAGACCAAAGTGCTTCCGAATGGATATTGAGTACGAAAGCGCTCTAGTATAAGTTAACCAACAAAAAGGGAACTAAAAAAAATATTATTCTACATGACTTAGATTAATCAAAACCAAAAAAGACTCATTGTACATTACCCCCTCCTAGCACTTTAATTGTCCACAATTAAGCCCATGTGCTACAAAAAGATCAAACATTTAGCATTATAGTGGAAGAAAACTTTAAATGTAGAAATCCATGATCTTGACAAAACTTGTGTTCCCAATTCAAGTGATAATATAGCTATAATACCCCAATGTTTGTGTCAACTCATTTGTTCCAACTTGCATTTGTTACTAGATCAGGTAAACAGGCTACAAGCAAGGTGATATTCTAAACCAACCTAACCACATCCTAGCATTGTTACCCCAAAACCTACAATAGCCTAACAATTGAACTAACCTAAAAAGACTAAGACCTTACCACACAAAACAGAAAGAAAAGGACAAAACTTAAAGAGCATTGTTGTAAGAAAACATACCTTGTGTTTGAAGAGTGGTGGTGAAAAAATAAAGCTTGAAATCTTCAAAAAGCTTAAAGCTTTGGTGAAGAAACACACAATTGAAGCACAAGGGTTGATGATTATGGTGAATAATGGAGAAAAATAGGGTTTTTGATGGTGATTTAATGGGTTTTAGTTGAGATAGTGATGAAAATTGGCTTAGGGTTCGTGAGAATGGGAGAGGAAAGGTGGAAGTTGTGGTGGAAAATAAAGTTGCAGGTGAATTAAAGTCAATAAGCGCGTCAGGGTTGTCACCGCGTCACGCGGCCAGGTAATATAGTGTCACCGCGCGGCGCGGCGTGCTTGGATTCCAGCTCGCGTATAATGTGGTCGTGTTACGCGGCCACAAACCCACTTCATCACCGCGCGGCGTGGCGTGGTGAGACGATTTTAATAGAAAGTTTTTTTGTTTTTTGGTGTTTCAACACTTAAAAAATTTCAAGTTTAATTAGTTATCCAAACCGAAATGACCATTTTGTGTACCATTTAAAACTTACCTAGCGATCTCTCTGTTTCCTCTGACTTCCTCCACGTGATGATGATTCCTACAAAAAATACTTGACACACAAAATAAACAAAACACAAAAACTAAACGAAAAAAAGTTAGTAGACCGACAAAAATATAAAAATGAACAAAAATTTATACAAACTCTACACTTGAGCTAAAATCGCTCAAGTTTTTGAAAGCATACTCTTAGGTGGTGATTCGAGATAAGGAAACACCTTGCTCACCATATAAGGTCCCGTCCACTTAGATTTCAACTTACCTGCAAACAACTTCAAACGGGAATTATAAAGTGGGACCCTATCCCCCTCACTAAACTCCTTTCCACCTTTCAACCTTCGGTCATGCAACATTTTGGTTTTCTCTTTAATGCCTAGTGACCTAGAATACGCGGCTTCCCTAAGTTCTTCTAACTCGTGGATTTGAAAAAACCGCTTCCTAGCTGCTTCGATGATATCTAAATTCACGGTTTTCAACACACAAAGCGCGCGATGTTCTAATTCAGCCGGGAGATGACACGCTTTACCATAAACAATCATGAAAGGGGTGGTTCCTAAAGATGTCTTGTGGACGGTTCTAAATGCCCACAATGCATCATCAAGCTTCTCGGACCAATCCTTTCAGCTCTTCCCTACGGTCTTTTCGAGGATATTTTTAATTCCCCAGTTAGCATTCTCAACTTGACCATTCGTTTGGGGATGGTAAGCGGTGAAAACATGATGAGTGACACCGTAGCGTGCTAATGCTCGTTCAATGACGACATTGCAAAAGTGAGTACCACGGTCACTAATTAACGCTCTAGGAATACCAAAACGAGCCAACAACTTCTTCAAAAACTTCACAACTACTCGGGAGTCATTGGTGGGTAAAGCTTGAGCCTCCAGCCACTTAGAAACATAGTCAATGGCTACGAGTATGTACCTATTCCCGTTGGAGAGCAGGAATGGTCCCATGAAGTTAATGCCCCAAACAGCAAAGATTTCAAGACTTTGGATTGGGTTTTGAGGCATTTCATTCTTTGACGAGATGTTGTTGGTGCGTTGACATGCATCACAATTCCTAACAAACTCTAACGTATCCTTCACGATTGATGGCCAATAAAATCTGTAGTCAAAAATCTTTTGGGCTGTGACGTGAGGTCCATGGTGACCCCCCCCCCCCCCCCCCGTTAAACCTTCATGGACATGCCTAAGGATTCATAAACCATCCTCTCAAGTCACACACCTTCTAAGGATCATATCCCCTCCTATTCTGAAGAGATACGTGTCATCCTAAACAAAGCGATTCACATCTCAGAAGAACTTCCTCTTTTACTAAGTGGTCATTCCTTTCAAAATGACTCCATTAGCAAGGTAGTTTGCTATGTTAGTAAACCACGACATACCGTACTCCTCAATATGAAACAAATCGATTGATTCGTGAGGGAATTTGTCTCCAATCTCCTCCTCACGAATCTCCTATGTTCCCGGATCTTCCAACCAGGAGAGGTGATCAGCTGACACATTCTCTGCTCCTTTCTTATCTTTGATCTCAATATCAAATTCAGAAAGCAAGAAAATCCATTGTATGAGACGAGCCTTTGCATCCTTCTTTTGGAAGAGAAAACGTAAAGTAGAATGATCAGTGGATACGGTGATTTTTTAAAGCACAAGATAGGAATGGAATTTATCAAACGCAAACACGACGTCTAACAGTTCCTTCTCGGTGGTGGTGTAGTTCTCTTGGGCATCATTGAGCGTTTTGCTGGCATAGTAGATTGGGTGAAAGTGCTTGTCCCGCCTCTGTCCTTAAACCGCTCCGACAGCATAGTCACTCACGTCACACATGAGCTCGAACGGTAGACTCCAATCGGGTGAAATAAGAATAGGTGCTAACGAGCTGATCTTTCAAGAAAACAAAGGCCTTGAGACACTCCTCATCAAACACAAAAGGGACGTCTTTTTCAAGAAGTCGGGTCATTGGTCTGGTGATTTTGGAAAAGTCCTTAATGAAACGCCTATAAAAACTAGCATGACCTAAGAAACTACAAATGGCCTTTACATTGGTGGGTGGGGGAAGTCTTTGACCTATTAACCTCTATCCCCTTCCTAGAGATCTTATGACCTAACACTATCCCCTCACTAACCATGAAGTGACACTTCTCCCAGTTAGGTATCAACATCGTTTCCACACAATGTTTCAACATCCTATCCAACTTGGGCAAACAATGATCAAACGAGTTGACATACACAGAAAAATCATCCATGAAGACTTCCATGGATGTCTCGAGCATGTCTTGGAATATGGCAACCATGTACGGCTGAAAAGTAGCTGGAGCATTACATAACCCAAATGGCATGCGGCGGTACGCAAATGTGCCATTGGGGAATGTAAAGGTGGTCTTCACCTGGTCATCTGGTTTGATAGGGATCTGGAAGTAGCCCGAGAATCCATCGAGGAAACAATAAAATTGTTTCCCCGCTAGACGCTCCAACATCTGATCGATGAACGGAAGAGGGAAGTGGTCCTTTCGGGTGGCATCGTTTAGATTGTGATAGTTGATGCACACACGCCACCCGGTGACCGTACGCGAAGGGATGAGTCCGTTCTTCCCGTTCATAACAACGGTCATGCCTCCCTTTTTTGGGACAACTTGTGTTGGACTCACACACTGAGAGTCAGAAATGGGATAGATCACCCCGACGTCTAGAAACTTAAACACATCCTTTGTCACCACCTCCTACATGCTCGGGTTCAGGCGCCTTTGCGATTGCACCACCGGTTTATACTCATCCTCCATTAGAATTCGGTGAGTGCAGAATGCGGGGCTTATGCTCTGAATGTCCGACAACCTCCAAGCTATGGCATTACTATTTACCTTCAACACCTCTAATAGCTTAGAATTCTTCTCCTCACTCAACTTCGACGAGACTATGACCGGCAAATGTCACAACCCCAACACGGCGGGCGGTCCCAGGTGCCCGGGGGTTTACACGCGTGTGACGAATGGATATCAGGAGCAACGCAGCGGAATCAACAACATACATACACATAGCTTAAAACATAAAGCTGTTCATACATTAAACTTCATATATACAATACATGATTACAAAAAGACAATTGTTTGTTTGATACATAACATCAACAACTAAAGCTAGCAACTATTCTAGGTCCAGAGCGTCTATCTTCTAAGCCCGCAAGACTTCTACCTGCTCTAGCCTCAACAGTGCTTTCCTGCATCACACGGCACCTAAGATGTGTGCCAAAAGTTTTAAAAGAAAGGGGTCAGCTTACGCTGGTGAGTTCATAATAAAACATTTTACAAAACATTTCAAACATTCAACCAAATACTTGTAAAGACCTTGATCAACGAGTTGCCAAGCTCCATTGATCAAAGAGTTACCACTAACTCCATCACTTACAAGCATTTCATAAACATACTAGCATCATCAGATAAATATACACAGACAATACGATAAACCCCTCAACAACTCCGTCAGGCACGTCTGCGCTGGAGCAGAATATATGCATATACCCTTCACTGAGTTTACCGCCCGTCACCCAAAAACAGAAGTGGTATTGCCCGATATTTACCGTAGAATGCTAGCCAACCGTTCATAAACAACAGTTTAAGAACACAACCATTCCAAAAGAGTTTATACAAAAACTCACAATCATTTGCAACCAAAACAGGTTTAAGCAACACATCCAGTTTTGTAAAACATACAATCATTTCAAAAGAGTTTAAGTATATGAACTCACCTCAACAAGATCACAACAAGCTCACAACTAGCTTCGGTCCTTGATCTAATCCCAACAATCAATCCAAATGGATATCTTCACGATCACACAAATAGCTATATCGACAATCAATCTCAATAGCTATAATCCACCTATAACGCGATATCACAACGTTATAAATAACGATTCCTAAGACTATGTAAGTCCTAGGGCATAACTAGCGAAGCATCCGACTAGAGACGAGTCGTTGCCACCCACGCTTACCAAATCCCGAACCTCGGGATCTGAACGAATCCTACAGAGATACGTTACCCGTTCACAACGGATATCATACCCCTAGGGTACGGATATTCAACCCGCACCCTCCCCGGGTAATCTACCCGTTAGTTGCGGGTGTTTAATCCCGCAACTATTTCCCCTAGCACGTCCCTTGTGCTATGTGGGTATCTTCACCCCGCATTCCCATCGGGTTCCCAACCCGATTCCCGTCCTAAACTAATCGAGAATGAAAGACCATTTACCTCGTCGATCACCGATCTTCAATCGCGCAACACCTTGATGATCACCGTTCTTCACTCGGACAGAACCTCGACGCACGCCAAGCGATCTACGCGCGCCCGAAACTCGAAGCAGTGTTCCGACGCAGGGTACCGCACACGAGGCGCGATTCCGCAAGAAAAACTAGGTGTTTCTCTCTCTAAAACGTTCTAGAGAGAGAGAGGGAAGTGAGCAAGTGTGAAGGGGGGTTGCACCCCTTTAAATAGGCTGTCTGGCCTGTTCTAGGCGCTACGCGCAGCCCACATGCACCATCTGCGCGTATCGCGTAGATGGTGAGTGGCTGTCAGCTGTTTTCCACCCGACTGATGCTAGGCGATACGCGCAGGGGCCTACCCTTTGATGTGCGTATCGCGTAACCTATATTTTCAGATTCCTCTCGTCGAAACACGTGGAATTCATATATTATGGGCTCCGTAACTCTTCTTCTAAGTCAAGATATGCTCGAAACAAGTTTTCGGGCATTCCTTGGGTGTTTTCGCATTTCCCGCTTCGTTATAACTCCGATTTGAGTTCCGTTTTCGCCCACGTTCTTCATTTTAAGTCCTCTATTACCCCTAGGGTTTATATCTATACATTAGGACTCTTTATTCAACGTGCTATTTACATGAACACCCGCCCATTATCGACATATACTTACGTCAAAATTTAGGGTTTTACAGCAAACTAGACCCTTCTCCTAGATAAGCATACTCTAAATGGGAAGGAACGACCTTAAGTTCTAAAGGAGCAACTGCCTCGGTGGAATGACTCTCTTTGTCACACTCGATCTCACTAACTTCCATCACTTCAGGGACAAACGAAACCTCATCCGACTCTTCTTCTTCTACTTCATCATCAACCATCGCAACTAAATCATTCCCACAGATGTAATCAAGACAAGTGTCTATGCCAAAAATAAACGAGTTCAGGAAATATACTGAATGGCATGGTCCACTGAAATCATCTTAACTACCAGGATGTCGCATAGAACTCGCAACATCGTATGTGATGTTCTCATCTCCCACCCGAAGAGTGATTTTCCCGTCAAAGACATCAATGAGTGCCTTCGCGGTACGCAGAAAAGGACGAACAAGAATGATGGAGACCTTGTCATCGGCCTCCATGTCAAGAATGACAAAATCCACAAGGAAGACAAATTTGTCAACTTTGACGAGCAGATTTTCAATGATCCCCCGTGGATGCTTGATGGAACGAACGGCTAAGGACAAGGTCATTCGGGTGGGGGTGAGTTCGCCTAGGTCTAGCTGTTTGTAAAGAGAGAACGGCATAAGATTGATGCTAGCTCCTAGGTTAGCCAATGCTTGGCTTTTTGTGTCACTGCCAAACAGACACAGAATTGTGAAAACCCCGGGATCATTCAACTTCTTTGGTAGCTTATTGAGAATTACCACAGAACAATCACAATTCAGAGAAACGGTCGAGATCTCCCCCAGCCTATCCTTTCGCTTCAGGAGGTCGTTCAGAAACTTAGCATACTTAGGCAAATGCTGGAGGGCCTCGATGAACGGACGGTTGATTTTCAACTGCTTAAACATGTCGAGTAAATGGCCATACTCCCTAGTAAACTTCTGATGCTTAAGGCGGGCAGGGTATAGGACACGAGAGTGATCAACTAAGGGTGAAGGTCTGACATCTACGGGTTTCTTTCCCTTACTTCCTTCTAACTCTGGCTCGATGGTAGGTGCGGTATTTTCTGGGCTTAGCCTATTTTGCACCCTCCCAGGAGCCTCTAACTTTATCTCTTCCTTAACTAACTCATCCTCCTCTACCTCTACCTCTCTCTCCCTCACTTCAAGACCTAGAACTCTACCGCTACCAGTGGAAATTGCTTTAAGATGAGGGGCGGGATTTGGTTGAGTGGTGGATGAGAATTGGCCTTTCCTCTAGACGACAAGCAATGTTGCCTATGCTTCACTGAAGATCAAGGTGAGCAGATTGCTGATTTTTCAGAAGAAGATCCTGATTTTTCAACATAGCTTCATGATCAGCCAAAGATTTCTGGGTGCCTTGGTCCTTAACAACTAACTGTGATAACAACTCTTCTATACGCTCTAGCCCACTACCTGACCCTTGGCCACCATTGGAATTCTGCCCACCTTGATTATTACCAGAAAACTGACCCTGGCCCCGATTGGAATTGTAATTGAATTGGAAACCAAGGGGTGCCCCGGAAAAACTCCAGTTAGGATTGGTATTAGAGTCCTTAAAATTGTTCCGATTTGAGTTATTATTATTATATGAGTTTTGGAACCTATTCTAACCACCTATGAACTCTACCTTTTCCTGATTCATCACTGGACAATCTAAAGTACCATGCCCACCCCTACACAACTCACACTTATCGACTTTTTCTTTCAAATCTTTCACCTCTAGGGTAAGATTCTTGAGAGCAGTAGCAACACTAATTTCCATGGCGGCATGGTGCACACCTCGAGTAGATGAGGGTACACTAGTGACAGGAGTGGAATTCCTGTTAAGAGACCTTTGCTCGAATTTGGCTTGAGTGAAACTTTCGAACATCTCATTACATTGATTCACATTTCTTTTACCCATTAAATGACCCCCCGCTGAAGTGTCGAACCTAGCTCTAGTTTCGTAGGTTAGCCCATTATAGAATTTTTCCACTAAAGCCAAGGAGTGAGCCCATGCTGGGAGCAGCGAGATAACAAGTTTTGGAATCGCTCCCAGGCTAAGTAGTAAGGCTCATCTGTTCGTGGAGGCGGTTGTCTTGGCTGGCAGAAAGTACTTGTTTAAGAATGCAGAACGCAGTGCTTCCCATGTGGTGAACGTGCCAACTGCTTACGAGTTGAGCCAAGTGATAGCTCGCCCCGCAAGTGAGAAAGGAAAAAAGATGGAGAAAAATTGCATCAGTTGATGCACCTTAGAGGTTGAAAGTACCCACGATTCGTGACAGACTAGAAAAATGTGACCGGGTGCATCTTCATTATCCTCCCATGTGGTTATTAGCAATAGCGGTCATAATGTAGGACGTGATTTGCCAAGAATTTTGGTTGTTGATGACAGGTACAGTGATTGGTGAATGATTCCCAGTGAAACCATCGATTGATTGTTCATGCATAGTTTGGTTATTTGACATGTGGACGCTCTTAGGACTGCAAGGTGCTGAACTAAAAGGTGAGTGATGTGGTGTAGGAAAAGGTGTAATATCAAAGTTAAGAGACTTACCTTCTAGAAATTGCGAGTCCTGCTCTGATTCTGAAGATGAGGTTGTCTCAACCTTGACCCGTGTGGTTCCGTGATTCTTTGGTGGTGATTCGTGCGATCTAAGATGTGGCATAAACCTACAAAAATGGAGCACGGGATAAAGTGAGTGGACCTCACTTAACAGTTGAAATATATATAGATGAAATACTTAAAAAACGAAATAAATAAATAAATGCGCAAACTTTAGACTCCTATGACACAATATAACAATCAAATAGCACGTGTGTAGCAATTAAGTCTAACAAAAGCTAGTAACGCAATCGCCAAAAATTCCCGGCAATGGCGCCAAAAACTTATGTGCAAAAAGGAGTTATGTTTTAAAATATATAAAAGCAACTATTCTAGACACTTAGTAATAAATCTAGACTCCTAAAACTTAACTAAAACCGGTTAGTGTACCGATTGACTCTAGTAAAGCTAAGTAAGTCCAGTTATCGAACCCACGAGACTCTTTGAATTACGTTTACTAGCAAACAAGACTCAATTAAAGACACGACTTTTATTAATTATAACGTGACAAAAATGGGGGTTTATTAAACTAAATTGAAATTAAATTTAAATATCAAATTAAAGTAAATTCGAGCAGAAGACAATTCGGAAATGATTATTCAAATGATGACGAGTAAAAACACCTAGGCCCAAATCCCCAACTGTATGATTATTAGTTATTTGAAACTTATGTAAGTTATGGAACTAAGATCTTGTGATAGTCACCTATTAGAAACCCGACTAGGACCCTCGACCCTTTTCGAGAAGACATCTATAAATCTCTAACAAGTTCATAAGAAAACTAGTTGATTGAGTTACGCTCCTTCACAATCGCAAACAAATTATGATAAAGCAACTAACTTGACATCATATCTTACAGTTTAAACATCATATGGTAGTTTAAAGACCTCAATTGACTTGAAAAGAAAACTTGACCAATTAAATCTAAACAAACTCCTCACGAAAAACTAAGTTTAGCTAATTTACCAAATAGGACTTACCAATATCCTTTTCACCTCACGGTTACTAGGAAAGCAACACACTTTTATTCATTTGGTTTAAAGCACTTGTTTTTATGATCTTATTGCAAATCAATCACAAGAGGCAAACATTGCAACATATTTGACTCAACTAAACCCTATTATATGAAAGACATTCACCAAGAGTCTAGTAAAACAAAGCAATCAACCAAACCAATTCAAGCATATAGAACACATCAATTGAAATAAACAATAAACGGTTACTTTTATCACAATACCAAAACTTCACAAACTCCCAAATAACAATCTAAACAAATTAATGGTTCATCATTCAACCTAGGTGATTCTAGTTAGTTTAGCCTAACATAATGCAAATAAACAAGAAACAAGTGAAAGTTCATAGTTGAAGAATAAGAACACAAAGAAAGAGAAAATCGGATGATAGAACACGCAAACTCTTCCTAACTCTGATTACTTCACTTCAAACACGTGATCGCGTGCTCTCGAACGTTGCAAAAATCCCGTCATTAGCTCCAAAAATCGCCCAAAGTTTCTCTCTGTTCGTAAGTACTTAGGGGTTTTAAGTTTTTTCACACTTTATGCAACAAATTTAACAAACGTCGAAACAATCTGACCAAATGGCCTCACCGCGTCGCGCGGTGAAGTGGGTCTTCTTCGTCACGTAGCGCGGCATGCGTGATTTAGCGCGCACGTTGTGTAATGTCGCCTGGCATGGTGAGGCATTTTCTTCAGATAGTTTTGTTTTTCCTTCACGCAATCCCTTGCTTCGCTCCGGCTTCCGAGTCTTCACTCAATAACTCCATTTCTAGCCCGTTTCACCTTAAATTAACATCAAAACCTGCAATATCATACTCAATAGTGTGCAAATTCTAATTAAAACTCAACGAAAAGCAATTGAAATACGCACAAACTTTACACGGGAAATATATATATATATATATGTATATATTTTACTATATATCAATGTCTCTTCCAATTCATACTTTGATCAAGTTAGATTTTATTTATCTCAAAAGCTCATAGAATATCTTTCATAATAGTTATATTTACAATATGCATTGTCATGCAATGATTCGTTCTCTATTAGGATCAACATCTTCCAAATATCAAGAATGGTCCATTCACTTTTTACTAAGACCATATCACCATTTTAATACTCCATAGACTTTCGTTTCTTGTCAGTAGAGTACATTTGGCGTCGAGCCCCAAGAAGATTTTCACGAATCTTACAAATTTTATCTGTGGTTTCTTGAATCATTACGTGTCACCGACCTCAGTCCAACACAGAGGAGGACGACATTTGCGACCATAGAATGCCTCGAAAGGTGTCATTTCAATGCTGACATGATAATTGTTATTATACGAAAATTATATCAATGGAAGATGACCATCCCAATTTCCTTTGAAATCGATCATACAAGCCCTTAATAGATCTTCGAGAGTTTGGATTGTTTTGTCCATTTGTCCATCTGTTTGATGATGGTACGCTGTACTGAGATTCAGTTTAGTGCCCATGGCTTCTTTAAGAGCTTTCCAAAAACGAGACATAAAGCAAATGTCATGGTTAGAAATAATATCTAATGATACACAACATGACGATAGACAGTTTCTTTTACATAGAGTTAAACCCACTTTTCAGCCGAATAATGTCACACCTAGGTTTCAGGACACCCAGGCGTGCGACCAGATGGTACCTTACTTGGTTATCTTATTCGTAAAATCTCAGAGTTAGTTGCAGCGGAAGAGTTTATCAAAATTTCGTTTCTTTTCTTTTATAATCGAACAATATTTATAAATAAAAAAATTATTTAATAAACATGGGGTTTCAATACCCACTTCATTAAAAATATATATTGTAATATACATTACAAAATCCATTCATTTCTATCTCAGGTAATAGTCACAAGATTTCCCTAGATGTGTCCATCATTCAGGCCGTATCTTGCGCAATCAAAATATAGCTAACAAGTGCGTGTACGAATTTTTAATCCGTTAACACGACTCTCAGCGAGATCATTGATTCATCATTAATTCTTTTCCCGTAAAACTGTTTTGAAAATAAAACATCAGCAAAAATGCTGGTGAATATCATTTGCAGGACCCAAATCATTTATGATGAGCATGAAAGCATTAATTTAGATTAACCATACTAGGAACATGGATAAAATACACACCATGTTAGACACTGATTACAGTTTGTTGGTTGTGGGTTATTTCATTATAACCCTGGTGCCTAGGGAATCTCACTCCTTTAGGCACACAAACTGTACCAGCCACCCTTAGTTACAGAATTCACTATATGAGTTCTGCCTAAACACGTGTATACCATTTCTGATCAGAGACTACGTGCCAAGTGTCCGTCTCGTATTTTACCAGCATGCATTAATAAATTAACTACTTTTCATCTTGGTTTTAAAATAGCAAATAGTTTACAAAAGCATTTAAAATACAAATGTACTCACAAATGTATTCACCTTGTAATCGAGCAAAGCCTCTATTTACTATCTTTTAAGGTTTCACAGGGGCTTCCTATACAGTACCTTGACTTTTCTCGGTCGTCTGATTCTCATAACAAAACTCCTTTTAAGACTACTACCAAAAGGCTAAACGAGGCTTCTTATGTTCATAGATCACATGCTTAAATACTTAGGAGAGACTATAACGGAAGTTTATAAAACATGCTTCACATATATAAATAGACCTCATAAGTCAGTTTGAAGTCTTTAAAACTTAGCAACGATCGAGAGTTATGTCCTTCCTTTGACATGTACACAATGATTGATCTTACTCATGCATACAACATTTGTTATAAGCCACGTATAATTTGCATATTCTAAATTTGATTTTTGTTTTATTATTATTTTTTATATTATTATAACTAACTTAACTATTATTATGTTATTTATTTATAAGTTTTAAAATATAGTGATTTATAAAACTATCAATATACCGTTTGGACGAGCTCATATATGATTCCAAGATCGAGCGTCTTAGTTTTTTTGAGTTATGAAATATTCATGGGTGTTACATCCTCCCCACCTATATAAAAATCTTGTCCTCAAGATTTTCTTGAACTAGTGTCTGTATTTCTATTTTTCATTGACTTTAACTAGATCTTTTTATCACTAATTAACTCATATCTTGAACTTAGTCAGCATATGATAATTTTTATTTCTACGTCGTATAAAATCTTCAGGTTATCCTTGGTTTTAGTTTGCAATCCCTATCCAAGTATACTCTTTAACACGCTCATTATTTTACTTTGCTCATTTCTTAGTTCCTTAAACAAGTATGTTCCCTGTATAGACAATTTGTCTACGAAAGGTCATAAATTATACCGTTAATGACTTGACTAAAAAGTCTTTTAAAATCATTCTTGAACTTATGGTGTTTATCTAGTACTGTGTCAAACATTCTTATCATCTTTTTCTATTTCCTTTAAAACTAATTTCGGAGTTTTACTAAGTTAAGCCTAAAGGCATGAACTCTTTTTTGGATTTACTCTTTCCTTTCTTATTAATGTATCAACCGCAACATTGGATTATTTCGATACTAAACATGGTTCCCTTCCATGTCACCAAACTTATGATGAATAAAAATGATCACAAGTTCAATGTCACTGCCACTAAATTATATTTATTTTAGATTCATGACCATTTGTTTCAAACGTGCTATTTGTCACACATTTACTGATGGCATTTATTACCTTGGTCATAATTTTAGATTTGGTATGACATATGGTATTAGTAACAACTTTTTGAGTTTTATGGAGTGTTATTATTCTTAATATTCTCAAAGTTCTCAATGTTCATCGTCTCTGATAAACCCTAGCTGGTTTTCTTATAACATGAAGTCTAACTATGCCATCACCCTTACCATGATTATGGTCGTATCATCTACCAAAGATTTCAAGATCTAACTGTATGGGCAAGGTTTTACATCACAAGTCTTTTTCTTGAATAAAGCGGGAAACTGTGATTCGCCTTTTACTCCACTTTTCATGCTCTAAACATTCTCAATAGGTTTCTTATTGAAGTCATCATCTTCCTTTTATTAATATATATATATATTGATTTTGTCAAGTGCGCACACAATAGTGTACACTTCCAATTTGGTTATTGTGGTTGTCACATATCGTAGCATGTGCTCTTAGTGAAGTCACTATAATTCAAATATATGGTCATGCCATACGTGAATGTATGCTTTTAGTTTAGCCAATTTTTAGTGTACGACCATGTCATATACATAAGTATATGCTCTTAGTCTAGTCGTTTCAACATTTTTCTATGAAAATATTTTTGGTGCAAAGCTTATATTTACACTAATTTTTTTATTAAATATTTGACAATGAGTTGGGTATGATTTATGACAATACACTCAACAACTTGTCTTTTAGTGTACGACCATGTCATATACATAAGTATATGCTCTTAGTCTAGTCGTTTCAACATTTTTCTATGAAAATATTTTTGGTGCAAAGCTTATATTTACACTAATTTTTTTATTAAATATTTGACAATGAGTTGGGTATGATTTATGACAATACACTCAACAACTTGTCTTTTATGTCTCATTGATACTCATCAATCAAAATCCTTAAATTAATTTAAGGTTGGTTATGTGATATTTATTTAATTATCTTTAAGATCAAATTTTGATTCAGAGTCTTAATTGTTCATTTCCTCATGGTATTAACATTTTGTTGACTAAATACAAAATTAATACTTACAATAATTAAATTCGGATTCTTTTATTATTTGTTATCCATCTTCTATAGCTTCGGCTATTACAATAGAATTACTGACGGTAGTCTTTTGAAAGTTGCATAGCCTTAACCATTAGATATAACATAATAGTTATGAGGAATATTAATATTGCCAATTCAGGTAATGGTTTAGCTCATGACAAGTATTGTAAGTTTTTAAGGATAACGACTAGTTGTCATTAACGACTTACTTTACTTTTCACATTTTAAACATTTCCTTTCATTGATCATATTAGGATTCTGGATTCTAGAGTCTAGGAACTTATATTATAGTTCATTATACAAGAATGTATGCGTTGAATGTTTACTAAGGTTCGACTCAACTATTAACACAACTAATCATTTGTTTGACAGGACATTTTAGTTTCACTGAATAATCTTCGAGATTATTTGTATGATTTTTAATTCGACCTTTTCAACCTCAATCTTTATTTTCTGACCAATTTTTATGGCTCTTTCAGAGGTATTTTTTTTCTATAATTCTCCATCTATTTTTTTTACGATAGCCGATTTTTTTAAATATTTTTTATGAGGTAGTACCTATAGATGGTTAGTCGTATATTAACGGAATGATTTATCTAATACTTCATACTTCTTCCAAGGAATTCATATCAGAGTTTCTAATTCTTTCAAAACCTTTAACATTCATTCTACATAACGCATTATAAGTGTAAGAAATCATCATTTAAATGGCTCATCGGACATTTCTTATGTTCCTAATAAGTTTTGTTTCTCTATATAGTATGGTGTATGATTCTTATTTAATATAGATAGAAAACAAACTATTATTTCAAAATATTCTGGAAGCTAATTAATTATAGGTATCTACTACTTTTTTTAGTAGGCATTATTTCTAAAGCAATAAAACACAAACTATTGTTTTGACTTATATCGTAAGTCATCTATTTATATGCAAGCATCAACCTACTTTTCGTAGGAGACATTATTTATAATTCTAGTTAAAACCTAGATACTACAATAAGCATCTAATTCGCTGAAACATGTGGCTCTGATACCATTCTGTCGCACCCCGGTTTCAGGACACCCAAGCGTGCGACCGGATGATACCTTACTTGGTTATCTTATTCGTAAAATCTCAGAGTTTAGTTGCAGCAGAAGAGATTATAAAAATTTCGTTTCTTTTCTTTTATAATCGAACAATATTATACTATGTATAATTTAGGAAGTTGATGAATAGGGAACTTTTTATTTTTTTGATTTTGGACACAAGTTTTTGTTAGTTTTCATCTTCAGTCCTTATTAGCACATCTGTCAAATTATATGGAATTTCAGTCTAAAAATCCACGATCTTATTGCAGCCACAACATGATCACGCTATGGTCATTGATTCTAAGCCACTTATAAATATTGTTGCTTTGTTTTTCCGATTTGTTTACGTTTTTTGTTGTTGTTGTTGGGGCCATGAAAAGTGATATCTAGATGTGATAAGATGCAGTCGCTATCTCTGACCCCTTTATGAATGTTTTCTTTATGCGTTAGTAAATCCGTCAAATAAAATGCTCGCGCAACGCGTGAGCAAACACATAAAACTAGTTTAAATAAAAACATTGTTTAATAACATGGGGTTTCAATACACACTTCATTAAAAATATATATTGTAATATACATTACAACATTCATTCATTTCTATCTCAGGTAATAGACACAAGATTTTCCTAGATGCGTCCATCCTTCAGGCCTGCGCAATCAAAATATAGCTAACAAGTGCATGTACGGATTTTTAATCCGTTAACACGACTCTATGCATACAACATATGTTATAAGCCACATATCATGTGTATATTCTAAATTTGATTTTTGTTTTATTATTATTTTTTTATATTATTATAACTAACTTAACTAATATTATGTTATTTATTTATAAGATTTAAAATATTGATTTATAAAACTATGAATATACCATTAGGAGAGCTCATATATAATTACAAGATCGAGTGTCTTAGTTTGTATGAGTTATGAAAATTTAATGGGTGTTACAAATAAGTTTCTTTGATAGGAAGGAAGTGAGCTAATTTCGTCAGTCGATCAATTATTACCCAGATACTATCATAACTGCTGGAAGTGGGAGAGGGAGTTTTGTAATGAAATCTATGGCTATGCTTTTCCATTTCCAAATAGGAATTTCCGGTTGTTCTAGTAGACCAGATGGACATTGATGCTCGGCTTTGACTCTTGAACAAGTTAGACATTTGAAACGTATAAAGCTATGTCTTTCTTCATACCAGACCACCAATAATGAGAACGAAGGTTCATGTACATTTTGTCTGAACCAGGATGAAGTAAATAATGACTCTTGTGGTTCTCGTCCATGATAAGAGTTCGAAGATTTTTACGAGAAGGAGCCCAAATATGATTCATAAAGTAGAGTAGACCATCGGGTTTCGTTTCCAATGGTTCCAACAGTCATCTCATCACGAAATGTACCCTCAGAAACAATGGCAAGTTGAGCCTCAAGAATTTGCGACTTTAGATCAATTCGAAGAGAAATACATGAAAGCAGAACATGTTCTTTACGACTGAGAGCATTAGCGACAACATTAGCTTTGCCAGGATGGTAACGGATTTCACAATCGTAATCATTTAACAATTCAACCTAACTCTTTTGCCTCATGTTAAGATCTTTTTGATTTAGAGTATGATGTAGACTTTTGTGGTCGGTATAAACGAGACGTTGGGTGTCGTATAAATAACGCCTCCATATTTTGAAAGCGAAAACCACAACACCCAATTCAAGATCGTGAGTGGCGTAGTTCTTTTCATGAACCTTGAGTTTCCTCGAGGCATAAACTATCACCTTGCCCCATTGCGTAAGAACGCAACCCAAACCCTGTTTTGAAGCTTCGCAAAATAAAACGTGACAGCCGAGAAGAGTAAGAATTGGGGCGTTGCATAACTTGATCTTAGAATATCGAAAGCCTTCTTGTTGTTTTGACCCCATACAAAAAGTACATTCTTGCAAGTTCGAGCCGTGAGAGGTACTGCTATCTTAGAAAAATTGACAATGAATCGACAATAATAACCTGCTAGACCAAGGAAAGAACGAATTTCAGTTGGAGTTAAAGGCGTTGACCAATTCTTGACAGTTTTGATTTTTGCAGGGTCCACATGAACCCTTTTTTTTGACAATGTGACCCCAGAAATTGAACCTCTTTGAATCAAAACTCATACTTAGAAAACTTTGCATAGAGTTGCTCTTGCTTAAGCATTAGAAGAATAGTACATAGATGTTTCTCATGATCGGATTTTGTTTTTGAATAGATAAGAATATCATCGATAAATACAATAACGAACTTGTCAAAATATAGTCTGCTACTCGATTCATTAAGTCCATGAAAACTGCCGGTGCGCTTGTTAAGCCAAAAGGCATGACCACGATCTCAAAATGGCCGTATCGCGTGCGAAAGGCAGTTTTTGGTATATCGTCTTCGTGAACACGCAATTGGTGGTAACCAGAATGAAGATCAATTTTTAAGAAACAAGTTGCTCCTTGGAGTTCACTGAAGAGATCATCAATACACGGCAAGGGATAACGATTCTTAATAGTAACCTTATTGAGTTCGTGATAATCGATACACATCCATCTTCTTCTTAACAAATAGGATTGGAGCTCCCCTATGTGAATTTCTATTTTGGTCCCTGACTTTGTATCGATTTGACCACTTTGGTCCTTATGTTTTTTTTTTCATTTTGGTGTTTGGTTTGTAAAATATTGCCATTTTAGTCCTTTTTCCACCTTTCGTTAGTGACTGCTGTTAACTTTAAGGGTAGTTGTGTCCATTTAGGTCATGCACAACTTTTTATTGCATTGGCACTACAAGTGACGCACGACCACCATTACCATCTTCACTAACATCTCAATCACAACCACCGCCATAAAATCTTCCACTACCACCACCTGTAAGATTATAACCACCTACCACAACCACATCCACCACCATTTTGCATCTCAATTATCCACCTCAAAACCACCGGTGACCACCACCAACCTTCTTACCCCAAACAACCCAACACAATACTTCACAACTTCAATCATCATCCTCCCATACTCTTGTGTCTCCCCAATCAGCACACCACCACAAACCAGATCTTGTAGTAACTGATCTTCGTTTACCACCACCGGTCCACCACCCATAATCGTTGCCCTAATCTTTCATTTGGGACATATCTATCAAAATCAACCAATTCCGAAAATAAGTCTTGTTTTCAGCTTGAATCTGTAACGCCCGTCTTTCGACAAGCACCACAGCTGGCATTCATAAGCATAAAACAATCATATATTAAATAAAATTTCAAAAGTAGCGGAATAATTGTTTAAAACATCATTACATTATCCTTAAATTGTCTTAGAGACTACTTAAAGCATTACAAACGCGAAAATTTAATTCCATAAGTGTTTTTCTTCAATGCCAGTCTTCATCAAGTCTCTAGCTCTCGCCAAGCAGCTCTTTAAAGCTTCAAATCTGAACATCACTCTAACATGCATACAAAAGTCAGCCACGCTGAGTGAGTTCTAGTTTTAAAAGTAAAGTCATTCAGTACGCTTCATATCTTCATTCTATTACACGTATGTAATATCATTATCTAATACGTAACTACAACTCTTACAGAGTTTACCGATATAACGGTTCTTCACTGGTATTAAATTCCCCAGTCGGATCATAACTCTTCGACTCCCATGGAGTCTACCGGTATTTATATAATATCTTCACTGGTATTATAACCCCCAGCCGGATCTTAGCTCTTCGACTCTTACGGAGTCTACCGATATTTCGGTTCTTCGCTGGTTTTGTAAATCCCCAGCCGGATTGTAGTCTCTATTTCTATCATTTCTATACATACGCTTCATTTAGTCAACGCGCATTCATTCACATACTCTTTGTTTTGTCATCACGTATTCAATCGTATAGTCTTTGTTTAGTCAACACGTAGTCAATCATATAGTCTTTGTTTAGTCAACACATAGTCAATCATATAGTCTTTGTTTAGTCAACGCGTAGGGTGATCGTATAAGTGCATCGATATGCATGTTAGCCTCAAAAGTGTTTAAAATGGAATGAAAGTAGGTCTAGAACTCACCTGATTCTTAGGTGATCTTGCTTGTTTGGACAAGGTTATGGTAGTGGCAATGGTACACGATCTGCATTTAAGTTTCTATGGAAAATCGTCATTTTTTTATTAGTGTCGCAGCTAGTGTCGCAGCTAGTGTCTCATGCAGTTTCGCATGGCTCATGCCCAACTTTCGTTGGGACTTATGCACACTCAGACACACAACTACAGATCTCAGACACATGAGACACTACAGTGTCGCATAGGTGACACTACAGTGTCACCCAGGTGACACTACAGTGTCGCAAGATGAACAACAGTTTCGCAAAACGGGGTTTCAGCTCGGTTTTTGCCCAAAATCTTCATTTTTCAACCAAATCTCAAACTTTTTATGTCCAAAACCTTGTTTTATCAATTATATGACCAAATCTAAGCTTTTTCCATGATTTTAAACATAAAAATGCAACCTATATTGATTTTTTTTGAAACCTTTGAAAACCTTAAAAACTCCATTAATGGCTAAATTCGTTTTGTGTTATGAAAACGTGTTTTAGAGGATGATTTTACCTGGATTACCTGTTGTTTAACACCTTTAAACTTCAAATCAACACTTGGATTTACAAAATCTTGGTTTTTCTTCCTTCTAGCTTGGTTTTCTTCAAAAATGGTGTTTAGGGTTTGTGTGTGTGTTGTTGAGATGGTGAAGTGAGGATGGTGGCTGGAAAATGGTGATTAAATAGTAGGGTTTCCATATTGGGGTAGGATTTTAGGTGGGCTTTGGGCCTTAATTAGGTAATTAGGCTATTTTAGGCAAATCTTTTAACTAATGAACTTACCATTTTGGGCCTAATTCATTCTTTCATCCTTAATGGCCCATAGTTAAATCATAATCTCTTCATTAATCCTTCCCTTTTCTAATTAGTAAGTGATTAGTCATTACGTTTTACATTCTCGTATACTTATAATCATTTTCATGCTCCATCGTATATATATCGTAATCATCGTGTTTATCACTAACATAACATATATCGTAAACGTCATTCATCATTTTAATCATAATCACTTAAATGCACATCCATATAAGCATAAGCATGTAAATAAGTCCTACCATAAAAATCGGGGTGTTACAAAATCAAGGTAGGATTTTGTTGCAAGTTCAAATCAATGTTTGATATCATTCAAAGATTTTGTTTCCAGCGATAATGATAGTTATCACAGTATCATTGGTCACCAACCAACATTGCAATCGCCAGTTACCTACCTGGAACTCCATCTTCCTCCGATCCCATAATCATAGCTAACACGAAACCATCTTCAATCGAAGCTCTAAACACCACAAACCACCACAGCCAAATCCCAATCAAAGTTGAAATTGCCGCTTTGGTTTCGTATTATTCGTTCCAATCGAAATCGCAGATCTGGTTCATTAGGATGTTGATGAGAACGAATAAGTGGTGTTGCTAGGATGATAATGAGAAGGAAGAAGATGGATGAAAATGATGGCGGTGGAAGGAGGCGGTAATGGTTGGGGTTGGGTTTCGTTACAGTGAACGAAGAAGGGGTGTTGGGTATTTAGAGTTATATTTTGAAGTTAATTTGCTTCATAATAATATAATAATAATAATAATAGTAATAACAATAATAAAAACATCAAAATACCTTGTAGTTAGCATATTTTTATCGATCTTTGATGGAAAAAGCAAAATGCTAATGTTTTTACAAATTGAAACATGAAAATCTATCTAATAATTTAATGTTTTAAGGAGTTATTTTTTGGGGAAAATATTTGTTCTATAATAAGAAGTTTGGGTGGGAAATTAAATAGAAATTTTCACCATGCATAAATTAATACTTAATAGAGTCGAGTTTCTTAAATATAAATATTTGCAAATGGTCAAACATAATTATTATAATTTATTTATAAGTATTATTATTTAACATATGTGTAACACACGGTATTAAACCTAATAACAAAATAAACCTAAGAAGAAAGTGATACTAAATAGCAATTTACTATTCTAGAAATTATAAAGTAACAAGAAGGACCCGTCCGTGGTGGTGGAAGGGAAGTCAAAGTATAATAAAATCCAAATTTAATGGTAGTTGTTGTAACTTAGAACAACAATAAAGTGAAGGAACAATAAAGCTAGATCTGGAAGATGAACCCATCGTTTCTGATTTGAAGTAATGGAATTTATAGCAACATGCGTTTTTTGATTTTGATTTTGCTTCTTCACATCGAGGCCGACCTTTCTTTGTCTTCATTCAAGTTATACGTAATATTAAACAAGTGTAGATGTGACAACCTGAAAATTTTCCTTTCTTTTGATCTATTTCGTTGCAAACAACCAATGACGTTGTGTAATTTTCGAGACGAAAATTCTTTTAACAAGGGGAAGATGTGACAACCCGTAATTCCAGGTTAACGCTGTTAATTATCTCTCATCTAGTCCGTTAAATTTGCAAAGTTTGGGGGTCTTTTTGTAAATTACTAAACCTAGTTATTAAATTAAAAACTAAATAGATAATCCAGTAAACTCTAAGGGGGCAAAGTGTATGTTTTAATTTATAAACCCAACCCTAATCCCACCCTCAGGCCTCATCGTCTTCTTCTTCTTCTTTACAAAGAAATCACACGACACAAACATCAAACATCTCTCTCGTCTCATCTATACTTATTGGCGACAATTTAGAAGTAGCAGTCAGCAACCCCTTCTTCTTTTTGGTCGGCGTTTTGGGAAAACAGTAGCAAGCAGAAACATCATCGATCTCGCCCTCTCTCATCTCATGTCTTCATCTCTGTCAAAAGAAGTGCAGGCGCAGCAACAACAGTAGCATCGTGACTTGCCGGAAACTAGAACACAGCCGAAGATACCCTTTCCTGATTCCGATCACCTCTATTTCGCTCTCTTGTCATTCCGGTAAGCAGAATCAAACCCGCAGATCATTATTATTGTTGTTTACATTCCGGGTTTCGATTTGAATTCGGGTTCGTTTACGGGTTCGGGCTACGGGTTGGATTCGTTTCAATTTCTGTTTGTTCGTATACATGTATCGGATGTGCGCATGACTGTGATTTAGCTTTGGTCGAGTCTCAGTGGGTTAAAATTGTATGCACAGCTGATTAAAAACTGAGTTTGTATATATATGTGTGTGTTTTTGTTGCGTGACTATATGTATGTATATATATTGAAGGAACGATGAAGACGATGGCATAGAGATAAATTGTATAGGTATGTAGGAGTGTATATTTGGGGTATGTGATTATGCAAATCCGTGTTTGTGTGTATGAAATGTGTTCATGTGTGTATAAAATCTTTGTATTAGACATGGCAAAGTCAACTCGTATGTTAAGTTTTGTGTTCATATGGGTCTGTCATAATAAACATGCGGGTCAACTTGGACATGGAGAAATCTGAGAATGGGTCAAGATGGGTTAACCTAGACACTAGTGAATCTGACGGCGGGTTAGGATGGGTTGGAGTAAAACTGACAATGGGTAGTCCGGTCGTCTTCTGATCTCCGTCATAGTCCCGCCACTACTGTCACTGCTCACCATCTACCGCCGTGTACCGTAGTCGTCAACGTGGTCGTCGCACTGGTGTATCGCTAGTGTTGGGATCGATTTTAGAATGATGACTTCGTTGGTTTTAAGGATTGAATGGGGAAGGAACAATCTTTGATTTGAGAGAGCTTTTTTTTCCGTAGTTTTGAAGATATTAAAAAGAAAAAAAGGATAAGCAAGAAACCTAACAATATTTGGTTTTTTATTATTTTTTATTTATAAAGATATTATTACAAAATTAATGTATCTTTTCTTTCTTGCAACACGTTTTTTTGCCCCTTTAGATATAATAATATATAAAACTATACTGTGTTACTTGTATTTTCTAAACAAAGTTCATGGAAATTTTATAGCACAAATGTATATATGTCATGAAAATTGTTATTATGGGCTATGTTTATAGTTACATATTTTTATTTTGTTGGAAAAAGGAGATTTGTGAAATTTTTTTTACTTGACCCCGTCATGACCCGACCCGTCATGACCATAGTCACATAATTCGCGCTACATGCCACGATCTACGATCCGGATCGTCCGTACCAATTCGCGGTACGAATGCGATCCAGGTTCGCTCCGGTGCGCGATTCCGACCTCTAATCTGACGTTCCGGAAAGAAGAGGGGTTTTAATGGTGAAGACTAAACTAACCTTGATTTCTTTACATAATACAAGAAGGAAGGGTTGATGTGTCGTCTTTGCCGTCAAAATACAATCATACTCGTCCAGTTGGAGCTCGCTGGAAGAGCTTCGACGACCACAATTGCCGCCGGAGAAGAAATTGAGGAAGAAAGCAGGGAGGCGCTTATAAGTGATGAGATGTTAGGGTTTAACATAAAACTTTGTAATAAACCAACTTTAGTCCCTATAGATTTCATATATTTCAAATTTAACTAGATATTTTAAAAAATAAGGTTTTTCATTGTAAAAATAAACATCACCATGTTTAACTAGTACATTGTATCATATTATGTGGTACATCGTACCAGAGCGATCCGAAATGAGCCTACCCCCCTCCGTACCGAATTTTAGGGACCTAGCGAATCGCGATCCCGTTTCACGTTCCCGTACCGAAGCGAATTGCGAATCATGTGACTATGGTCATGACTTTGACCCGTTCTAACCCGACCTTTTTTTATCAACCCATTCTGACCCAGACCCATCTTGACCCGGACCCGTTTTTGACCCTTGAACAAACCCGACCCGACCCGCCTGTTTTGCCAGGCATACTTTGTATTCAAGTATGTATCTTGTGTATGTAATCTGTGGTCGTGTGTGTGTATTGTTTGCTGTGTGTATAGAGTGTATGCATGTAATCGGTGTACGTATGTGTATGTAGGAGGTATGTGGTACATATACATACATAGTGTGGTAATTTAGAAAGAGATATGTAGGATGGAAATGTAATGACAATGCTGCGTACTTGTATGAGCCGTAGGCTAGCAGGCTATGTTTTAAATTGCCCGATCATGATTATTAGTTGGGATTATAAGTTACGTGTGTCTATTAATGCATGCTAGTGACGTATGGTAATGTGGTGTGCTTATGTTGTATGAAGATATGGTACGAGGATGAGCAAGATAGTAATATTAATTTTTGAAGTTGGTGATAATTTGGTAATATTGATAATGCTACTCAGTGATAATGTTTTAAGTATGGTTCAAATGTGCACGTGATAATTAATACGCGTGCGTTTCATAGTGTTGCAGTTTGCAAATTATAGACGTAGTTTGACATCGTGCACGAGTAAAATACATGTAAAGGTTATGGGTATGCGTTACATGGAGCTTATATACTTTAGAATAGTTACATATGTGATATGTATATGGTGATAGGATGCACTTTTATTTTGAAAAAACTTGAGTTGTTGGGAAATTATGAAATCGAATACGTGAATCATAACCCGCATGAAACCGAATACTTGAATCATAACCCGCATGAGAACCGGTCTCGTGTACAATTAGTTTATGAAACCGAAACTTGAGTTATTCTACAATCGTATATATATTTATTGTTATTATTATATACTTAGAGAAGAGGAGAAGAGAAGAGAAGAGAAGATATTGTAGGAGGAGATGGATCTGATTAGAGGAGGAGTTATAGTTGTTGTTTTGGTTATGGGCTTTGTTTTTGATGTTGAATTTTGTGGGTTGGCATCAGCGAATGTGGTTTTCCAGGTTGAGCATGCGTATGGTGGGAGTAAAAGGTCTTTGACTCAATTCAAAGCTCATGATTTCAGCCGTCACCGGAGGATTCTTTCAGCCGTCGACCTTCCAATTGGCGGCGATGGCAGCCCCACCTCATCAGCGTTAGCTCTCTTTCTCTCTCTCAATTAAGCATGGATTCAAATTCAACAATGTATGTATGTGTTGCTTATAGGTATATGTTGTATTTATCAAAGGTAGGGTTTTAAATATAACTTCACTGACACATTTGGGAAAAGTTACTAGAAAAGATTCAACACCACAAATGTCGACTCAAGTTATATTACATGTAAGGGGCATTTACATATATCCCCCTCATAAGATCATTTATTACGTATTTACCCAATTCTTAAATTCAATTACATATTTCCCCTTCCTAAACCACATATATTACATATTTACCCAATTTCTTTAAAATAGCCATTTGATTTACTATTTTACCCTTAATGATCTTCATAAATATATTTTTATATTTTCTTATGGTTTGTGTAAAAGAAGGGGTAAATGAGTAATTTATTATGTCAAAGAGGATATATGTAATTAAACTTTAGGCTTGGGTAAATATGTAATTGATGGGCTTAGGAAGGTGAAATATGTAAAAAAACCTACATGTAATGTATACCTCTTTTGACTCTGATGTTGACTCAATTCAAAGCTCAACTTTGTTAGTCAAGGGGATAGGCGCACTCAAAGCACAAAAAAAGCGCTCGCTGAGACAAAAATAAAGCGCACAAAGAAAAAAAGTTTATAATATACCAAAATCAATACCAATACTAAACATTCAAAACCAACAACAAAATCAATACCAAAAGGTCAAAAACCATACTTGTAACAATACCAAACGTTCAAAACCAATACAGAGGAATTTCAAACATGTACTAACCTTTTGTTGCAAGAAATATTAACCTCTATGCTGTTGATAAAATGAAGAACAATAGGTTGTGGATGATGATTATATAGTAAAGTTCTAGTATATTAGGTAAATGTAGAGTAAATATGGTTTGTTATAGGGCTGGCAATTTCTGACACGGACACGATAACACGACACGAAACGACACGGAATTAACAGGTTTCGTGTTTGACCTTAACAGGTGCCGTGTCATTAACAGGTTAACACGATAAAGACACGTTAATTATCGTGTCTTAACAGGTTAAAGATCTGTTAACACGATTGGTCACCTGTTAATATTTATTTATATGAAATGTTAGTGGAGAATGGAGGTGGAGATGGGCTTTAATAGACTTTTAATTTTTTTTCATATTCGTTTATCAAGTATTATATTGGTTAAATACTATTTTTATGTAATTTTGTTGTTTTGGGTCTTAAGAATTATCATATTAAGTCATATTTATTATTTAAAACTTATAAATTTTTTTGAAAATTTTAATTTTTTTAAAAATGGGTTTTTATCGTGTCATATCGTGTCTTATCGTGTAACCTGCTTTTTATCGTGTTCGTGTTTGGAAAAAATGACACGATAAGTTATCGTGTCGTGTTCGTGTTTGACCTTATCATGTTCGTGTCTTATCGTGTTCGTGTCTTATCGTGTCGTGTCTGACACAATATGCCAGCCCTAGTTTGTTATAAGAAATCCCTAAAAATTAGCTCTTGATAAATAAAAAAATCATTAGAAAACAAAAAATATCAAAAAAATGAATTTTTCTCCACATTGGTCACTTTTTTCCAATTCCCTATAATTTAAGCAAAAATCATGCGTGGGGCTTTCTTTCCTCGCCTAGGCGTGAAAAGAGAGCTCAAGTTATTTTATCTAAATGCATACACACAAATAGATATGCATACACACAAATAGATATGTAGAAGTTAATGTTGTACCACGAAAATTGATGTTATTCAACTGATGTTTTATACAGGCTGTATTTCACTAAGATTCAGATTGGGACTCCACCAAAGGATTATCACTTGCAGGTTGATACAGGGAGTGACCTTCTATGGGTTAATTGTGCTGGATGTCAAAAATGTCCTAAGAGAAGTGACCTTGGAGTATATTATTTTTCTTACTTGGAACATTTACAAACTTTTCAATGTAGAGTGGCAAGATGGGTTGGGTTGATAGGGCAGGGTAACGGGTGGCTCAATTTTGTTACGGGATGGATAACAAGTATTATCTATTTTAAAAAAGTTTTTCTTTATCACTTACGGGAAGTTATGATTACAAAAGTAATAATAGTATCATTATGTTCTAAGCCTTTTAACCGATATGATGACCGTTCCTCTTGTAAATAAACTTTTTAATCTAGGCCATTTGACTTGTTTCAGAAACACTTAAACAACGCAAATTAACACAATCATAAGTGGTTGAAATTACCACCTCTACTTTAATATGATTTGGCTGATATTCTTTAAAGTAACAATTCCTACTATTTCTGTTACCAGATATCACTTGCTCTGTACAATCCTGAGGCTTCTTTAACATCAAAAATGGTTAATTGTGATCAAGATATTTGCATGTCTACACTCAGTGATCCTAATAATGATTGTAAAGCTGGTATGTACTGTTCCTATTCTGTTAAATATGGCGATGGGAGTTCCACCACGGGATATTTTGTAAGAGATAACATACAACTTGACCGAGTTTCTGGAAATCTTCAAACCACTTTCATAAATGGGAGTATAGCTTTTGGGTAAGTTTACTCATTCCAATCCTAGTGTGTAGGTGGTGAAACGGGCAGGTCTCATGTATTGTGTGGTGAGTCATCTTTAAACTTGGGTCAAAACAGATTGGGTTGACACACCTATAGTATTTTGTCCATCCTTTTGAATAAACTTAATGTTTTGAAAATAGATAAGAAGTTTTAATTTTTTATCTGCTAACTAAAATAATAAATCGTCATTAGCTATGTATGTGCACTTTAGACAATTTTGGACCCATCTAGACTTTCTGACCTGCTTTCTTGATAGTTACTTTGGTCGATTTTTGCATGTTTGTTCCATTATCAATACAACTCAACGTGAAACAACTTTCATTCATATAAATGTGGTACAGTTTAAATCTATTGTGTTGTTATAGTTTATTGTATTATCCATGATAGGTGTGGATCTCAACAATCAGGGGGGTTGGGTTCTTCACAACAAGCACTAGATGGAATACTCGGGTTTGGGCAGGCAAATTCTTCTATGCTTTCACAGCTTGCATCAGCTAACAAGGTGAAAAAGATATTTTCACATTGCTTGGATGGCTCTCAAGGTGGAGGCATATTTGCGATTGGAGAAGTGGTGCAACCTAAAGTACAAACAACACCAATGATTCCCGAGTCGGTTCTATCCTCCAACTCTCATTATTAAACCTTTATAGCATGGGTAAATTTATTAGCTTACAAAAAAGTGGAACAGATCAATTGTCAAAAGTGACCCAAAGTGTTTTAAACGTTTACAAACTTGTAATTTTCTTTACTCAAACAAATTAGATTAACTGCTTAAAAGCATAGTTACTTTAGTCATATTTACTACATATACGTATTTAGTTCAAGAAAAAGGAACAGATATTTCTGACATATCATATATCAACCCATCCTGACCAGTCATGTTTTAATTTGCTAAAAAATTGTATGTTATATCCTGAGCCCATTTCAACCCATCTGACCCGTTAATTTTGCCTTGTCTAGTTAGATGGTGTCTCTGATATGATTGGTTCGTCCTTTTTTAGATGGATCCCGTGTGAGTGAAAGGCATCTCAATTCGTTTTTTTGAGAAACTGAGATTTTGCTCCGCTTTAATGTTATGCTTATGAAAGTGATTTTCTTGCACATACTTTGTTATATCTTCTTTTACACTTTTTATATGTTTTTTTTAACAAGAAAATTTATATATGCTTTTTTTATAATTTTTGTTTGTATCATAGGGCACATTATAATGTTGAGTTGAAGGAGATTGAGGTAGGTGGTGTGGTTCTACAACTTCCGACCGACATATTTGATGTTGGAGAAAAACGAGGAACAATTATCGATAGTGGTACCACATTAGCTTATTTACCCGACTTGGTTTACAAGCAAGTAATGGAAAAGGTTTGTGAAATTCCTTAACTTAAATCCGTAACTCTTTTTTCTTTCATGAGTCTCATTTTTTTTTTCCTTAGATTGATGCTGCACAACCTAATATAAAGAGGCACATTGTTGACCAGCAGTTCACATGTTATAAGTACTCTGGAAAGTAAGTTTTCTTTTGGTCAGTTTCATTCTTAATTTGATGTTTTTATGTGGCAAAATGGGCGGTTGGGTGGTTTAGGAGTACCTATTATCTATTAAAAACATTTTAACGTCATTTGGTCATCTTTATGTTTGATATTTCTTTTTGTCAACATTTTTTATGTTTAATATAAAAGGATAAAAGCAGTACTAATACACCATATAGCATGTTTCTCTGATTCGTTTGAGTCTCGAGGCATTTTAATCTTTAATCATTATTATAATTTCTTTTATCGTAAGTGAAAAACATATAATCTTGTTATATGTTAAATGGAAGTTGAGTTTTGTCCACTGCAGTAGCTAAGCTACTATTGTTATGGAAAAATGCTTTGTGTAATTGGTTCTTTTTAGTATTTTAAGTTTTTAATACATAACACAATTTCATATACGATAAATGAAGCATCCAGAAAAACGTATTTCAGATAGTTTTGTACAAGATAATTGTAACTTTTTAATGCATAAATTGGTACTTCGGTTGAGCATTTTATATACGTTACAATGAAATTTGACCGCATTAAACAGCTCCTAAAGCCACTATTCTACTCAAATCAACCAAAAAAATCTTGGGATCAACAAAGATTTGATTGATGATTCTTTAAGAGATTATAATGGTTAATATATAGCCTTGGTCTAGGTTAAAGAAAATAACATAATTTTGTTGTTGGAGGTAAGGCATTTGAGTAGCAGTTTTTTTCTACTCATTTACTAATACCTGATTTGATGGCTTTTTTATTTGCTTTAGATTTTGAAATGAGAAAGTAAGATCTCAAGTAGATGTAGGGTAGAAGAATGGGTGGGTCATGCAGGTGGGTGATAGGCCAAATGTGGTTAGAACAAAACAGGTACTCTTTATTGGTCGTTAAACTCGACTAAATACTCGCAGGGTAGAAGATGGACTTGAATACGTTTTGCCCATTTTTTTACAAATATTTTGTGTGTTAAATATGATATGTAATTACTCTAGTATGACAGTCATAATCTATTTTTGTATGAAATGATTTGCATTATAACTTATACCTCTGGCATTTTTTATCTCCTCTGACGTTAACATCTTCCCTCTATATTACCATTTATATTTTATCTTTTAGAAGTTTTACATAATTGTGTACATAAGGGAATGGGTTGAAGTTGCCACCTGCAGTTAACAGTTTACATGCACTTTTGATTTGACTTTTGACTTGTAAACATTCGAGAGTTGAGCAGCAGCAAATTGTGGGATCATATAATTGTTTTAATTCTCTGATTTTGCAGTGTTGACAAGGGTTTTCCGGTTGTCAAGTTCCACTTTGAAAGTTCACTTTCATTGAAAGTTTATCCTCATCAATACTTGTTTGAAGTTCAAGTACATCTTTCTGATTGATCTTCCTTGTGCGTTAATGGTTACTAATGGTGGCATTTTACTGACCTTTTATTGTTATTATTATTATTGTTTTTTTCAGGATGATGACTGGTGTGTTGGTTTTCAAGACAGTGACTTGCAATCACAAGGTGGAAAAGAGATAACCTTATTAGGAGGTCAGACATGAGCCATCTTTCTGTATCTCTTCAACATGCACATCTTTCTGTATTTCTTCTAGTCTTTAATCACAGTATTTGCTTTTCAGTGTTAAATTGTGCCATGTGTTAATCATCTTTATCTGAAATATGTTGTTAGAGGCTAAGAGCGCTCAAACAGTTGCAACATTTTTTGTTTTGAATTGTCTAATTGAAGCTGTTAAGGTAGCTTTTTACATGAAGATTGAAAAATCTGTAGCCATGCACAACTAGTACTACATGGCATGTTAACTTATAGTCTAAGAATATAACTTTGGAAGTTGTCTTACAAAGCCTTGATGTCTTGATATGTTTGAAAGGAGGTAATAAAACAAAATTTTTGTGTGCAGATCTTGTATTGACCGATAAACTTGTGACATATGATTTGGAAAAGAAGACAATTGGATGGATAGAGCATAATTGTAAGTATACATTCTTTTGTGGAGTTCTTTTACTTCTTTAAAAGACTCAATGCTTTCTGTTTTGTGGCAGAAGTGTGCGAGTTGGGTTACTAGGTGTTGTAACCCATATACATTGTTTTCTCGTAATGATTTTACCTCTTTTCCGGGCGACAGCTTATTTGATTGGTCACTGTTAATCTCTTTAACCGTTTTTTGTGGTTTTAAAAGAATTATCCAAGAAAGATCTTTAGTTCTTATATAAAACTTGCTTTCAAAGAAATATTCACAATGATTTTAACTTTTTGTTTTAAAAATTGACAATAATTTAGCTTCTTACAACATAATGTTTTCAATTAGTGAGTGTGGAGTGTGGACCGCAGAAAACAAGGTGTTTGATCTGTGAGGGGGTGTATGGGCTTGGCTTTAATTTTCTTTTTAAATAACACTGTAGATTTATAATACAAAGTAATTAATTGTTACCAATATTTATATGTAAAACATAATAAACAACTCTTATGAACCACTTATTTTGTCAAAGATTCATTTCCTACAACAACAGTTGTAGGATATGACCTTTAACAAAACATAATATAGCCCGGGATGAAACCAAACGAAAGAAAAGGTTAAAGGGTAAAATAACATACATTCGTGAAATTTTGTAATAAAATAGCACGGTGATCCATTCCAGATAGATTCTAACACAAATTCATTCAGTTTCAAGTAAACTGGTTAAAAGGTCTGTGTTCAAACGAATTGATTCTGTCATAAAATATATCAGGTTCATACAAACGGTAAAATAGGTCATTTTGTTCTATTTAAAACACGAATCCAACATGAGTTTTAATTTTTTAGGTTCATCAAGCATCAAAGTGAAAAATGATGAATCAGGCAAAGAGTATATGGTTGGTGCCCATGATATATCTCGAGCGGGTCATATTGATACCTCAACAGGGATTATGGTATCTTGCTTTATGATTCATCTAACGGTTACTTTAATCAACTCTATACCAGGAGCAATTAATATTGTATAATCATTTATTGTATACGAAACTAATAAATTTGTGTTTCTGATTTGTTATGTGTTCTAACATATAGTACTATGCATTTTGCAAACCCCAGGCTTGTTTGTTCAAATTTTTTAATTATTTTTTGCTTTATTTTTCCCCAAGAATGCATATTTTATGCAAACATGAAAACATGGTTTCTTACATGTAACTCATTCGCGGCAGCCTTTGGTTTTTTTCCTTAAGCTTCCTCTCCGCTACTTGGCCACATTAGACCCTGTTGCCCGGTTTTGTGAAATCACAAAAACACGTTGGGACAATATAAAGAGTAAACTGCAGTTTTGGTCCCTGTGTTTTGATGTCATTAACAGTTTCAGTCCTACTATAACAGTTTTGGTCCCTGTGTTTTTATTTTCTAACAGAAATGGTCCCAAACACTAACTCCATTCAATTTTCCGTTGAGTCTCCCTCACATATGGAGTAAAAATGTCATTTCTACCACTCTTTTTGACATGCGACTAAATAAAAATGTTAACCTACATGATGACCTAAATAAAAAAGATAGAGAAATGACATTTTTACCCCTCAAATACGGGGCGCGTGTGAGAGACTTAACGGAAAACTGGATGGAGTTAGTGTTCGGGACCATTTCTGTTAGAAAATAAAAACACAGGGACCAAAACTGTTAAGGTGGGACTAAAACTGTTAATGGTATCAAAACACAAGGACCAAAACTGCAGTTTACTCCAATATAAAACAAAGCCTTTATAGCGTAAAAACCCATTAACCCATTTGACCCGTTTGTGTAACTATTTGTACAACCCATTTGCAAATATCTTAGTAATTCCAACACATCCCATATAGGTGCACATAATCAAATATGACCAAGAATTTATGTTTAAATAAAATATAGGTTCAAACATATATTTTTATTTATGTTTAGAAAACTTGCTTTTGTGCAGCACTTTTCTATATAGCTGCACTAATCAACTCTATTGACCAACTTACCGGATGTTTCTATGATTTTATATGATTTTTACAAAAATAGGACGACAACTTGTTTTAGCCAAAACAGCATGCTGTCATTTCGACATAGCCACTGAAATCACCATTTTTGACTCATTTAACATCCGAACCAGGTCTTCGTCTTCTAATATGAATTAAACTAGACTTAAAGAGCTTTTTGAAAATATAAGGCTCATCTTCTTAATATTTTTCAATGATTTTATATGAGATCTTAATATTTTTCTATGATTTTATATGAGATCTTAATATTTTTCTATGATTTTATATGAGTTTTACAAAAACATGACAACAACTTTTTCAATTTCATATAGAACCATTTAATTCATACATCCACATTCTTTGAAGCATTTCATCAAACACTTGGTGTGCATGCAATATGTAAGGCACAACGTACAAGTAACATATGCCTAATTTCTTAGCTCAAAGCATCATCACCATGTTTTCTTACTAAAATCAAGTATAGACGTCAAACATAGCAAAACAATAAAATTCTTTCAATCTACATGTCAAATTAACCAAGAATGATCATGGGTTATCCCCAATTCAACAATATTCCAACTCTATGAAATTTCCTTCAATTTACTAAATATCCACACAATTACCATACATTCAAGTTCTAGTCATCAGTTAAAACTAGTTTCTACATGAATTCACATATCATTATTTATGAACCCTAATACTTCATTATATAATGTGTTTTTAACCAAAAATCTAAAAAAATGAAATTTCATCACTTACATTATGTCTTAAACTATGAGATGGTTAATAATCTTCAATCATGCAAGCATTTGGATTTAATTTCACCATCACAATTCTGAATTGCTGAATTGTTTTTAGTCTTCTTCTTTTCCTCTCTTAAATGTCGATACAACCAAATGGTCAATGTCAGAGACTTTATTCCACTTAGTGGTTTTATTATAATTTACAACTTCAGCCCCTAATATTTGATATCCATCATCTTTTGGCTAGAACTTCCTTTCTAATTAATAAGACATTCTAAGAGATAAACTAACCTAGGTAATTATCTCATACAATACATAAAACAACCAAATTAATTAGAAGAATTCATATTTTGGGGCGTTACAAGACTACCCCCCTTAAAAAAGGTTTCATCCCCGAAACTTCTTCCATTCTTTTCCATAAAATTCCACTTTTTCTCTTCGGGTCTTTGTTCATCCCAGTTACATAAACAGAATGCATACTTTAAACGGACTCACTCACGACACTTACAAGGGCTTTTTTCGTCGTGTCAAGACATGCTCATATGTTTTGCTCCAAGCTTCTTATATTAACAAAAGGCTTTCATGTGTTTATTAATCACAATAAATCGGTTATTCCAGTTTTCAACTAACAAACCATTCTTGTGTTAGCCACATAAGCACTCATCATGAGCCTACTGCATTAATCCACTATTTACATCATTTCAAGTACTTTCTTTCCTTCATACATAAATAGAAAAACTATGATCATATGTACATTACCATAATAAACCATGATATCGTAGGATAACTACTCCCTTTTTTATCTATTCATAAGAGAACAAAACATAAGCTTAACATCAAGTTATAATCAATAAATGTTTTACCTTCTGTGTACAACCTCTCAAGGTTAATTTTAGGAAATGCCACTCATGCCAATTATTTACATATGCACTTCGACTCGAGTGTTTCATACAAATACTCCATCTTGACTGAAGATTTCCATTCAAGGTCTTTAGATTACTCTCAGTAACAACAAATCTGAGTTAATAATCATTCGAATATTGAATTTTGAAGACTATCTTTCTATATTACCTCATATTTGACACGCATTTCATTCATATAAAGAGTATTATTCGATTTACCCAATTTCTATTTAACAAGCATAAGTTAAATAATTACTAACCTTGCTTTCATGCCACTAGTCAAGCACTAGTAAGATGGATGGCCAAGCTTATGCATAATGCCCATTCCATAATTGGATTAGTCCCAACCATCCGCATGACTAATTCAAGTTGTAGTCATATTTCCATAGATTCTAGTGGTTTCATCATTTCGAGAAATCAATCATTTGTATCTACAAAATCAAAAGTTAGACATATATTTGCATTCAACAACGGTAGACTTTCAAAAGTCCACTTATGATTCCTTTCACATAAAATGTCTAGCTATCTATCATTCTTCCGTAGAGTTGTTGATAACATGCGAAACCATATCACATATTTTATTCTTACATAGGGTCCTTACATTTCATTAGTTATATTGTTAGTTTTCTGAATTTTGACTTTTCAAAGTCAAACTGTCACAATTATCAAATTATGGTCCTTGGTAATCAATCCATTTCATTACTACTAATCATAAACCGAAGCAAATATGTAGTTTTCTTTCTTTGTTAATAATTAAGTCATTCAATCAGGTTTTAACCCTTTATCCTCGTCTAATCCATACTTGTCTATCGACTAGTAATTTTATGCATGCACGTTCAATCCTACTTATATACTCTACATGCCTGAATCTTTCCATTCAATACAGGTTTGATCCATACTTATGGACTCAAAATTTCATTCATGCATGTCCTATCCGTACTTACATACGGATACAGAACATTCCATTCCATTCATCTTTGATCCATACTTACTTATGGACTCAAACTTTCATTCATGCATGCCCTATTCATACTTACATATGGACATAAAAATTTCGATTCCATACATGTTTGATTATGGACTCAAACATTTTCATTCAATGGACATTTTATCCATACTTACCTATGGACTTAAATATTTCATTCAATACACGTTTGATCCATACTTACTTATGGACTCAAACTTTCATTCAATATGGAATACTCTCAATTACTTAGGAGCCTTACATGTAATCCACAAACCATCCTCAAATTAGTTTTCCTTACTCTATCATGTTTAGTTTATAAGAGCTTTAAGCGCCCCCTCCTTTTTTAACCTTCTTAGAGAATCCTTTCGTGCTCACCCTTTTGTATATGGTTTGTTCCATCCTTTATTATTATTATTATTATTATTATTTTTTAACATGATCATTTTCTCCCACTTTACCAGGCATATCTATAATGATTCTCATGACCTCACATGTTTCATATGCTTCTTGCGCACTGGCCAGGCACGCATTTCACATACTAGTCATGTGCTTTCATGTAATCATTATTGTATGCCTAGGAAGTGGGTTTCAACTTCATGTAATTCTTTCAAATCCTTTATCTAGACAACATTTTTGCCATCCCTTTTTAAATTTACGGTTCTTCAAGTACCAACATATGCTAGTATCATGTACCTGTGATCAATCTGTCTTATCTTCATACTTTGAAATATTCACTTGATTGCGTCCTCAATACATTCTCATCATCTACTAAAGATCACACTGATATAAGCATCAAAGTTAGTTTCAACATACTTGCGAGAGCTTAAATTCACTTCTACTTTTTGGTCTTGACTGAGACGAGGATTGTACGGGTCACTAACAATAAGAGCACACAAGTTTGAGTTCAAGTACTTTCTTATTGTACTTGTTTCACTCAAACCAGGGCTCTAATACCAACTTGTTAAACCCTCTGTCATTTTAACAAATTCATGCAGCGGAAAAAAAATACGAACCAGAAAATTTTTTGCTTTATAAAACATTAAAAAACGTTTGAAAACCATTTAATACTACGTTTCAAGTGTTTCGTCGTTCATTTGTATTATGTACATTAAAATACCAAGTCTAAAGACTAGATGACCATGTCCCCGTACAATCCATGTCCTGACTCGATCTTCAAACATTCCTCGTTTTTGTATGAGAGAGACCCTAACTACCTGCGACCACCACATAACCATATCATTAGTTAAATAAGTGACTTCATGCAAGATCTGAAGATTAAAGATATAATATCGAAAGAAAACTCCATGGTCTTGTTAACTTGTCTCTGCAAGTTAAGATCCAATCTGGTTACTAACTTGAACCCGAGCTCTGGATTCTAACTTTTATCTTTCATGCTTTAATCCTTAACATATCTGCACTTTCCTATCCCATGACATAACGAAATTGTTAACGATATTATAATACATTCATGCATATAATTCCCATGATTGTATTATCAAGATCCAACCATTACATACTCAACCGTTTCATACATATATGTTATCATACTTGTAATTACAGGTTCCATAACAAGTTCGAAACAATGACTTGTATAAAAAAATGGATGTATGTACAGAACATGGCCATGTGTCAAGTAACATGGCCATGTTACTTTCAAAATTCTTATCAGATACTACATGGCCATGTTTCTACCAGACATGACCATGTCAGAGGCAAAGCTTAAGAAAACTCCACTTTAATTCTTGTGTTTTTCAATAAAATAATCTTGTGATTAATCAAAACTATAAAAATCCAAATAAGTCGCAACTAAGTAACCATCCGAATAATACGTACTATTAATACGTATCCTTATTCACTTGTCATCTATATAACTTCTTACTACTCATGAAGATTAGGATATTTATCCAACTTCATATCATTACTACTTCGAATCCTTACATATTAGTATCCCCTTCTTCATTTCCATACAAGTTTATCCATTTCCTACAATTTCACATATCATAGATACACAAGGATCACCTAATGCATCACCATGAACAACTCAAGGTTGCACCTTAATTTCCAGATAACCACATTCTACAAATATCTAGTTCTTATTCTACGTTTATAAATAAACATGGCATTAACAAACCAAGAGTTTAATTCATAAGTCACTTACCTTGAGTTCTCCATGTCCTTGCTTGTTTACTTGCCTCATCTTGACCTGATAGCCCATTCCAAGCTTGAGTCCATCTTGAAATGATTCCTATTACTTTCATGCCATCACATTCACAACATTATTAGTGTATTTCCCATTCATAATAATAATCATTTCCAACTTCTATGTCATGTTGACTTTCATAGTTCAATCATCGACATGCATAAGACATGAACTAATAATCACACTTGATTATAATTCAATCCATTCAATTTGCCATCATATATGATGCCACATAAACAATCTAACATGTATCATATAATCTCTCTAGTCTTACTATCATGTTACAAAGTCAAACCGTGTTATTCCCAGATTCGTTTATGTATACAAACTTATAACTTAGGAACATATGTCCATATTGACACACTAGACTATTAATTACACCATATGCATTGCATTCACATGTTGTAGGACACACACAACCTTATGATCACTTAGGTACATACACACACACACATAATCTCATGCATCATAGTGTAATGTTCGAGATTCAATTTAAACAATTATACACATTCCACCCATTTGACCCGTTTGTGTAACTATTCGTACAACCCATTTGCAAATATCTTAGATAATCCAACACATCCCATATAGGTGCACATAATCAAATATAACCAAGATATCATGTAAAAATAAAATATAGGTTCAAACATATATTTTTATTTATGTTTAGAAAACTTGCTTTTGTGCAGTACTTTTCTGAATAGCTGCACTAATCAACTCTATTGACCAACTTACAGTTTTATTTAGCCTTTCATGTTTAAATATGAATTATTGTAGACTCAAAGAGCTTTTCATCCATATATAGCACACCTTTACCGGACGTTTTTATGATTTTATATGATTTTTACAAAAATAGGACGACAACTTGTTTTAGCCAAAACAGCATGCTGTCATTTCGACATAGCCACTGAAATCACCCTTTTTGACCCATTTAACATCCGAACTAGCTCTTCATCTTCAAATATGAATTAAACTAGACTCAAAGAGCTTTTCGAAAATATAAGGCTCATCTTCTTATTATTTCTCTATGATTTTATATGAGTTTTACAAAAACAGGACAACAACTTTTTCAACTTCAAATAGAACCATTTAATTCATACATCCACCTTCTTTGAAGCATTTCATCAAACACTTGGTGTGCATGCAATATGTAAGGCACAATGTACAAGTAATACATGCCGAATTTCCTACTTCAAGCCATCATCACCATGTTTTCTTACTAAAATCAAGTATAGACATCAAACATAGCAAAACAATAAAATTATTTCAATCTACATGTCAAATTAACCAAGAATGATCATAAGTTATCTCCAATTCAACAATCTTCCAACTCTATGAAATTTCCTTCAATTTACTAAATATCCGCACAATTACCATACATTCAAGTTCTAGTCATCAATTAAAACTAGTTTCTACATGGATTCACATATCATTTTTTATGAACCTTCATACTTCATTATATAATTTGTTTCTAACCAAGAATCTAAAAAAATGAAATTCCATAACTTACATTATGTCTTAAACTATGAGATGGTTAATAATCTTCAATCATGCAAGCATTTGGCTTCATTTTCACCATCACAATTCTGAATTGCAGAATTGTTCTTAGTCTTCTTTTTTCCTCTCTCAAATGTCGATATAACCAAATGGACAAAATCAGAGAATTTATTCCACTAAATGGTTTTATTATAATTTACAACTTCAGCCGCTAATATTTGATATCCATCATATTTTGGCTAGAACTTCCTTTCTAATTAATAAGACATTCTAACAAGATAAACTAACCTAGGTAATTATCTCATACAATACGTAAAACAACCAAACTAATTAGAAGAATTCATATTTTGGGGCGTTACATTCTAAATAGTAATCAACTCACTGTTTTCATCTATTTGTATCAACACTTTGATAACATTCATCATGAATCTTGCATAAATTGATTACATATCTTGATAACTGACACATTTGTAACTAATTTCAGATGGAGAATTTAAAGTATGAGCCAAAGCATAATTTTGTGGCTATGCTTGATGAATCCATTCCAGAAGCATCAGGGTATCAAGAAATGATCAAATTTATGCTCAGAACCAAGTATGTGTATGCAATGTGCGCCAAACCTATTGTATATACGAGGTTTGCTGGTCCAGATAATCGCAAATCCGTGCTATTATGATTTAGATCTGATTAAAACCCTTTGTTACCACTAGATCTAGTAATAAAATGATTATGAATTTGATCAAAAAGCTAAACAACCCATAAAACCCATTAAGAAGTAGATTAAGAAGATGAAGATTAGATGAAGTAATTAGATTGAATGCAAAAAAAGATATAATCAAAACAATTCCTTGCAAATACAGATCAGAATCGAACTCAAGATCAAAGTATAATTGTATTCCAATAAGCTTCCTAGAGTTGTGTACAAATGAACCCTACACAACTATATATACAGTTGCTAGTGTCGTAAGTAGTTTCGCAAATGCGAAACTGCCTGGTCGCTAGGCTATGACAAGCTGCATGCGACACTCAGTGTCGCATGTAGTGTCGCATAAGTGTGCATTACAAAATATAATCTAAACATCATAAACTAACTATTACAACGGAAACAAAGTACGACTAATCTATTACAAGTAAACAGAGAACAAACAAAAGATAACGACATGGTGAAGTACCACCCTACATGTGATCATCAATACTCCCCCTAGGGAGGTACTTCACCTGTCGGGTCACCATCTTCAGCTCATGCCTTGGCCGCTCCGAATAAGTCAGTCAATTCACGAACATCTTCTTCCAGGTCCACACGTTTCTGCACGCTCCGACCTAATCCCACGAGCCCGATTAGCTACCCTTTCAAATAGGGCAGCTTCCTTCTTCGTCTCCGCTCCAGCTCCTGATTTATCCGGGTTCTCACATAAATCTTTAGATTGTCACCTGAGAACCCGAAAACTTCCATTGGATCAAACAATCTTCATTCAGCTCCATCCTTGACACGAACCACGGCCTCCCCCGTTTGATTATCATAAAACCATTTTTCAAACTCCTGCAATCGGGATGGACTAGGATCTGAAACCCTCAGTCTTTGTACCGTCTTGATTGGATTTAGCTTTAAAACAATCTTTCCTTTTCCCGTAATCCAGTCTAGGTCCTTCTTCGACCTCCTCTCCAACTTATTATATCCAAAACTCTCGAAGTTATCCTTTAGTCCAGTCTGAATTTCTTCTTCTAATAATTTCACACGATCGCTGAGATCTGCGTTAGTCAAGGGTAGTATAGCCAACCGCCTCAAGTCCCATTTTGGGAAGGTCTTGAAGTGCTTGCGGTTGCTGACATAACTAATCTCGCCCCCTCTTCTCTTGATCATAAATTTCTTCAAATCCAAACTGACCTTCCAACTGAAAATCTTGTTGTCAGTATCCTTCAGGGTCGGGGCGTCAATGTTTTGGAATAGAGGGGTAACGTTTTCTGGTTCCTCTACCTTCCTAAATAAGTTAGATTTGTCCAATTCAATAACATCACCCTCTAATTCACTTCTCTGAGCCACATATACCATTTCCTTCTCACCCATCTCGTAGAAATATGGCTTAGAGTCGTAATCCACTAGCTGCTCCTCCACTTCTTCATCCACCAATTTCATCTCATCAATCTCACCTTTTTCTACTATCACTTCGTCACCTCCCAAATCAGTTTCAATATCGAAACAGAAGTCATCAGCCACTTCTGTTTCCTTAACGGCTCCGCTTCCACTAGCAGCATTAAATCCTCCAAAATCTTTTCGGCTTGTCCCTATCTGCACCATCTCCTTCAGTGTTGGATATTTTGATATGCTAATGATGCGTGCAATATATATATATAAAATAAACACCTAAAAACACCTAGTTTTAAATTTATAAAAACCTAGACGAACTACTAAATCACACACAACCGGCAGTGGACCGGTCGAATGTAATATAGTGAAACGTAAGTCCGGGTGTCGACCCACAGACTCTATATACTACGCTAAATTAACTAACTAAGACTCAACTGACATGACACGAACTTTAATTAGAAAGATTATTTGGAAGGGGGTTTACTGCTAAAAATAGAAACTTACTAAAAAGGGAAACTTTCTAAAAATAGTAACTTACTAATAATAGAAACTGACGAGATTAAAGACGGGTGTAAAACAGAATAATGGAGACAAACCACCTAGGCTAGAAATCATCGTTAACTTCAATTATCGCTCACGTTGGACTAATGGTTATGGAACCGGGATTTAAACGTATTCACTTAAAGGCAACCCTAATTAAGACCCTAGACCCTTTTCGAGAAGAAACCTAAAGGGTTACTATCAAGTTATTAGCACACCGGTTACGAGATTAAGTTTCCTCACAGTTACCAAATCATATTATGCTTAATTGACCCACGCTAAGATCTATCTCACGATATAATCCTTTAAGTCATTTGAACCAAATCATTCGATTTAACAAGCAAGATTGGTAATTATACTAAGCCGGAATTTTCACAAAAAAACCTAAACCTAGCAAATCAAGCAACCGAGACTTATTAATAGCCTATCACCTCACGGATATCTAGGTTAGCTACACGTTATTATCGATTTCACTAATATAATTAATCCTATGGTTTTATTGCAAATCGACCATAATAATCACAACGCAAGTTAATGACTAAACGAGCCCTATTACGTGACATAGACAATCACCAAGAACACGTGGATTAAAAATACCAATTTCATCAACGCAAACATATATTATGCATCAAACAATTAAAAAGATTCAAACTTTTAATTAAACATAAACCATAAACCAAAAGTTAATCCAACATGAGTTCAAAATAGCGTTAGCGAATCATTATAAAGCCTAGGTGATTCTAAAAAGGTTTAGCCAATCATAGTCATACCAACGAACGCAAATTCAAAAGTATTAAACATGATAAAAACAAATAAAAACGAAAAAACGAAGTAACCCGAGTGATCCAAGATGCAATCTTCAATCCCACGAGCTTCTGACACATTGTTTCGCCTTCATAGCCTCCAAAAACGCCTCCGAGCTGCTGTTTTCCCACTCCAATTCGTCCTCTAGGGTTTCTAGGAGGCTAGGGTTTCATAAGGAGTGTTTATATAGCGAACCGGGTCTAGAAAAGCCCAAACTTTCTTCGTTTTTGCGTACAGGCTCTCTCGTAACTCTGTTTCGCGTCCCGTTTTCGCCTACGGATTCGATTTTTCACGATATTTCCGTTTCTTTATCAACATGGGACCTACAAAACACAAAATCATTAGTTGTGCCAAAAATGATATAAAAACGTAACCGAAACGACACAAAATGCAAACAAACTCAACCCGGGATTTATGTATATTTATCATTGTATCAAACATCCCCACACTTAACCTTTTTCGTCCCTGAAAAAGCATGCACATAGAATCATAACTAATTAAGATATTCAACATTTCGTTACAATTTTCAAACAAGAAACAAAATCAGATAAACATCGGTGCATTTTATTTAAACATCCTAACACTAGCTAATTAAGTTTCCTCTTATGTTTAATTTCAATTTAATTAGATCATTTGTCTACAAGGTCTCACACAGAGGAAAATAAAGTCAGCCCGATTATTGTTGCTTAACGAGGCATCGGATAAAGCAAAAAGGTTTTCCTACCAAAATAACCTAAAGAACTTAACTAAGCTAAGAACTAGTACCATATTAAGGTGGATTTTGATGGATGAATTTTGTGGGTATAGACTGTTTATTCTCTTTTTTTTCATAAAACAAGATCACCTCACCCAAGGGTGTCGTATCCAAGTCGCTATCCCGGAGGTAGAGCACATGAGGTCTTGGATCACTTGCCTTATATATATATATATATATATTTGGCTAGTTTGAGCTCTTTTATTTAGCAGCTACTTTGAGCGCTTTTCAGTACTATACCCGGTGGACATTTGATTTGCGGATGCGCCACTTCTTTCACAAGAAGTGTGTTATAAATCCTAAAATGCCACTACCCCTTAACCTATCTAAATTCTAAAGCCTAAAATGGTGCCTAAGTTAATTTAGTTAAGGCCTTCTTATTCCTCCTAGATGACAACCCACGAGATTCACGACAATTACTTTTCAATTAAAGACACTTAGGGAAACCATCTCAGCTAATTGGGTTACCAAAAGTTTATCCAAATTCATCTTTGTTTTAAAAACCACAACTCATTTGAAAGCCAAAATCAGTTTACTATCATTTTCTATTTAAAAGTGCACAACTTAAACAAAGACATTTTCAATTTTTTCAATTTTTTTTTTGGATTTTTTTTAGACTTTATATAACTCAAAACATACTAAACAAACTCTAAGACTCAAAAGCTATTTCTCATCCCCACACTTAAGTTCTACATTGTCCCTAATGTAGAAATGGAAAACATCTAGAAAATGAAAACATTAAAAAATAAAATAAAAATGCAAAAATAAAATAAAATAAAAAAAATAAACGGGTGAATTGGAAAAGACTTAGCTGGTTTTGTGAAACGCGTAAGCTCCAAGTCTTCATTCCAATCCGCAGCTTCGATCGTATAGCATTTCGGTCGCGATCGAGCTTCACCGACACTCTCGAGCTCCATCTTCGTCTTCACAAATACAAACTCACCCGAATGGAGATTGAGTATGGGTGAGAATGATTTAAACCTGCAAAAACAAACAAAAGTATACCCAAGCATAACACTGACTCGACAAAAATGAAATAAAATAGAATAAAATAAAAACTGACTCGATAAAAAATAAAATAAAAAAACTAAATAAAACTGACTTGATAAGAAAATTAAACAAACTATAAAAACTAGTAAACCAATGAGAAACCTCCCCACACTTGAACTTAATCAGAGGCTTCTCTTTGATCTGGACCCTATCTAACCCGTTCAATTCCACATGACCCACATAAATACATATAAATTTAAGAGTGGAATTGAAAGTGTCATTAAAAAACAAATTAAAAACTTGGAACGGGTCAGACCACCAATATTTAAACTTACCTGGAAAGAATCGGATTCAGGTCATTTAACTAGAAGACCGATCATGCTTAACTTCTAATTTATTAATCTTTATTCTTGCCTGAACCCAACTCTTCTTCTTTCTCTTACTTACCTTCTCCCGTGATTTAAGTAAACTAAGTATAGCTTCATCCTCTAAATGTTTCACGGGCCGGCTGTGGTGTTCCTCTTCTATCACCACACTTACTTGATGATCCTCACACTTAGTTTTTTCATAGTTTGTAGGGTTGATCATCTCTACTGGTTCATCTTCTAGGAGGCTATCTAAGTAAGTTAAGTCACACTCGGTATCAATCATACCTAAATCACTATAATCGGGTAAACTATATAACTCTAGATTTAAGAACTCATCCTCCTCAGACAAACAAACCTCTAACTCATCCTCATCTATACCAAACATCCAGCCTAAGGAGTCTCCTAACTCAACTTCTTCCTCAAGCACTACATCCCTAACTAAGGATTCCCTATACTTAGCCCATTTTGCTTCATCTAGTTCATCATCAGAATCACTATCAAAAGAATAAATAACATTTAAGTTACCTGGAGGTGGGACTTCATCGTCCATTTTCGTCTCCAAGTCTGGGCTAATCGGGTCATCCTCTACCTGCATCATCTGGTTGTACTCCTCAAGCTTTACCCGCATGTACTCCTTTAACTGCGCGTCTATTTCCTCCTTACTCAATGAATAATCAATAACCGATCGACCCTTCTTTTCTATTGCTTCTACTTGACAAACCGGAGGTGGGACTGAAATGTCCATTGTAGTCTCCGGCTGTACTTGTGACTCCTGTGATAGTCATGTATAGGTCGGACTCACCGGTATGTCGGTGTTATGTATTTTGTATGTATTTTGTATGTATTAGTTTGTGTTGGTGTCGACCGGGCGAACCTGATTGTGCCCGGCGAACCTATATGGTTCGCTAGATAGATTCGCTGTCAGCGAATCTATCAGCGAACCTATGTCTGATATATATTGTAACCTTATCTTGTTGAAATACAACTTTTGCACAACTTTGACAAAAACCTTATCCAACTGATTGTGTCGTGTGTTTGTTTACTGGAGGTGCTAGGAGCATATATTATTCATCTTTGTAGCGTATTTACCTCCGGTTGTGTGGATTTAATCTCATTATTGGGTGTTTGGTTATAATACACTTTGTTTGTTTGAGTCAAGTGTGTTTGTTGATAAACAAGTCATTATAGCACTGAAATCACGATCATTATGGACCAACAATATGGTATCAGAGCCTTAGTGCTCTTGATTGTTTGATTCTAGTGATTTTTGTGTTGATTTTGGGGTTTTTGTGTCAAAACACTATTTGATTCTTTTCTGGACTGGTTTGGGTGTTTTGGTGTTGTATTTTGCTTGGGTGTTGTCATATTTGGTCATAGGAAGCTTTTGAAACAAACGGGTCTACAAATGGTCAAGTTTTGAAGCTGTTCTGTTTGTTTTCGTACTGAAACAGGTTTGTTCGTAACCCAGCGAACCTATCTGTTCTTCCAGCGAAACTAGTTGTTCATCCAGCGAATCTAGTACAAATCTTGTGTTCTGTAATTTTGTGTTTGTGGCTAGCGAATATGACATTTCATCGAACGAAAGTTCACTTGTTTGGCTCACTGTACAAGCGAAACTGCTGCCAAAATCTGTCGAGCGAATCTGTGCTTGCTGGTCAGCGAATCTATTTGTTTGTCTAGCGAATCTGTCTTCAGCGAATCTACCAGCGAATCTGTTTGTTCTTTGAGCGAATCTAATCCAGCGAATTTATCTGTCTTCAGCGAATCTACAATCTGTTTAAAATTATGACTACATCAACTCTGAATATGAATGATCTGGATAGTGTTCAACCTAACAGGCCACCGAGGCTTGTTAGTGGTGAAAATTTTGAAGACTGGAAAAGGTGTTTGAAAGCTTTTTTCTACTACACTGACTATAATCAATGGGAGTCAATTGTAAATGGTCCGCACGTGCCAACGACTGTTGAAGGAACTGTTACTTCAACAAACACTGATCCAAGCACATTTACTGAAACAGACACCAAGTTGCTTGATCGTGACAAAAAGGCACTCGAGGCATTGATACTTTGTTTGCATCAGGATATTTTCAACAGGTTTGCTGAACACACAACTGCAAAAAGCTTATATGATGCGTTGTGCGAGTTCTATGATGGTAATGAGGATTTGAAATTGGATAGAAAAGCTCAAGCTGAAAAAGAGTTTAATTCTTTTGTGGGGTATTCGTAAGAAAATCTGACTGATATTACCAATCGATTTCTGTCTGTATCAAGTAATCTGAAAAAGTATGATGATAAGCTGGGAAATCATGACAAGTCACAAAGCTGTTAGATTCACTTCCTCCTCAATGGAGTCTTCAGATCAAACTGTCGAAACAAGAAAGAAACTTTCATGACTATAAGCTAATGGATGTTATAAACAAGCTGAAGTCATTTGATCTTGATGTGAAGAGAAGAGAATACAATCAGTCTATGATGGTTCCAAATATTCCTTCTCAGAATGCTGCACTTATTTCATCCGCTGCAAACTCTCACATTTACAGTGCTGCACCTGGAGGATCATCAAGTCATGTGTCTGCTAAATCTGTTGGTGCATCTACAAATGTTGGTTCAAGCTCAAATGCATCTGTCACCACTCAGATTCCATCTGACACTATGGCTTTGTTTGGAATGTTTGTTCATAGCTATGAAGCTCTTGTCGCTGGTGAGTTAAAGGGAAAAGGGGATGACTATTGAGGATATGTATCAGGTGGATCCTGATGATCTGGAAGAAACCGACATCCAATGGCAAATGGCCATGCTTACTCTTCGTGCTAGACGATTTATGGAAAGAACATGTAGAAGAAATTTTGGGAATCAGGGACAGAATAGCAAGCTGGGGTATGACAAAGGAAAGCTGAGATGTTATAACTGCAAACAATTGGGTCACTTCAAAAGAGAATGTCCTTTACCAATTGTTACTGAACCAGTGAACTCTGGAAATCCGAGAACTGTTCCTAGTCAAGAAAGGCTTGAGGAAGCAAAATCAAGGAATGAAACTGCACTGCTCACCAACTTTGATTGGAGTGCAGAAATTGAAGAGACAAAGGAGGAAATTAATCATGCCCTAGTTGCTGAGATTGTTGAGAATGATGACAACTATATAAATTGCTTTGATCCTTTCAAAGAATTTTATGGTGAAGATGAGGAAGGGAAAGTGGAGAAAGTTAATGAAGACCAATCAGATGCTATTGTTCAAGGGCATCTGAATCACTCGGGATTGGTTTGTGAAGCTGCAGTAAATGAAATGAAGAATGAGGAGGACTCAAAGCTTAACTTGGAAGCCATGATTGAGAAGGCGAGGCTTGATGCTGTTGATGAATTCAAGAGGAACACTCCCTACTGCCAGTGTGATCGTGCCCTTGCTGCCGAAAAACTGGAACATTCAAATGCCGTTGTAAATAGTCATTGGCATATTGACAGCGGATGTTCCAGACATATGACAGGGTTGAAGGACCTACTGACTAACTATCGGATTATCAATGGCGGATATGTTGCTTTTGCGGGAGACAAGAAAGGTGGTAAAATGATTGGTCAAGGAGAAGTCTCAAATGGTTCACTAACTTTGGAAGACGTCAACTATGTTCCTGAACTGGCATTCAATCTTCTCAGTGTATCACAAATCTGTGATAAGAATATTCCAGTGATGTTTCTTCTAAATGAATGTTTGTTCTTGAAGCCAGAGTTTTCTATTCCTGAAGAATTGGTGATCATGCGAGCTCCGAGACGAAATGATACATATATGTTGAATATGGGATCAAAAGAATCAACTTCCACCGTGACCTGTCTCCTATCTAAAGCTTCATCTTTTGAATCTTTTCAGTGGCATAGACGTTTAGGACACATTAATTTTAAAATACTAAATAAATTGGTTAAGAACAATTTGGTCAGGGGTTTACCACTTAAAGATTTTTCAGTGGTTGAGAAATGCATGGCTTGTGCTAAAGGAAAACATCACAAAAAGCCACATAAACTTAAAATTACAAATTCAATCTCAGAACCCCTTGAATTGTTACATACTGATTTATTTGGTCCAATAAGTGTCAAATCTATTGCTAAGAAATCTTATTGCTTGGTTGTCACAGATGATTACTCTAGGTACACTTGGGTGAGATTCATGGCATACAAGAGTGAGACTGCTGAAGAGTTAATGAAGCTGATTCCTCAAATCGAGGTTCTTGGAAAGCGAAAGGTTCAAGCCATCAGAAGCGATAACGGAACGGAATTCAGAAACCATATCTTCAACTCTTTCTGTGAACAACGAGGTATTCTCAGACAGTTTAGCGCCGCACGAACACCACAACAAAATGGTGTTGCTGAAAGGAAGAATCGAACTCTTGTGGAGGCTGCTAGAACTATGCTGATTGAGTCAAAGCTTCCAATTATTTTCTGGGCAGAGGCAGTTAATTGTGCAGCTTATGTTCTACATAGGGTACTGATTGTCAAAGAAAAGATGAAGACATCATACCAGCTGTTTCGAGGGATTAAGCCGCTGATTGATTTTCTACGCCCTTTGGATGTTCTTGTACTCTGTTGAATACTCATGATCAGAAAACGAAGTTTGGTGCTGTTTCGGATGAGTGCTTCTTTGTAGGATACTCGAACACACAAAAAGCGTATCGTGTTCACAACAAGCGAACGCGGATTGTGCAAGAGTCCTATTATGTTGACTGGCAAGAGTCAAACACAACAAGTATTGGTAATGAACCGGCATGGTTTTATGATTCCACCACTATTTTCAAATCATTCAATCTTCCTGACTCTGACGATGATGACATCATTCCTCACACATCAGTTTCTATCTTTAACCATCCACCTACACCATCACAAACACAACCTTCAACTACACAATTACCTCCCACTTCATTTGACATTCCTTCACCTCCACCATCTCAAACTGTTCCAACTTCTCCATCAGATATTCCATCATCATCCACTTCCATTCCTACATCTACCACTAATATAATTCCTCCAACCTCAAACATACCTTCACAACCATCTAATCAAACACTCTCAATCGAAACCAATCCTTTGCTCCTCAACACAGACTTCAAAACCTTGAAAAATCACCCTCATGACTATATCATAGGATCAATTACTGATGGTGTGCGAACTCGGAGTCAGAGTGGTTTGATTAATGAATGTCTCTATGCTGCCTTTCTATCTCAAGTTGTTCCGAAGAATTATAAACAAGCACTTGAAGATCCTAGTTGGGTTGATGCCATGCAAATGGAACTGCAGCAATTTAGGAAGCTTAAAGTTTGGGAACTGGTTGATCTTCCTCCTAATAAGTGTCCCATCGGCACTAAGTGGGTTTTCCGAAACAAGCCAGATGATCGCGGTGTTGTTATCAGAAACAAGGCGAGATTGGTTGTTCAAGGATTTGCTCAAGAGGAGGGGATTGACTACACTGAAGTTTTTGCTCCAGTCGCTCGCCTTGAAGCCATCAGAATCTTTCTTGCTCATGCTGCGAACAAAAACTTTAAAGTTTATCAGATGGATGTGAAATGTGTATTTCTATATGGAGATATCGATGAGGAGATCTATGTATGTCAACCACCAGGTTTCGAGGATCCAGATTTTCCTTCAAAGGTGTACAAGCTTGATAAATCCTTGTATGGGTTGCATCAAGCTCCACGTATCTGGTATGAAACTCTGACACAGTATCTTCTCAGCAAAGGTTTCTCTCGTGGGACTATAGATATGACATTGTTCAAGAAGGAGGTGAATGGCGAGCTGCTGATCGTTCAAGTGTATGTTGATGATATAATCTTCGGTTCGACTAATGAGGGGCTGTGTAGAGAGTTTGAAAAAGTGATGATGGATCGCTTTGAAATGACGATTATGTGGGAGATGTGTTTCTTCTTGGGGCTGCAAGTGGAACAAAAGCCAGATGGAATTCTTATCCACCAAGAGAAATATATCAAAGAGATCCTCACAAAGTTTGGCATGGATGATTCTTCTCCGGAATTGATTCCTTTCACCGCTCAAACATGCCTTACTTCTGATGATAATGGGAATCCTGTGGATGCTCATCGGTATCGCTCGATGATCGGATCTCTCATGTATCTGACTGCAAGCCGACCGGACATTACATTCGCTGTGTGCTACTGTGCTCGTTTCCAGGCCAATCCAAAAGAATCACATGAGAAAGCTGTTAAACGCATTTTTCGTTACCTTAAGGGTTCCTCTCGTTTGGGACTTTGGTACCCAAAAGGTGGGAACTTTGATTTACATGCTTTTTCTGATAGTGATCATGCTGGTTGCAGGATCAACCGAAAATCAGTCACTGGCGGATGTCAATACCTTGGCGAATGTCTTGTTTCCTGGCAAAGCAAGAGGCAAACAACCGTCTCTCTCTCCACAGGAGAAGCAAAATACATTGCTGCTTCAAGCTGCTGTTGCCAAGTGCTCTGGTTTCAGCATCAGATGATGGATTATGGCATCAACTTTCTTCATACGCCACTCTTTTGCGATAATGAAGCTGCTGTTGGAATCGCCAAGAATCCTATTCATCACACTCGCACCAAGCACATCGAAACAAGAATTCATGACATCAGAGACGCACAGGAAAAGGGGTTCATTGATATTATTCCTATTGAAACTAGAAAGCAAAAAGCTGATCTTTTCACAAAAACTTTTGACAAACCACGTTTTTATGAACTGATCTCTATGCTGGGACTGATATCTTTTTGAAAAACTTTTTCTATGTGAATCAATTTGTAAATATGTAAATAACCTTTTCATTTTTTTTTCTTCTTTGAAAATTCCATGGGTCACTCATTTCTTCGCTCCTTTATCTTATTTTAATTCCTTTTTATTTTCTTTTATTCTGAATATATATATTAAAGAAAATCTGAAAAACAAAAATTTCTTAATTAGATAGCTATAATATAGAAATTTTGGGGGAGATATTAAAGATTAACTATTTATAGTTTTTCAAATTTTGCTATGTCAGGATCTCCGTTTTGATTGATGTTGAAGAGACGTTGACGGAGGTTAGAAGCATTGTGTTTGGGATATGTCAGATAGGCTCAGCCCGAAAACAAAGTAAACAGTGATTGTGCAGCCAAACATAACGTTCAAGATCTCGACCACAAGGATTATCCCCTTGACATGATTGGATTGCACAAAGATACGGGTTCTGTCAAAAATGGATTGAGAGCGTCAAATCTTTGCCTTGATTTCCCTAAACATCCCAAATCACCCTCACCCTATCCCCGAATCGAGTTTCTAGTCTGCAAAACAAATAAAAAGCTGCTAGTGATGCTCTTTGGAAAAACCTCTGAGTGAGTTACTTGTTAACTCCTCAGAATGTATTGAGTCAAAGTGCTTAACTCCTCTGCTATACGGAAGTATTGACCTGGAGTTGGTGGATCTTCTCTGCTGTACGGAAGTATTGACCTGAAGATTCACCGAGCATTCTCAAATGTTTATCTTCTCTGTTATACGTCGGTATAGACCTGGAGCTCTGAACTATTTGAGTTTCCCAAATAATAAGTCGAATTGTGTTCAAAAGAATCAATTGCTGACAAGCTCCACTCACAAAAAGATGCAAAAATTGCACAAGTGTCAAAAGAAGCTAATGCATCGATCAATATTCAAAATTTGATCCTCGAAATTCAAGGAAAGTCAATCGTATTGCTCAGATATATCCTGATGACAGAACTTGTTCTTTCTACCTAGATGTCTGTGGGGACCGAGTTGTCTGAGCTTCTTCAATCAAACCAAAAACATGATAAAAGAAGCTGCTGATCTCTTGTTGAAAGGACTAAGGCATGGGTTTAAATGGACAAACATATTTGCAATCCCGCCAATCAATGATTCTCCGGATTCTGCTCAAAACGTCATAAAAAATACTATATCCTTCTTTAGCTTTTACTTCTTGTTTTCTCTTTCATTTTATTTTTCTTATTTTTCTCTTGTTATTATTATTTTTCTCTTGTTTTACAAAGAATTTAAAATTTGAGAAAAACCAAAAACATTTTAATTTTTTTGTGTCCCAGCGAATCTTCTAGCGAACCTACAGGTTCGCCCGGAACCTCTTCACATCGCCGCCGAGGTTTCACTTGACCTTTGGTCCTCTGGCGAATCTAAAGTTCGCTAGTGGTTTAGCCAGCGAACCTGTGACTGTATATATATGTAGTGACAGCGAAACCCTTTCACACATTCGCTGTCACTATTACTGTAGCCGTTCCATTTTCAAAAACGTCACACATTCGATTCTCACTCTTCAACCGGTTTTTCACACTATATCACCTTAATTTTGGTCTGGTATGTCATCGTCTCCATCTTAATCTATGTTTCAACCCATCAATCGCACTTTAATCTCCTTAAATCCGTTGATCTGTGATGTTATGTAAATCAAATGTCTGATGTGTGTTATTAGTTAGGAATTTACTTCATAATATTCTCGTTTGATGCCTATATTGCTTGACTGTTGCTTTGATTGCTTGATTATGGTGTTTTGACTGAGATTTCGACTGTTTTTCAAAACTAGGGTTTCCAGCGAACCTATGTGTTCGTCTGGCGAATCTGAACGAAAGTTCAAAACTTCGAGCGAACCTATGTCGTTATGCCGCCCGTGCATCAACATAGATTCGCCCGACTGTTTCTAGCGAACCTATACATTCGCTCGACCAAATGACTGATTTTTCATGTCAGCGAATTTATAGGTTCTGGTGCCAAATCTCAGGTTCGCTCTTTCAGCGAACCTATTTATCCAGCGAATCTATTAACTGTTTTCAAAATCTTCGTTTCTGATCAATCTCCGTTTATTTTTCAGGCACGATGTCTACATTATTCTTTGAAAGAAAGCACAATATGTGTGCTTTGCTTGACGAGAATCATGAAAAAGCCGGTGGGTATCGAGACTGTATCAAGTGGTTGAAGTCGTCTCACATTCATCACGCTATTTCTCATTTACCGACTATATACGAGCTGCATGTTCGAGATTTCTGGAGAACAGCAGTGATGAATGTGTCTGTACAGCCATCACGGATTTGCGCCAAAGTTAGTGGTTTTGATCTGGAGTTTACTGAGGCTGATCTGGCCAGGATTTTGAGGTTAGAGGATGATGTCGGAGATGAAGTCAATATGACCGCTGAGGAGGTATATGGGGCATTCAGGACAGCTGGTTATGAAGGTCCTATGCCGAGGGAAAAGAAAATGGAGTTCATGAAGTCCTATCTGATCCAAGAATGGAGATATATTGCACACGTATTCATTATCTGCTTGGATCATAGGAAAGGGGGTACTGACGGGTTAAACTTGGACTGGGCTCGAGCTATGATGCTGTTTTGCCGAGGGCAGAAGGCAAATCTTGCGAAGCTTATCTACAACTATATGCTCGAGAACATCCATGCTACTAAGGCGGGTAAATGGTTGATGTACCCCAGATTTATCCAGATGATTCTGAATGACAAATTGCCAAATCTGCCGGTTGTTGGTGAAGAGCTGAAGATATGGGAAATGCATTCGAGGATATTAAGAGACTGCAAATCAGTGAGATCTGATTGTGTTGGTAGGACTTCATTCTTGTGGGAGAACATGTACCCTGCTGAAAGATGGGTACAAGTACAAAGGTTAATGGAGACTGAAAGAAAATGTGGTGGTGAGAACATTGAGGTCGTTGAGAAAAGGATAAAGAAAAGGATTATTCGTTTGATCGAGAAGTTGATGAGATTCAGGCTGAGATAGATGCGGGAAGAGAAAACAGAACAAAGAGGAAATCTGATGCTCCAACTGAAGCGTCAAAGAAGGCAAAGCATGATATTGCGGGTACATCTACTGAATCTGTTAGTGTGTTGAAGGGTGAAATGGACAGTTTAAAGGCAGAATTGGGGGAACTGAAAGGTAAGTGTGCGGATTTAGAGACCCATGATGCTGAAAAGTCGACTGTTATCTTTGAAATGGGGAGAATGATGAAGGATCAACAGTGCCTAATTGTCAGAATATTCAAGGAGCTGAATAGCCTGAAAGAAAAGAATGGGTCGGAACCTGCTATGTCTGAAGCTGGACTGATAAGCTTAACGGATGCTCTAAAGTATCCGTTAATGGACTGTGTGTTTGGAGATGAGGATAAAGGCAAGGGTAAAGCTACTGAGGAGCTGTTCGATGAGGATATGGGTATAAATCTGGATGTATTTACTGGTCCTGAAGTGGTTGTTAGTGCTGAACCGGAGGTTGATATAAATGCTGACAGTGAGGAAGACTTAGAGGATGAGCCTGAAAAGTATAAGGTTGAGGAGAAAGGGGTCAGTTATCAGTTCGAGCACGTTGACTTAGATAAATCCGAATGGTTCAGAAAGGAGGAAGAGGTTGTTCCCGAGGTGCCCATATTTCAGAATATCGATGAACCAAACACCTCCCAGTTGGATAGACAGGTGATTGCATGGAAATACAATTCCCTTGTGGATGCGTATATGATTAAACGAAGGGGTGGTGACATCTGTTATATCAGAAACAGGAAGCATTTCGCCACCTTGCCGAGGTGGGACTTGCGAAGGTTGGCGGAACTTCCTCTGATAGGAAAGGATGACAGTGGAAGGGCATGTGCGTTTGAGGTGACGATCAAAGAGGCTGCCAAGAATAACTTCACTGATTTTGGGTATCAAAAACCGAGGAGGATGAGACAAAAGAAGGATAGGCACTGGGTTTCGTGGAAAGGTAAAGTAGTTCTGAAGATTGAAGCGCCAAAAATCATGACTCGAGTCAGGGTTCCGGACACACAGCCACCCAGATTACAGGATTTTCACAAATGGTTCTATGACAATAGTTCGGGTGAGGCTGTTATCAGGCTCAAAGGAGAAGACCGTCCTGAGATTCGTCTGTTCGATCCAATGGAGGTTTTCTCATTCTGCGATGAAGACTTGAAGATACTGTGTGAGAACCGGATTAAGCACGGGGCTGGAGATGACACTAGAACTGAAGCGAACCTGTTTGTGAAGGTTGCAAACAAAGCCCGGGGAATTCGTGCTGAACTGAGGAAGGTAAATGAAAGGTTGAGAGCGACAGATGAACAAAGAATGGATGTTGATGACTTGTCAAAGCAGCTTGATGAAACGATCGAGAAGAGGTTTGAGAAACCAGTTGATGTGGTTGATTTGGAGGTTATTGGCGAGGAGCATACTGAGAATGTACAGGCGGAAACGATTGATCTGGATATGCCTGATACTGAGGTCGCCGAAGCAGAGTTCGTGGAATCGATGCTGGTGTTTAGTGAAGACGATGAGGCCGGATCTGAAGATGTTACAAATTCATTGGCCGGTATTGAAGGAAGGGCAGGAGCATACGTTGAATATATTTGAAGCCAACAGAAGACGGAGCTAAAACAGAAGACTTCCCCAGGTGAGGTCCAACCTAGGGGGAGTATTGATAGTCATGTATAGGTCGGACTCACCGGTATGTCGGTGTTATGTATTTTGTATGTATTTTGTATGTATTAGTACTAGCGAACCTACGGGCGAATCTATAGATTCGCCCGTAGCACAGTTTAGTTTTTGTGTTGGTGTCGACCGGGCGAACCTGATTGTGCCCGGCGAACCTATATGGTTCGCTAGATAGATTCGCTGTCAGCGAATCTATCAGCGAACCTATGTCTGATATATATTGTAACCTTATCTTGTTGAAATACAACTTTTGCACAACTTTGACAAAAACCTTATCCAACTGATTGTGTCGTGTGTTTGTTTACTGGAGGTGCTAGGAGCATATATTATTCATCTTTGTAGCGTATTTACCTCCGGTTGTGTGGATTTAATCACATTATTGGGTGTTTGGTTATAATACACTTTGTTTGTTTGAGTCAAGTGTGTTTGTTGATAAACAAGTCATTATAGCACTGAAATCACGATCATTATGGACCAACATCCTGCGATATCTCATCCTCAACAGACAAACAAGAAAAATTTAATGAACCCGATGACTCGAGTTCATCCTCAGTTAAGTCAACTGATGTAGGAATATTAAAATCAAAAGACTCAGATTGGAGTTCAGAAAACTTACCTGACTCAGGATCATGATGCATATCTTCACAATTGAATTCCCACTCATCTTCATCATCACTAGACGAATCATCTCGGACGGAAAAATCATAGATTCCAGCAGGTGGTAAATCCTCATCATCTTTGACTACATATCTCTCCATGATCTCTGGCTGTTTAGGCACCACTGGTTGAACTATCTTATATTTTATAATCTCCCCCGTAAGGAATCCATAAAGTTCTAGGAGTTTTGCTTTATCCTCTGGAGTACACTCCTTCCAGCGATTCAAAATCATGTCCTGCACCATCTCAAATTGATCCCTGAGTTTTTCTTCCTCCTTTCTTCTCTTTCGAATCCTTTCTAGCTCCTCTGAATACCTTATTTGAGCTATCCTGCATGTCATCTTCTCCTCATTAGTCATATCATCCCAACGAGTAGCAAATAAACGATTGATCAGCTCTATCTCTCTTGTAAGGGCTTCTTCAGACATTGGCCCCTGCATCACATTCATCTCAAAAGAAAAGAAACAAATAAATTAAAATGATAAACTGAACATGCACAACACAAATACAAAAAAAAACAAAATCCAAAGACTAACTAGATTTAAAATCAAAGGACAATAAAAACTAGACCCCTACGAATCAAATAAAACAAAACAAAATAGCACGTGTATAGCAATTAGGTTCTCAAAAAGTTAATTAACGCAATTACTAAGAGTCCCCGGCAACGGCGCCAAAAACTTGATGCGTGCAATATATATATAAAATAAACACCTAAAAACACCTAGTTTTAAATTTATAAAAACCTAGACGAACTACTAAATCACACACAACCGGCAGTGTACCGGTCGAATGTAATATAATGAAACGTAAGTCCGGGTGTCGACCCACATACTCTATATACTACGCTAAATTAACTAACTAAGACTCAACTGACATGACACGAACTTTAATTAGAAAGATTATTTGGAAGGGGGTTTACTGCTAAAAATAGAAACTTACTAAAAAGAGAAACTTTCTAAAAATAGTAACTTACTAATAATAGAAACTGACGAGATTAAAGACGGATTCAAAACAGAAGAATGGAGAAAACCACCTAGGCTAGAATCATCGTTAACTTCAATTATCGCTCACGTTGGACTAATGGTTATGGAACCGGGATTTAAACGTATTCACTTAAAGGCAACCCTAATTAAGACCCTAGACCCTTTTCGAGAAGAAACCTAAAGGGTTACTATCAAGTTATTAGCACACCGGTTTCGGGATTAAGTTTACTCACAGTTACCTAATCATATTATGCTTAATTGACCCACGTTAAAGATCTATCTCACGATATAATCCTTAAAGTCATTTGAACCAAATCATTCGATTTAACAAGCAAGATTGGTAATTAATACTAAGCCGGAATTTTCACAAAAAAACCTAAACCTAGCAAATCAAGCAACCGAGACTTATTAATAGCCTATCACTTCACGGATATCTAGGTTTGCTACACGTTATTATTGATTTCACTAATATAATTAATCCTATGGTTTTATTGCAAATCGACCATAATAATCACAACGCAAGTTAATGACTAAACGAGCCCTATTACGTGACATAGACAATCACCAAGAACATGTGGATTAAAAATACCAATTTCATCAACGCAAACATATATATTATGCATCAAACAATTAAAAAGATTCAAACTTTTAATTAAACATAAACCATAAACCAAAAGTTAATCCAACATGAGTTTAAAATAACGTTAGCGAATCATTATAAAGCCTAGGTGATTCTAAAAAGGTTTAGCCAATCATAGTCATACCAACGAACGCAAATTCAAAAGTATTAAACATGATAAAAACAAATAAAAACGAAAGAACGAAGTAACCCGAGTGATCCAAGATGCAATCTTAAATCCCCCGAGCTTCTGACACGTTGTTTCGCCTTCGTAACCTCCAAAAACGCCTCCGAGCTGCTTTTTTCCCACTCTAATTCGTCCCATAGGGTTTCTAGGAGGCTAGGGTTTCATAAGGAGTGTTTATATAGCGAACTGGGCCTAGAAAAGCCCAAACTTTCTTCGTTTTTGCGTACCGGCTCGCTCGTAACTCCGTTTCGCGTCCCGTTTTCGCCTACGGATTTGATTTTTCACGATCTTTCTGTGTCTTTATCAACATGGGACCTACAAAACACAAAAGCATTAGATGTGCAAAAAATGATATAAAAACGTAACCGAAACGACACAAAATGCAAACAAACTCAACCCGGGATTTATGTATATTTATCATTATATCAGCTAACCAGCTCATGTATTTCCTCATCAGTCTCTGTTTGCCCAACCTTTACCTCTTTCTTAACTTCATTCAGCTTAGTTAGTAATTTCTTGATAAGGCACTACTGATCAAGCACTATCTTCCTCAAATCACCCATTTCTGTTTCCTTGTGCCTTTCCTGCTACTCTAAGTTCATCAGTTTTGTCTTGACCATACCAAGTTCATTCGAGAGCGACGTATTCAGCCCATGAATCACGTTCTCATCTAATCCAACTGCACCCCTCTTATCTGGTTTCTTCTTGAAAGTTTCAGGTACTTTTTGTGCAATCTTTGGCTGCTTTCCTTTGGCCTTTTTGCTTCTGACATCAGTATCAGAATCAGTATGTGATGGTGAACGATCGGCAACCTTCCTCTTTTTCTTCCCTTTCGACTTGAATATTTCAGCTTCAATCTCATCGATCTCTTCCTCGAACGACACCGGTGTCTTTCCAACGTACTTCTTCCTCTTCTTTATGTCTTCTTTAATCACTTCCCTCAATTCCTCAAATCTTCGCTCTTCACCAGCCTTTAATTTCTCGATGTACGCCCATCTTTCATCAGTGTACATGTTTCTGAAAAGATAGGTGATCTTTCCAGAAATATCATGTCGTGGTGCAGCACAATCAGCAAAAATCCGGACATTCATTGCTGTCAGTACCAATACATCCCCAAGTTTTTGAAGGTTCGGCTTCAGATGGTCAATAAACATCTGTACAAACCTTGAATATAATAGCCACTTGTCCTTCCTTGATGACGAAATGTTCTCAATCATATACCCAAAGATCATTTGTGGAATATTCGCTTTTTCGCCCCGACATAAGTTCAGCATAGCTCTAGCCCACTCAAAGTTCAAACCATCAGATTTGATCTAGACACACAATGATCACATAGGCTATAAACCTCCACTCCTTTGACAAAAAAGACTTCTTGATTTCCCGTCTTGCTAAGAATCAGTTCCCTCATATCCCATCTCTAAAAAGCCGTTGTGCACTTCGGTAAAATTCAGCAGAACGGGTGACCCGACGTCACGATCCATCTTTAATATTTCCGCAACCATCTCAGCTGTAATAATGATACTGTCACACCCCGTTTTTAGCAGCGGATTAGTATAATTAATGGGGTCGGTGGTAACGGAAGTTGGTTACCATCGGATTATACTCAAACAACCATTAAAAAGTTACGGATAGTTAAAACGTCATAATATTATTACAAACGTTGTTCTAAAGATCCTTTTTATGACAAAGTTTTTCACTTATAAAAGTGATTATTTAAAAGTCGGTCCTAAAACAACATTTCCGTAGCATGGCGTTTGACACCAAAACCATCCCATTCCATAGCACATAACAAGCGCTTTAATCACCTGAAAAACATGTTAAAAACGTTTATCAGTACAAGACCGGTGAGTTCACAGGTTTAGGATACGTAGTCCATGAAAAAACCAATTATGATTGTACTAATAAGAGACAATATTTATCTAATCTTGTTGACTTAAAGTTGCAAAGTTTAAGTCATATGAAACAACCATAAACCCGTAATCAATCCATGACATTTACCCTCTGACAATTGCAATTATATAATCTCCCGTCGTCATTGACCGGAGCTACCGGTACGAGAGTGGGCTGTCAGTACACCCGATAGATCTACCAATATAATCCAAGGACCCCTCTCACTGAGGCTAATGATTACGTTATTTTTGAGGGTTTTTCCGGCCGAACACTTCTGGTAAACTTATGGTTTTTCATATAAATCAAAATATTCTCCATCTCTTACTTTAAATCATAATCAAATATATTTCACATGTTTTTCCCCCAAGTTTGGAATCAAAGTATTTTGAAAATGAGGCTGTGAAACTCACCTTTGATTTCCGTCAAGTTTTTGCTAGCACTTACGAGTCCAAAGTTTATATTTTCCCGATCTACTAACACCCTATATATCCAAGGGTTTCCCGTTAATAGTCGTACAATGGTCATCCAAGTTGTTCATCAACTCTACACACTTTTATGAAATGATTTATCATTTCGATTTAACGACACGTTGGTGATTCCATTTATGACCCATTTCCAAATAATATTTATATAAGTAATCTCCTTATATAAATATATTTTAAACAATACTTATGTGAGTAATCTCTTCATATAATTTTATCTTAAAGACAATCATTAGCCTTTAAACATTTGCAAAACTTTACATATATGATTTATCATATATAACTTTCGGTTTCGTTTTTATAAAATCCACACTTTATACAAAATAAATATTATCATTCTCAAAGTGTTAAGTTTTCTTAAAAACAATATCTTGAATGAAAACTGTTGGTCCATCTTGATCGAGATTTCAGTGCTATAATGATTTGTAACTGATAGGTTCAATTGGATCGATAATATCACTCAAATGATCAGAATAAAGCGTACAAACAAACGATTCAATCACAAACACAGTTCATACTCATAAATTCTCTTGTATATTGATGATCAAAGCAATTCGTAGTACAAAGTGCAGGAGAAAATAAATCACACACAGTTAATTCTCTCTCTAACAATGTAAAAATGATCTAGCCTCTCTCCTAACACACGCACACTACATGCTATAACAAACAAAATGCAAGTTTAAGGAAAATACATAATAAACCCTAAACTATACAAACATATAAACAAAATACAAAGTAAATCTTAACAAGGAAATAACCCTAACAGTACTCCCCCTAAGATTTATCTTTGGATCTTCAAAAACTTCAATCTTTTTCTTCTTTTATCAGCATCAATCTTTAATCTTTTTCTACCATTCTTCTGGTTCTTCTTTCACATTCAGCAACTCTCGACCTTTGTACTCTTCTTGTTCTTTCAACGCTTCTTCAATGCAAGATTTGAACTTTTCAGCGATCTTAGCTTGTCGAGGCTTTGATTCATTCGTCAGAATTGGTAAGGCATTCATGCGTCTGAGCGAATCCAGATTCAAACCTGCAAAATCGATATTAGCATAAAACTCAAACGGCATTTCTTGGCCTTCGACTTTCACCTCCAATGTTCCTTTTCTGGATATCCTCATGTACTCTATCTTTGGTAAATCCACCCTCACAAGATTAGAGTTTAGCAAAGCTTTTCTGACTCGTATCTTTTCAGTAGCAGCAGCTATCACTTCAATCATCACTGTAAATAGCCTTCTATCAGCTTCAGCAAGGGCATCTTTACACTTCTCAATTCTATAACTTCTCAAAAAATCAATATATGAAGGATGTAATAGCTTCAACTCAAAAGTACTGAACAGTGTGATCATATCCTTGTCCCAATCCTCCAAATTTCGAACAAGCTTTAGTTCAAATGTTTCCTGATTGAAGAACGCTTTGAGTATAGGCTTTGTCAATTGCGAACCATCTATCACTTTCAAACCAGGATCTGTCACCTTGTCAAAATATTCATCCGAGAATTCTTCAAGGTACATATCTTCAGTCACAACCAGTCTTTTCTTCTTCCTTTGTTTCTTAGCTTGCACGTATGCAGAATCTTCTTGTTGGCCTCTAAAGTCAAGAAACTTAGCTGTTCTACTCATTCCAGCATCAAGCAATATTACACACTTATCACCACGCTCAGCATGCGTGTGATTTATCAATCTCAGTTTGTGTAATTCTTTTAAGTCCTGAACTTCCAGTTTGAAAATGCTTGAGTAGTAATGATAGATGTCACATAACCCATTCACTCTCTTTATCATAAAAGCATCAAATACTTCGTCGTATTTCCATGCGATTATCTTCACCTTTTTATTTTTCTCCGGCACAATCATAGAGTCAAGCAACTCAGCAATCGACTGTCCTTTGCTTAGCAGTGACCTTACTACGTCACCTGCTGTTGCTGACTTATGCCAAGTCTCACGCACCTCCATTGGAATGTTGTAAGATTTAGCTTCGCTTGGAAACATATCCATCAGTTCGTGTCTCTTTTTGTGAGCATTTTCAGGTAATGCCATCACTGGAATCTCTTTTGGACCTAACACTTTAAATCTCTTCGTCAGCTCAAAGTACTGAGGATTATTATAATCCAAATAAAACATCCTGTTATGCATTTTCTCGGTTTTCATGAAACTGACCACTATCTTCCTCAAAGATCCAGATTTCAACCTTTGCAAAGTTTTATACGGATAGTTCCTCGAACTCAACCAACTTCGCATCTCATAAGCAGTCATTTCATCAGGATTTTGATGATAAAGCTCAGTCGGAGGCAAATCTTCGATATTTAAGCTTTCTTGCATCGGAGTCCATTCACCCATTTCAATCACGAACTCTTTTTGATCAGCTTCGGTTTTATCTTGAGCAGTAATACACTTCTCATACTCCTCATTAATCTGACTCACTGTCAACCCATTCAAAAATACAGAGTTATACTTCATTCTTTCTAAATATGCAAACCTCTGATCCAAATCATCTGGCAATTCTTCAACAGTATTCTGTACTGGTTCTGGCTCAGCTTCATCCTCAGACTCAGTCCAATCTATGTCTAAATCATCCAACGCCTCTATCATAGGTGCATCGTCAGTTTGAACCGGCTCAAACTGACTAGCCACTTCAGCTTCTGTTTCAGTTTTAGGCTTATCAACAGCTTCAACAGCTTCAACAGCTTCAGATTGAATCGGCTCAATCTGAACTGTATCCTCAGAACCAGCTTCTTGTTCACTATCAGTCACAGCAAACTCTTCAGTCTTAGCTACAGAATCAGATTGAATCGGCTCAATCTGACCTGTTTTATCAGTCTCAGCTTCAGTCACTATTTCACTCTCAATCACAGCTACAGATTGAATCGGCTCAATCTGCACTGTTTCATCAGTTTTTGCCCTTTTCGAACTTTCTTCATTACCAAATAACTCCGGTATAGCATCTATTTTCCTCTTTCCCTCAGCTTTGTCCATCTTGACAGTTTCAGCTTCAGCTTCATCGGGAATTATGATTGGTGATTCAACTAAAATTCCAGCATTTGAAGTACCTCTAGCTCTTGTCAGATAAACTTTTGGAACTTCAGATTCAGTCACTTCAATAATTTCTTCAGAAAAGTCTTTATCTGAAGACGAGCCAGCCTTCTTTGGTCTCATTTCTTCCAATTCTTTTTCCAACATCTCTTTCTCTGCCTCCAATGTGTTACATTCAGCCTTAACCTCAGTATAATCATACTTTAGGTTTTCATACTCCTCCTTCAATTTCTCATGCTCATCTTTCAACTTAGCATGCTCAATTTTCAACTCCAGATGGTCAGAATCCAACTCTTTGAAAATCTTCAAGTTCTGATTGTGAATATCCCAATATTCATCAAATCTCTTCTTTTTACGTTCATTTGATGCTTTCAACAAGTCATTTGATTTAATCAAATTTTCCACAATCTCTTCTAATTCAGCAATGCGTTTTTCTTTCTCTTCATAAATCTCATCAACACTTGGCACAATGTTTGGTGAAGACTCCAAATCTTGTCCAATGTTTTCAGCAATCTGTGGTGATATGGTGGGAATAGGATCAGTAATGCCAGCATCCACTTCATCTATCTGTGCAATAGATTCAGCTTCGGCCATTACTGCCTGAGCAATCTCTATCACATTAACCTCTTCAGGCTTTTCTACTGTTTTCTTCTTCTTTCGAACATACTGTACAGAAACATCTCTTGGAATCTCCACAACATCTTCCTCAATCACAGAAGCAACCTCAGCTGGTTCTTCTATCTCAGTAGTCTCCATAACCTCCTCAGTCTCCATTGGTTCAACCTCCTCTGAATTAGATTCAGATTCAGTATCATCACCATCATCATCATTACCATCATCATTAGCATCATCAATCTCTTCATCAATTAGATCTAACGGATTCACAATCTCTCCATGAGATATGTGATGATATACTCCATCCACATCTTCTTCATTGTTGATTATATCTCTCATATAATCAAACAACTCAACATCAGGCACATTTCCGATACTCATCTTTCGGTAAGAGAGATCGTTCATGTCCTCAGTATATAATATGCCTCCAGCATAACCTTCACTTCTGATAATGGGATAGGCAATGTTTATCATCAGTTGCAAAAACCTTGGGTACATGAGGAATTTGAACCTCTTGCCCTTCACCAAGTTAAACACAAACCCATTCATTATCCACCTTGACATGTTGAATGGTTTGTTTTCTGCAATAGCTACTATCGGTGATGCAATGTCTGAAGGAAAGTTATCAAACCCTGCACTCCTTCTAGACATGCATTGTTGCACTACATAGCACAGCAACTTGTACTTCCTTCCCAACTTAGCTCTGTAAAACTGTGACTTTGGAAACACAGGTGGATGTCCCATGTTCACAAAACAAGCTTTACACTCCTCCATGGTCAGCTCATCTAACATACCAACCTCATCCTCATCTATCCTCAGAGCTTGCCTAATAGCATCTTCTGTAACATTCAGTACCCAGTCTCTAGTGATATGTCCTCTAACCATAGCATCACCATTCTCATTCCTCACAACCTCTGCTGATCTCCAGAAGCTCTTGATCAGCCTTGCATATATGACCGGTTTGGCACATATAGCATAAACATACTTGGTCCTCTTAATGAACTTAATCATATCTCTATAGCCCTCTGTCTCAGGAAGTGATTCATCTAAACATGCCACTAGATTATGTTTAGGTTCAAATTTGAGATTCTCCATCTGTTAAAAACACACACAAACACAAAACAAGGCAAATGTATTAGATTCTTCATAAATATATCAAAAATTTTAATAAGTGTTTAACTAAAAGTTAGAAAGCACAACATTAACATAATCTGTTTAAATCCTAAATTGTTCTAATAACCTGATTTTCATCATTTTAATCAAACAATATTGAAATTTATAGATTATACTTTCTGTTTAAGCTTTTAACAGTTACTCACTTATGCAAAATTTTGACAAATTTATGATGAAAACGTTCAACATGTTTTGGTTCAGTTTTAACAAGTTTAATCACTTTTAAACAGATATTTCATTGTTTTTATGATTAACTTTTAAAAGCTTCAAAGTTCAACAATGGCGATTTATATCAGTTAAGAACATTTCTCTTGATTCAGTTGATTTTAAGGTGTTTTAGTGCAAGTGAATGATTGAATGTTGATAATCGACAGTTTTTATCCCTAAAACAACATTCGATTTAAGTTTTAATGCTCAACATCAAAGTGTCGATTCAAATTCAAAACACTGTTCATCATCGTTTTTCTTTTTAACAGTTGATTTGCAGGTCGATTTAGGTCAAAAACACATAATCTCTACCTTAATCAATCTATTAATCTTGTTATAGAGCAACAGATTGACTATGATAACAATGGCGATTTGAAGTTCAGAGTGTTTGGGTGAAAGTGAATGTGTGTGAAATGATAAGTGTTTGTGAAGAGGCGGTATTTGTATCGTTAAAAATTTTAGGTCAAACTTTAAGTGCCGGGTCAACAAAAGCAAATTAGGCCCAATAACCTTGCCGGGTCAAGTACTGTAGTGACGGGTCATGTACTGTAGTTACGGGTCAAGTACATAAAACAAGTCACCAACATGTGAAAATCACTTGACGGGTCAAGCACTGTAGATACGGGTAAGTCACTGTAGTGACGGGTAAGGGTTTAAGGAACAACTACACCTGATGGTTTTATTCATCACCCGGCAGAATAGTTGTTATCAAAACATCACCCGACAACCTTCTTCATCACCCGGCAACACAGTTGCTTTCCTTCTTCATCCGGCTTGCTTTCTTCTTTACACGGCAACCTTTGACAACCTTCTTCACACGGCATACACACTTCTTCATTACCCGGCAACATAGTGTCATACCTTTACACGGCAACAAGACTTCTTCATTACCCGGCTGTATAGTATACACTTGTCACCCGGCAAGATATCTATTACCTTCACCCGGCTGTATTTGACATGATCATTGCCCGGCTGTATATTGGTCATAACATCTTCACCTATTTCCTCAATCACCCGGCAAGTATCAGACATACAACATTACCCGGCTGAACAGTTCTTTACCCGGCTGTACAGTTGTATCTGATATCTTTACCCGGCAATAACACTTAAGCAATTTCTTCAATTTTCCTCGTCTGTTGACTTTTTCAACGATCATTTATTGCACCTGCAACATTCTCCGACATATTAATTAGACAAGATATCCTTAAAGAATGTTTGTCATATTAATTATCAAACAACATTAAACATTGCAACAAATTAATTTTCAATTAAAAATCAATTTTCTTTTTCTTTTTCAAAAATGTTTTTGCACAACTAATTTTTCTATATCCCGAAGCAATTTCTTAAAAAAACAAATTACAAAACCTTGGGTTTGTTTTTAACACATCCAATACCTTTGCTTTTCATAACTTATAATCTTGTTCATTCAAAACACACTTATTCAAAACAAAATATTTTTGGATTTTTGTAGATATTTTTCTTCAAATTATTCTCCCCCTAAACTTGAAATTTCTTGAAATTTTTAAGTTTAACAAGGATGTTGATGTGTCAATAATGATTCCATATGCCTGCACACACAAAGCACACACATTAAAATAAATACATATGCAATGCAATGAATCAAAATATCGCAGTGAGATCATACCACACATTATCTGAACATGTTTTGCAAGTTTTGAATAGACATTTGACTTATGCTTGATTGAGTGATGATATGAAAACATACCAATTAGCTCGAATTGACACACTTACTTTTTCAGTATCATGATGATATTTAAGGTTCGATTAGAATGACTTATGTGACCCACTTGTATACATATGTCAACATATTTCCTTATCAATCACTACCTGAATGCATATTGCACAGAACCTGGTCACTTACAGTCATACACAGTGTGGAATCTGGGTTCTATTCGGATTTGGTCCACTTTGGGACTTCTTTTTAATTCCAACTTTGGGAATTTTTCTTTCCTATCGTTCCTCTTGGGAATCTTCTGAATTCCATTTTGGAATTTTTGTTTGGTGTCGGTCCACATTTGGGACTCTTTTTGTTCCATTTTGGAATCTTTTGCTGCATCTTGAAGCTCAAAAGAGACTTCGTGTGAGACTTCAGGTCTGTGGGTACCACAACAAAGAAGCTCACGATGCGGTTCATCACACTGAATACACTGCATCGTTACCCGATCATGCACAACTATCATCACAAGCAATGTTTCAAAAGATATATATCTAGACATGTATAACAATGGAACTTAACACAAAGTTCATTAAGTTTATGTTTGTCAACAATCAACTTACTTGTTCAGTTTAATTGCCTGAGCTGTCTAGCACATCAATTAACATTCATCAGTCTTTATTAAAAATGATGTAACAAATAATGTCTAGTGTATCTATCATTTCTCACTTTTTGCAATATAGATTCTTATGACATGATATTTTCTTTCCTTTTTGATTTTATATTTTGTATTTGCTTTTCTTTTTCATGCACACACACAATGCAAAACATAAAATAAAAGACAAAGGAATCAATACTTTATATCAACTTATTATATTTTTGGCTTTTATATTTTCTGATTTTTCTTTTGATTTTCGAAAAATAGAATCAATCATGATTGATTAATCCTATGGATTGAATTAAAAATTCAAACCGGCCTGACAAAAATGATTTTGTGAAAAGATCTGCCAGTTGTTTGTCGGTATGAACTTTAATCAAGATTATTAAACCTTTTTCAGAGTTGTCTCTTAAAAAGTGATATCTAATTTCGATGTGTTTGGTTTTAGAATGTTGAACAGGATTAGCAGTTATAAACATAGCAGCAGTATTGTCTATGTAAATAGGAGTTTTCAGAAAGTTAAACCCGTAGTCCAGCAACTGATTTTGTAACCATAAAACCTGAGAACATCCTGCAGATGCAGCGATATACTCTGCTTTAGCTGTGGATACAGAAACATTGGTTTGCTTCTTGCATTGCCAAGAGACAAGCCTTGGACCCAAAAATTGACAACCACCAGTAGTCGATTTCCTGTCAAGAGCACAACCACCAAAATCACTGTCAGAATAGCTATATAATTCAAAATTTCCTTCATAAGGATACCATAACCCAAGATTCGGTTTCCCTTTGAGATATCTGAATATACGCTTCACAGCAATAAGATGCGACTCTTTCGGATCTGACTGATATCTGGCGCATACACACACAGCGTACATGATGTCTGGTCTTGATGCAGTAAGATACATCAGAGAACCGATCATTGATCTGTATAGTGTCTGATCAACTGCTTTGCCCTTTGGATCAGGTTGTATCTTGCAATTTACGTCAGAAGGAGTTCGGATAGTCTGACAATCTTGCATCTTGAACTTCTTCAGCAACTTCTCAACAAATTTTGATTGGTTGATAAAAATTCCGTCAGCTGATTGTTTTACTTGTAATCCAAGAAAGAAATTAATCTCCCCCATCGAACTCATCTGAAATCTTGACTTCATGATTTCTTCAAATTCTTTGCACATGGACTCACTGGTTGAACCGAAAATAATATCGTCCACATAAACTTGAACGCACAATAGATCATCATTATCCCTCTTCATAAACAAAGTTGGATCAATCTGACCTCTTGTAAATCCGTGTTCTAGTAAATGCTTGGATAATGTCTCGTACCAGATTCTAGGAGCTTGATGTAGACCGTAAAGAGCTTTACTCAACTTGTATACCCGATGAGGATAGTCAGGATCTTCAAAACCCGGAGGTTGTCTGACATAAACATCATCTGTAATAGGTCCATACAAGAAAGCACCTTTGACATCCATTTGGAATACCTTAAACTTCATGAAAGACGCATATGCAAGAAAAACGCGTATGGCTTCAAGTCTTGCGACTGGAGCAAACACCTCTTCATAATCAATGCCTTCTTCCTGAGTGTATCCCTGTGCAATCAGTCTTGCTTTGTTTCTCACAACAATGCCACGTTCGTCTGGCTTGTTTTTGTACAACCATCTTGTACCTATTGCATTCTCTCCTTCAGGTAAGTCCACAAGTTTCCAAACTTCCTGTTTGCGAAACTGAAGCAATTCCTCTTGCATGGCTTCAATCCAACTGTTGTCTTGCAACGCCTCTGAAATATTCTTTGGCACCACTTGAGATAGAAAACACGAGTAAAGACAAACATGTGCTTGCTCTGTCTGACTTCTTGTAGTTCTCTGATTCAACGGCCCAATAATCTGAGAGACAGGATGTTTCTTGTGAATTCGATGAATAGGAATATCATCTCCTTGCACTTGAGTCTCTAGATTAGAAGTATTCAGATTTGGTAGATCTTGTAGTATAGTTGAAGTATGCGGTGTGAAATTCGGGACTTGATCCGGTGAATTGATGAAGTAATCAAATGATTCAGGAATAACTTCAACATTCGGATCCGATGATGGTTGATTTTGAACGGATCCACCATCATTAGGAGACATATGCGAATTCACATTTTCTTCATGATTGTTTGATTCTTGATCTTCTTGTGAACCAGAAGGACCCGGAGCTTGACTGGATTTGACATGATCAGGATTGTGAAAAGACATAAATGGATATTCAGAGTTGAGATTTCCATCTTCGTCATTATCAGAATCGTCACTAAAGCTTCCTAAGTCACCTGATTCCTTCCTTGCGTTTCCTGAAAAATCAAATAAGTTAGAATTGAAAGATCTAGATAACGAATCCAAATCAAATAACCATTCGGGACCATGAGCCACTAACGGAAACGAATTTTCTAAAAACTTGACGTTGATAGTTTCAATAACAGTATTTGTTTTGCTATTAAAAACTCGATAAGCTTTAGAAACAGACGAATATCCTAGGAAAAATCCATCGTCAGATTTTGACTCAAACTTCCCGAGATGTTCATTTAGATTAAGGATCGAAACTGGACAACCAAATGCTTTCAAGTAAGAAATATTTGGTTTTCTTCCAAACAACAACTCATAAGAAGTTTTCTGTTTATCTTGAACTAATAATGTTCTATTTTGTACAAAACACGCAGTAGCAATAGCTTCATCCCAAAAAGTGATAGGGATTTTGGCATCTGCGAGCATGGATCTTGCAGCTTCAATTAGTGTCCGGTTTTTCCGTTCCGCAACCCCATTTTGCTGAGGCGTTCTTGGAGCACTATACTGACGAGCAATCCCCTTTTCTGCACAAAATAAATCAACATTAGCATTCTTAAATTCAGTTCCATTATCACTTCTTAAAGTTTTAACTTTGCATTCCAATTGATTTTCAATTTTAATGATAAATTCTTTCAATAATTCAGCTGTTTCAGATTTTGCATGCAAAAAATAAACCCATGAAAATCTAGTGAAGTCATCTATGATAACTAAACAATATGATTTTCTGCCGATGCTTTGAACATTTGTTGGTCCAAAAAGATCCATATGTAGCATCTGCAAAGGTTTTGAAATGGAGTTCTCGAGCTTGGACTTAAAAGACATCCGATGCTGTTTGCCCTTCAAACATGCTGGACAGAGATCAGTTGTGGAGAATTTCTTCGATGGGATTCCCACAGCGTGATTTCCAGTTACCAAACGGTTCATGTTTCTGAAGTTGGAGTGGCCCAGCCGTCTATGCCAAAGCTGACTCTCATCATTTGAAGCATGGGCAATGAGACAGGTTGTTTCGGTTTCAGCGTCAATCTGTGACATATCCAACTTGTATACATCACGATCTCTTGGAGCTTTAACCACGACCCACTCATTGTCAATCTTGAAACCTGGTTTAAGAATATAACAGAAAGAATCATCAAATAAAGTTGAATAAGATTTATCACAAATTTGAGATACACTTAGTAAGTTAAAGTTCAACTGTGCACAGTAGTTGACTTTATCAAAACTAATGACCCCATTGGATACTGTTCCTTCTCCTGTTATCTTTCCACCCGCATCACCTCCAAACGCTACGTGTGTACCATTTTTCAGCTTGAAATCCTGAAGCAAGGCATGGTTGCCTGTCATGTGCCGGCTACACCCACTATCAACGAACCATGAGTTGATAGGTCTTCTTGGGCGTACCTGCATTTCAACAAAAACATTCAGTTAGTTTGGTCAACCCAGGCCCACACGGTCTTGGGTTTTCCGAATCTATCTGCAATAGTAACTTGTTGGTATTGAACATTTTGAAAATTTGTTTCGTTTAAAAGATTTTGATGCTGATAACTTCGCCCATTGGCGTTCAATGATTGCTTTCTCCTCAAAGCAATAAACCTTTCCTCTAGCTTAGGATCAAGGTTATTTTCAAACTTTTGATTCTTAACCATTAAAGATCTTGGTTTAAAACTGTTAACCTGCACATTCCTTGAAAAGTTAGAAACAGAATTGTTTCGATTGAAATTTCTCAAAATTGGAGAATGACTTTGACTCATATTTTGAAAACCATATGAATTATTTCTTTGAAAGTTCGAATATGGAGTCATTTCTCTAGTCGAGTTTGATCGAAAGAAACAATCCTTTGTGTCATGGTTTCTTCTCTCACAGATATCACAAAATTTGTTAAAATAACATTCTTCTGAAGAATGATTTCTTTTGTCACAGAAACTGCAGTACCTGTTACAGAAACATTCAGCATTTGTATGATTATATCTATCACAAATTTCACAATGTTTCTTGCTAATCCTAAAGAGCCGATTGTTAACTCTTGATGTTGAACCAAAACGTGATTCGTTATCATAGTTGTTCGGTTTTAGATTAACGTTTTTCTGTGGAGTCATTGTTTGTGCTTTTGATTGCATGGGACTTTGGTTCGATTTTAAACTGTTCTGTTTGGTCACCTTTTTGTTTTCAATTCTCTTTTCATTGACAGCGGAAGACTTAGGACCTGAACCTGTTTTCAGACCAGAGTTAGATTTGATTGGAGAATTAATTGGTTTACCATAAGATCCGTTCAAATCAAACGTTCCTGCAGACACAAACTTGATTTTCTTTTCTTTTGACATTTTCTTGACAGGTTTAACTTTGTCAGTTTTAACACTTTGAACTTTTGTGTTATCATTCGATTTTAAGACATTTTTGCCTTTTGACTGTTTTGTTTCAGATTGATTGTTCATTGTTTTTGATTTTTGCTTCTTAGCATTTGAAACTTCAGTCATGTTCACTTCTTGCTTCTTGATCAACTGAGCTGCAACTTGCGCCTTTTGTTCCTTCTTCCACTTGATGTATTCAGGATCATTGTATCCTGAAAATTCACCTTCTTCCTTCACCGGCGTTTCTGGTTCGGGATTAAGCTTTGGATACTCAACAAGTTGGATAAGAACAGGTTCTAATTTGTTTTCAGATTTGTTGCTTGCTTCATCATCAGCTTCAGTTGTCATTCCTTCTTCTTCTCTCAAACTTTCAATCAACACCTCAGATCCTTCAGACTCGGATTTACTTCTTTGAATTTCTTTAAATTTTCGTTCATTTTCAGGTGAATGATCAAATTCATTAAAGTTTTCCGGTAAGGTTTAAGTGATTGAATTTGGCATCGGTTCATGTGTAAAACCCAACCCTGTTTTGGTTTTGTTACCTCTTTCTTTGATGAGTTGTTTAACCATTGTTTTACAACTTTTAACCTTTGTTAATTCAACTTGAGTGACAGCATGTGCGACTTTTTCTTGTTCAAAGTTCTTTGTCATTTCTTCAAGTTGTTTGGTTATCAATTCCAGTTCCTTTAAGGTTTTGTTCCATGATTCTTTAAGTGACAAAATCTTCTCATCAGCAATTTTGTGATCAATTTTAAGTTGTTCATGAATTTTCTCATGTTTGCTTAATTTGTCACCGATTTTAAATGAATGAGTTCGATAATGTTCTACTTGTTGAATGCACTGTTCAGAACATAGCCTTTCCTTGACATCAGCAGGTAATGGAACATAGTTAGGGGGTAGGTCAGTATTAACCTTTGGTTGTTCTGTAGATGATGAAGATTCACTGGCAGTAGCCATCAGCACAAGTTCAGACTCAGATTCTTCAGTAGGATCAGATTTTGCACTCCAGTCATAATCTTCTGAATCTTCACTCACATCTTCAATCATCTTACAATCCCCTTCTTCTGACCAATCTTCTTCTACTTCACATACCAATGCCAGACTCGATGTAAGATCAGACGTGAATTGTTCTGCATAAGCGCTCCAATCATACCCGTCTTTCACACTTACAACCAACGCCTTTGTTTGGTCTTCTGGCTTCTTTCCTTCATCCTTCAATTCAGGCATAGGAAGACTTTGGTATGGTTTCTGAAAGAAACGTTGATTTCTGCCTTGATAACTCGTTGATTGTTGAGAACTTTGACCTTGACCTTGATTGCTTGAACTAGCTTGGTCATTGAAATTCTTTGGAGCTTTACATTCTCTTGAGAAATGACCATACTGGTTACAGTTAAAGCATCTGGCCTTAGATTTGTCAAATCCAACAGTTTTGTTAGCATGAGGTTTGTAACTTCGGTTAACATATGCATGCTTTTGAGTACGATAAGCTACCATAACCATCTGCCAGTTAAGATCCATTTCCTCAACATCCACTGGATCCATTTCAAATAAGTCTTGAAGAACAACGTCCATTTGACTTAAATGACTACCTTGGTACGCTTGAAAACTTGCCATAAAAGCAGTAAAGGCAGTTTTCGTTTCGTCATCTTGCAACAGAATATTCATGACGTCTTTCACTTTGGCTTGAACATTTGAACCTTGGTTTTCTGATTGATTCTTCTCATTCTGACTTGGAACTTGAACTTGAGCTCTTGGCGGAGATTGAGGTTGAGAATAAGTTGGTGAATTTGGAAAGTATGCTGAATCAGTATAAAAACTTGCACCAACGAATAAGTCATCCTCATCTTCAAACTTTGTTGTATTTTGCACAAGAAAAGCATTATCCACAGTATTGGCAGGATTTACCACATACTTGTATTGAGTTTGTGACGTTGATCTATCAGAATTTCTTGATCCTTCATCAATCTCAACTTCTTCAATTTTCCCAATCAGCAGATCTAATTCCATTGGGAATTTTTCAGTATGCTTCAAAAGAGTAACAGTCTGCTTCCATGATGATGGTAAAGCACATAACAATCGATCATTTAAGTCTTGAAGTTCAGTCTTAACTCCGAGGTTTGACATCTCAGTAGTTAAGTGAACAAACCTGTTCATCATCTGGTGAACTGTCTCTCCATTGATGTGTTCAAATAGTTCCAATTGTCTCTTCAACTTAGATTTCTTCAAACTTCTTAACTGCTCTCCTCCTTCACATATAGACTTCAATGCCTTGAAGCATGTATAACCAGTCTGATATGCATCCAATCTAGACAAAACTTGTAATGGCAACCCCTTGCACATCAACGAATAGGCCTTGCTATCATTCTTTACCTTCCTCAAGTCTTCAGCTGACAAATTATCCTCTGGATAAGGTGTAGTAGAATCTTTAGTATAGGTACTGGCACTATCTGGTTGTGTCTGAGTTGGAATGTGAGGACCCTTCTCAATGGATTTCCATAAGTCATTGTCAATAGAACACAAGTGATGTCTCAGCCTGATGGTCCAGTTCTTGAAATCTGCACGATTCAAAAGTCTAGGAACACGGTTATCAGAATCATCACTAGGAGCCATTTTAACAATTTTTAAAGAAAATATTTTTGGTTTTTGTTAATTTTTTGAAAAGAAGTGATTAAAATACTAAAATAAAGACAAGAAATTAAAGACAAGATAAGAAACAAGTATTGAAAAACAACTAAAATGAGTCAAACGGCAAAACAGTGAAAATCCTTCTTCAACCGGCTAAACAGTGTATTTGTTCTTCACCCGGCAGAATAAGTCTTCACACGGCTAAACAGTTAGACGGCTCAACAGTTGTAATTGTTTTTCTTCTACACCCGGATGAACAGTTACCCGGCAATAAGAAAAACTTCACACGGCAATAAGTCTTTGACCCGGCAGAATCTTGACACGGCAAAGAGCTTCCCCGGCTGAACAGTACTTGGTCACACGACAGAATTGTTAATTACCCGGCTACACAGTTGAAGTTTACCCGGCTGTATTTTCTCTATCACCCGGCGTAACAGTGTATTACCCGGCACAACAGTGTCTGATCCGGCTGAACAGTAGCACTTTTTAAAGTCAAATTCTTCACCCGTCTAGAACAAATTCCCTTACACGGCAGCACAGGACCTAATTTCTTCACAAATTCTAAGTCCAAGGAAATTGTCTAAGTCAAATATATCACCCGGCAAGTTAATCTTCAACCAAAAATCAACTGTTCATCATCTTCTTCATGAAGATTTTCTGGGTTTTGTCTAAAACTTGTCCAAATTGTCCAAAATTCACACACAAGCTGTGAAATAGTCCGATTATCAAACCCTTATATCAATCAATCCAAAACATCATCATTTTTCGATGAATTTGAGCAAAAATTGATCGAACAGTAACTTTTTCTATTCTTCTTAATTCTTCAGATCTGATGATGATCTGATAGAATCTGCACAATCGTTGCGAATTAGAGTGATTATGATGATAAATCACACCTAAAAACACCAACAATTCATTCAGATCATGATATTTTGAGCAATATTGATGTGTTTTGCTTAGAAACAACGAAGAACACAAACCGAAAGCTCTGATGCCAATTGATAGGTTCAATTGGATCGATAATATCACTCAAATGATCAGAATAAAGCGTACAAACAAATGATTCAATCACAAACACAGTTCATACTCATAAATTCTCTTGTATATTGATGATCAAAGCAATTCGTAGTACAAAGTGCAGGAGAAAATAAATCACACACAGTTAATTCTCTCTCTAACAGTGTAAAAATGATCTAGCCTCTCTCCTAACACACGCACACTACATGCTATAACAAACAAAATGCAAGTTTAAGGAAAATACATAATAAACCCTAAACTATACAAACATATAAACAAAATACAAAGTAAATCTTAACAAGGAAATAACCCTAACAGTAACAACAAAACACACTATGATTAAGAGAAACAAAAGTCCAATATAACCCAACAACCAAAGACGAGATCAAAACCACGCAACAAGAGGTAAATACGCTACAAAGATAGATAATATATGCTCCTAGCACCTCCTGGTAACACACACACGATTCAAGAGTTTGGATAAGATTTTGCCAAAAGTTCCATTGCATTAAGATAAGGTTACAATATATATCAGCTTTAGGTTCGCTGATAGATTCGCTGACAGCGAATCTATCTAGCGAACCAAATAGCTTCGCCAGGCACAATCAGGTTCGCCCGGTCGACAAAACAGAAAAACTATACTGAGCTACGGGCGAATCTATAGATTCGCCCGTAGGTTCGCTAATACTAAAACAATACAAAATACATACAAAAGATATAACACCGACATGCCGGTGAGTCTGACCTATACATGACTATCAATACTCCCCCTAGGTTGGACCTCACCCGGGGAAGTCTTCTGTTTTAGCTCCGTCTTTTTCGGCTTCAAAGATTCTCAATGTACGCTCCTACCCTCGATTCAATCCCGGCCAGCGGATTTGTTACATCTTCAGATCCGGCCTCTTCATCTTCACTAAACACCAGCATTGACTCCACAAACTCAGCTTCGGTGTCAACTATATCAGGCACATCAAGTACTATCGTTTCCGCCTGAACTTCTTCAGTATGCTCCTCACCGCGCACATCCAAATCAACAACCTCTACCGGTTTCTCGAACCTCTTCTCAATAGATTGATCAAGCTGTTTAGACAAGTCGTCCATATCCATTTGCTGATCATCAGTCACTCTCAACCTTTCATTAACACTCCTCAGCTCAGCACGTATTCCTCGGGCTTTGTTTGCGACTTTCACGAACAAGTTCGCTTCAGTCCTTGTATCATCTCCTGCCCCGTGCTTGATGCGGTTCTCACACAGTACCTTTAAATCTTCGTCACAGAAAGAGAAAACCTCCATTGGATCAAACAGACGAATCTCTGGACGATCTTCCCCTTTAAGTCTGATCACCGCTTTACCCGTACCATTATCATAGAACCATTTCAGAAATTCTTTCAGTCTCGGTGGCTATGTATCCGGAACCCTGACTCGTGTCATAATCTTTGGCGCTTCAATCTTCAATACAACTTTACCCTTCCAAGAAACCCAATGCCTGCCCTTCTTTTGCCTCATCCTCTTTGGTTTCTGGTACCCAAAATCAACGAAGTTATTCTTAGCAGCTTCTCTGATCGTAACTTCAAATGCACACGCCCTTCCACTATCCTCCTTTCCTAACAGAGGTAGATCAGCCAACCTTCGCAAGTCCCACCTTTGCAAAGTGGCGAAATGTTTCCTATTCTTAATATAGCAAATGTCACCACCCCTTCGCTTAATCATATACGCATCCACAAGGGAATTGTATTTCCATGCTATAACTTGCCTATCTAACTGCGAGGTGTTTGGCTCATCGATATTCTGGAATATAGGCACTTCAGGAACAACCTCATCATCCTTTTTGAACCATTCAGATTTGTCCAAATCTATGTGATCAAACTGATAACTTACCCCCTTTTCTTCGACTTTATATTTCTCCAGCTCATCCTCCAAATCCTCCTCACTATCAGCATTCACATCAACTTCTGGTTCGTCTATCAAACTGAAATTTACACTTGTACCCCCAGCAACCTCAGCACCTTCAAATATATCTAAATCTATACCCATATCTTCATCAAACAACTCCTCAGCAGCTTTCCCTTTACCTTTATCCTTATCCCCAAACTCACATTCCATTAACGGATACTTTGCAGCATCCGTTAAGCTTTTTAGTTCTAACTCAGACATAGCCGTATCTAACCCATCCTTTTCTTTCAAACTATTCAGCTCCTTGAATATTCTAACTATCAAGCACTGTTGATCCCTCATCATCCAACCCATTTCAAAAATAACCGTTGATTTCTCAGCATCCTTCATTTCCAGATCATCATATCTACTCTTTAGATCCACAATCTCAGCCTTCAGACTCACTATCTCACCCTTTAACTCACTAACTGATTCAGCTGACGTACCCGGAACATCCTGTTTTGCTTTCTTTGCAGCTTCAGTCGGAGCATCTGATTTCCTCTTGGTCCTTTTCTCCCTACCCTGATCAATCTCAGCTTGAATCTCATCTATATCCCGATCTAAGTCATAATCCTTGTCTTTGGCATACGGCTTCCTTTTCTTTAACCTTTTCTCAACAACCTCTATGTTCTCACCACCCCGTTTCCTCTCATTCTCCATTAACCTCTGTATATGTACCCATCTATCAGCTGGGTACATATTCTCCCATAAGTATGAAGTCCTACCAACACAATCAGATCTCACCGATTTGCAGTCTCTAAATATTCTAGAATGCATCTCCCATATCTTCAGCACATCACCAACAACCGGCAGATTGGACAGCTTGTCATTCAGAATCATCTGGATAAATCTGGGGTACATCAACCATTTGCCTGCCTTCGTAGCATGAATGTTTTCGAGCATGTAGTTGTAGATAAGCTTCGCAAGATTTGCCTTCTGCCCTCGGCAAAACAACATCATAGCCCGAGCCCAATCCAAATTTAACCCATCAGTACCCCCTTTCCTATGATCCAATCACATAATAAAGACGTGTGCAATATATCTCCATTCTTGGATCAGATAGGATTTCACAAACTCCATCTTCTTCTCCCCCGGCATAGGACCCTCATAACCCGCAGTCTTAAAAGCCCCGTAAACCTCTTCAGCAGTCATACAAACCTCCTCACCTACATCGTCCTCTAACCTCAAAATCCTGACCACATCGGTTTCAGTAAACTCTAAATCGAACCCACTAACTTTGGTACAGATTCGTGATGGCTGCACAGACACATTCATCACCGCTGTTCTCCAGAAATCTCTGATGTGCAGCTCGTAGATGGTTGGTGAATGGGAGATAGCGTGATGAATGTGTGAGGACTTCAAGCATCTGATACAGTCTGTATACCCACCAGCTTTTTCATGATTCTCATCCAGTAAAGCACACATATTGTGCTTTCTTTCAAAAAATAACGTGGACATCGTGCCTGAAAAATAAACGGAAATTGATCAGACACAAAATTTTTGAAACAGTCAATAGATTCGCTGACCTAAATAGGTTCGCTGCACGGGCGAACCTGAGATTTGGCACTAGAACCTATAAATTCGCTGACATGAAAAATCAGTCATTTGGTCGAGCGAATGTGTAGGTTCGCTAGAAACACTCGGGCGAATCTATGCTGATGCACGGGCAGCATAACGGCATAGGTTCGCTCGAAGTTTTGAACTTTCGTTCAGATTCGCCAGACGAACACATAGGTTCGCTGAAAACCCTAGTTTTGAAAAACGGCCAAAATCTCAGTCAAAACATCATAATCAACCAATCAAAACAACAATCAGGCATTAATCATGAAACAAGCACATATTGATAGACATTAAAGCACACAATCAGTTGTTTTTAATCATAGTTACAGAATCAAAATGGGTCGATTGGATTATTAGCGATTAACAGCAGATTAAAGGATAAAGTGATTATTAGAACGAAGATAAAACATACCAGAGATGGTGAAAAAGAGCGGTTCAAAAGGTAGTGAGTGTGGAGAGTGAGAATCGAACGTTCGAAAAAAATTGAAAAAGATACGGCTACAGTAATAGTGACAGCGAACTTGTGAAAGGTTTCGCTGTCAACACACATATATATACAGTCACAGGTTCGCTGACAAAAACACTAGCGAACTTCAGATTCGCCCGAGACCAAAGGTCTAAAGAAGACACGGCGACATGAAAAGGTTCCGGACGAACCTGTAGGTTCTGGCGAGCCTGTAGGTTCGCTTGTAAATTCGCTGGGACTCAAAACAAGAAAAATTTAAAATATTTTTGAATTTTCTCAAATTTTAAAATCTTCGTAAATCCACGAAAATGCCCCACGATTTCAACGCTCCGAATATATATATAAAAACATTAACCTGAATTTTAAAGATAATAAAAAATAAAATAAAGTGAAAGAAAAAGCTAGAAATTAAAACTTAAGAAGGATATATATATTTTTCATGACGTTTTGAGCAGAATACGGAAAATCATTGATTGGCGGGATTGCAGATATGTTTGTCCATTTAAACCCATGCCTTAGTCCTTTCAACAAGAGATCATCAGCTTCTTTTATCATGTTTTTGGTTTGATTAAAGAAGCTCATACAACTCAGTCCCCACAGACATCTAGGTAAAAAGAACAGGTTCTGTCATCAGGATATATCTGAGCAATATGATTGACTTTGCTTGAATTTCGAGGATCAAATCTTGAATATTGATCGATGCATTAGCTTCTTTTGACACTTGTGCAATTTTTGCATCTTTTTGTGAGTGGAGCTTGTCAGCAATGATTCTTTTGAACACATTGCGACTTATTATTTGGGAAACTCAAATAGTTTAGAGCTCCAGGTCTATACCGACGTATAACAAAGGAGATAAACATTTGAGCATGCTCGGTGAATCTTCAGGTCAATACTTCCGTATAGCAGAGAAGATCCACCAACTCCAGGTCAATACTTCCGTATTGCAGAGGAGTTAAGCACTTTGACTCAATACATTCTGAGGAGTTAACAAGTATCTCACTCAGAGGTTTTTCCGAAGAGCAACACTAGCAGCTTCTTTTTTTTTTTTTTTTTTTTTGCTAACTAGAAACTCAATTCGGGGATAGGGCGAGGGTGATTTGGGATGTTTAGGGAAATCAAAGCAAAGATTTGACGCTCTCAACCCATTTTTGACAGAACCCGTATCTTTGTGCAATCCAATCATGTCAAGGGAATAATCCTTGTTGCCGAGATCTTGAACGTTATGTTTGGCTGCACAATCACTGTTTACTTTGTTTTCGGGCTGAGCCTATCTAACATATCCCAACACAATGCTTCTGACTTCCTTCAACGTCTCTTCAACATCAATCAAAACGGAGATCCTGAAATAGCAAAATTTGAAAAACTATAAGTAGTTAATCTTTAATATCTCCCCCAAAATTTTTATAATATAGCTATCTAATAAGAAATTTTTGATTTTCAGATTTTCTTAATATATATATACAAGATAAAAGAGAAAATAAAAAGAAATAAAATAAAAGTAAAGGAGCGAAGAAATGAGTGACCCACAGATTTTCAAAGAGGAAAAATGAATTAGTTATTTACAAATTTACACAGTCGATTCACATAGATAAAGGTTTTCAAAAAGATATCAGTCCCAGCATAGAGATCAGTTCATAAAAACGTGGTTTGTCAAAAGTTTTTGTGAAAAGATCAGCTTTTTGCTTTCTAGTTTCAATTGGAATAATATCAATGAACCCCTTTTCCTGTGCGTCTCTGATGGCATGAATTCTTGTTTCGATGTGCTTGGTGCGAGTGTGATGAATAGGATTCTTGGCAATTCCAACAGCAGCTTCATTGTCACAAAAGAGTGGCGTATGAAGAAAGTTGATGCCGTAATCCATCATCTGATGCTGGATCCAGAGCACTTGGCAACAGCAGCTTGAAGCACCAATGTATTATGCTTCTCCTGTGGACAGAGAGACGGTTGTTTGCTTCTTGCTTTGCCAGGAAACAAGACATTCGCCAAGATATTGACATCCGCCAGTGACTGATTTTCGGTTAATCCTGCAACCAGCATGATCACTATCAGAGAAAGCATGTAAATCAAAGTTCCCACCTTTTGGGTACCCAAGTCCCAAACGAGAGGAACCCTTAAGGTAACGAAAAATGCGTTTAACAGCTTTCTCGTGTGATTCTTTTGGATTGGCTTGGAAGCGAGCACAGTAGCACACAGCAAATGTAATATCTGGTCGGCTGGCAGTCAGATACATGAGAGATCCGATCATCGAGCGGTACCAATGAGCATCCACAGGATTCCCATTATCATCAGAAGTAAGGCATGTCTGAGCGGTGAAAGGAATCAGTTCCGGAGAAGAATCATCCATGCCAAACTTTGTGAGGATCTCTTTGATGTATTTCTCTTGGTGAATAAGAATTCCATCTGGCTTTTGTTCCACTTGCAGCCCCAAGAAGAAACACATCTCCCCCATAATTGTCATTTCAAAGCGATCCATCATCACTTTTTCAAACTCTCTACACTGCCCCTCATTTGTTGAACCGAAAATTATATCATCAACATACACTTGAACGATCAGCAGCTCACCATTCACCTCCTTCTTGAACAATGTCATATCTATAGTCCCACGAGAGAAACCTTTGCTGAGAAGATACTGTGTCAGAGTTTCATACCAGATACATGGAGCTTGATGCAACCCATACAGGGATTTATCAAGCTTGTACACCTTTGAAGGAAAATCTGGATCGTCGAAACCCGGTGGTTGACATACGTAGATCTCCTCATCGATATCTCCATATAGAAATGCACATTTCACATCCATCTAATAAACTTTAAAGTTTTTGTTCGCAGCATGAGCAAGAAAGATTCTAATGGCTTCAAGGCGAGCGACTGGAGCAAAAACTTCAGTGTAGTCAATCCCCTCCTCTTGAACAAATCCTTGAACAACCAATCTCGCCTTGTTTCTGATAACAACACCGCGATCATCTGGCTTATTTCGGAAAACCCACTTAGTGCCGATGGGACACTTATTAGGAGGAAGATCAACAAGTTCCCAAACTTTAAGCTTTCTAAATTGCTACAGTTCCATTTGCATGGCATCAACCCAACTAGGATCTTCAAGTTCTTGTTTATAATTCTCCGGAACAACTTGAGATAGAAAGGCAGCATAGAGACATTCATTAATCAAACCACTCTGACTCTGAGTTCGCACACCATCAGTAATTGATCCTATGATATAATCATGAGGATGATTTTTCAAAGTTTTAAAATCTGTGTTGAGGAGCAAAGGGTTGGTTTGGGATGAGAATGTTTGATTAGATGGTTGTGAAGGTATATTTGAAGTTGGAGGAATTGTATTAGTGGTAGATATTGGAATGGAAGTGGGTGATGATGGAATATCTGATGGAGAAATTGGAACAGTTTGAAGTGGTGGAGGTGGAGGAATGTCAAATGAAGTGGGAGGTAATTGTGTAGTTGACGGTTGAGGTTGTGGAGGTGGATGATTAATAATAGAGACTGATGTGTGAGGAATGATGTCATCATCGTCAGAGTCAGGAAGATTGAATGATTTGAAAACAGTGGTGGAATCATAAAACCATGCAGGTTCACAGCCAATGCTTGTAGTATTTGACTCTTGCCAGTCAACATAATAGGACTCTTGCACAATCTGCGTTCGCTTGTTGTAAACACGATACGCTTTTTGTGTGTTCGAGTATCCTACAAAGAAGCATTCATCCGAAACAGCACCAAACTTCGTTTTCTGATCTTAAGTATTCAACAGGGTACAAGAACATCCAAAGGGGCGCAGAAAATCGATCAACGGCTTAATCCCACGAAACAGCTGGTATGATGTCTTCACCTTATCTTTGACAATCAGTACCCGATTCAGAACATAAGCTGCACAACTGACTGCCTCTGCCCAGAAAATAATTGGAAGCTTTGACTCGATCAGCATAGTTCTAGCAGCCTCCACAAGAGTTCGATTCTTCCTTTCAGCAAGACCATTTTGTTGTGGCGTTCGTGGAGCGCTAAACTGTCTGAGAATACCCCGTTGTTCACAAAAAGAATTGAAGATATGGTTTCTGAATTCAATTCCATTGTCGCTTCTAATGGCTTGAACCTTCCGCTTTCCAAGAACCTCGATTTGAGGAATCAGCTTCATTAGCTCTTCAGCAGTCTCACTCTTGTATGCCAGAAATCTCACCCAGGTGTACCTAGAGTAATCATCTTTGACAACTAGGCAATAAGATTTCTTAGCAATAGATTTGACACTTATTGGACCAAAAAAATCAGTATGTAACAATTCGAGGGGTTCTGAGATAGAATTTTCAATTTTAAGTTTATGTGGATTTTTGTGCTGCTTTCCTTTAGCACAAGTCATGCATTTCTCAACCACAGAAAAATCTTTAAGTGGTAAACCCCTGACCAAATTGTTCTTAACCAATTTATTTAGAATTTTAAAATTAATGTGTCCTAAACGTCTATGCCATTGAAAAGATTCAAAAGATGAAGCTTTAGATAGGAGACAGGTCACGGTGGAAGTTGATTCTTTTGATCCCATATTCAGCATATATGTATCATTTCGTCTTGGAGCTCGCATGATCACCAAATCCTCAGGAATAGAAAACTCTGGCTTCAAGAACAAACATTCATTTGAAAGAAACAACACTGGGATATTCTTATCACAGATTTGTGATACACTGAGAAGATTGAATGCCAGTTCAGGAGCATAGTTGACGTCTTCCAAGGTTAGGGAACCATTCGAGACTTCTCCTTGACCAATCATTTTACCACCTTTCTTGTCTCCCGCAAAAGCAACATATCCACCATTGATAATCCGATAGTTAGTCAGCAGGTCCTTCAACCCAGTCATATGTCTGGAACATCCGCTGTCAATATGCCAATGACTATTTACAACGGCACTTGAATGTTCCTGACATTTATTTGAATATAAAAGTTAGACTTTTGAAATTGGCACCCAAGCCTTTGTGTACTTGGGTCGTGGAACAGATGAAGAATGACAAAAGAAATTATTTACAAACGTGTTTAATCTTTTTCCAAAAGATTTTTGCCTTGAGCTGTTTGTGACTAAACCAGGACATTGCTTAACAGTATGATCATTATTTCCACATTTAAAGCAATGAGATTTTAAACTCACTTTGGAAACTTTATCAACAAGAATTTTATCCATTTCAATTTCCTCATCACATTCAGACAATTGAGAATTGCAATCACTGTAAGAGTCATAAGGCTCTTTTGATTTACCTGCTGAGACTTTTACCTTTTTAGATTCAGATTTAGGTTTATCAATGTGATTCATGGATGCAAAAGATGATTCCCTTTCTTTAGGTTTTGAAATCCTCACAGGTGTGAAAGATGGAATTTGATGAGTAAAGAACTTTTGAAAGCAATTTGTTTTGGTTTGACTTTCAGAGACATGACCTGAAAGTTCATCTTTGTCATTAACACACACATCTTTAATCACATCATCATTCAACACATTAGGGTTTGAAGTAGTGCACCCTAAATTACTATTAAAAATAAAATTGTCTGAATGTAACACATTACTAAAAACAGAATTAATTAATCTAATGTCTTCAACAGACTTCTTGGAATCAGAATTAGAACAATCATTACTACTCGAACAACCAAGCCTAGTACTCCCACCATAAGCATAATCCTCTCTAACCTCTTTAAGATTCACTCCACTTAGACCTGCAATAGAGCTGTTAGTATCATTCTGTATAATCTCTTGTATCAACTCGTTTGAAGGATGAGGAATAGGTGTTGGAGAGTAACAGAAGGTACTAGGTGGAGGATATGCATATGTTTCATTGTTAATACCCAAACCTGTCTTAACTCTGGCCCCCCGTTGTTTCTTGCAGAGTTCATCCCTTTTCATACTAGATATTGTCCATTGTTGCAGTTTATTTTTGAGTTTTCTTGTCTCAAATTCAGCAAGAGTGACTTGCTCAGTCAAATAGTTTATTTCACAATTCTTTTCCAAAAGAGATCTTTTTAAATGTTCATTTTCTTTCAAAGCTTCTCTTAATTTGACAAAATATTTTGATTCATTCAATTTAAGCTCTTTGTTAGTTCTCTTTAATTTGTTTTCATTTGACATTAACAATTTATTAGCTTTGTATATGCCAATTAAACGAATTTTGCATGCAGATGAACACATATCTTCAATAACTTCATAAGGAAGACCAATTACCAGTGTTCCTCTTGAATTCATCCACAGCATCAAGCCTCGCCTTCTCAATCATGGCTTCCAAGTTAAGCTTTGACTCTTCATCATTCTTCATCTCATTTACCGCAGCTTCACATACCAATCCCGAGTGATTCAGATGCCCTTGAACAATAGCATCTGATTGATCTTCATCAACTTTCTCTAATTTCCCTTCTTCATCTTCACCATAAAATTCTTTGAAAGGATCAAAGCAATTTATATAGTTGTCATCATTCTCAACAATCTCAGCAACTAGGGCATGATTAATTTCCTCCTTTGTTTCTTCAATTTCTGTACTCCAATCAAAATTGGTGAGCAGTGCAGTTTCATTCCTCGGTTTCACTTCCTCAAGCCTTTCTTGACTAGGAACAGTTCTCGGATTTCCAGAATTCACCGGTTCAGTAACAATTTGTAAAGGACATTCCCTTTTGAAGTGACCCAATTGTTTACAGTTATAACATCTCAGCTTCCCTTTGTCATACCCGAGCTTGTTGTTTTGTCCCTGATTCCCAAAACTTCTTCTTCCTATTCTTTCCATGAACCGTCTTGCACGAAGGGTAAGCATGGCCATTTGCCATTGGATGTCGGTTTCTTCAAGATCATCAGGATCCACCTGATACATATCCTCAACAGTCATCCCCTTTCCCTTTAATTCACCGGCGACAAGAGCTTCATAGCTATGAACAAACATTCCAAACAAAGCCATGGTGTCAGATGGAATCTGAGTGGTGACAGATGCACTTGAGCTTGAACCAACATTTGTAGATGCACCGACAGATTTAACAGACCCATGAATTGATGATCCTCCAGGTGCTGCACTGTAGATATGAGAGTTTGCAGCGGATGTAATAAGTGCAGCATTCTGAGAAGGAATATTTGGAACCATCATAGACTGATTGTATTCTCTTCTCTTCACATCAAGATCAAATGACTTTAGCTTGTTTATAACATCCACCAGCTTAAAGTCATGAAAGTTTCTTTCTTGTTTCAACAACTTGATTTGAAGACTCCACTAAGGAGGAAGTGAATCTAACAGCTTGGTGACTTGTTCATGATTTCCCAGCTTCTCATCATACTTTTTCAGGTTACTTGATACAGACAGAAATCGATTGGTAATATCAGTCAAGTTTTCTTGCGAATACCCCACAAATGAATTGAACTCTTTCTCAGCTTGAGCCTTTCTATCCAACTTCAAATCCTCATTACCATCATAGAACTCGCACAACGCATCATACAAGCTTTTTGCAGTTGTGTGTTCAGCAAACCTGTTGTAAATATCCTGATGCAAACAAAGTATCAATGCTCCGAGTGCCTTTTTGTCACGATCAAGCAACTTGACGTCTCCTTCGTTGAAAGTACTCGGATCAGTGTTTACAGAAGTAACAGTTCCTTCAACTGTCATTGGCACATGCGGACCATTTACAATTGACTCCTATTGATTATAGTCAGTGTAGTAGAAAAAGGCTTTCAGACACCTCTTCCAATCCTCAAAATTTTCACCACTAACAAGCCTTGGTGGCCTGTTTGGTTGAACGCTATCCAGATCATTAATATTCAGAGTGGATGTAGTCATAATTTTAAACAGATTGTAGTTTCGCCAAAGACAAATAGATTCGCTGAATTAGATTCGCCCAAAGAACAGACAGATTCGCTCGCAGATTCGCTGGCAGATTCGCTCAACTAGCAAACAGATTCGCTGGACAGCAGGCACAGATTCGCCCGACAGATTTGCTGTCAGATTCGCTCAAATGATTTTGGCAGCAGTTTCGCTTGCACAATGAGCCAAACAAGTGAACTTTCGTTCAGTAAAATGCCAGATTCGCTACACAGAAACACTGAAATACAGAACACAAGATTGTGTTAGATTCGCTGGAAGAACAAGCAGATTCGATGGATGAACAAATAGGTTCGCTGGGTTACGAACAAAATAGTTTCAGTTCAAAAACGACCAGAACAGCTTCAAAACACAACCAGTTGTAGATTCGTTTGTTTCAAAGGCTTCCTATGACCAAATATGACAAATTCCAAGCAAAATACAACAAGGAAACACACAAACCAGTTCAGAAATGAATCAAATAGTGTTTTGACACAAAGACCCCAAAAACATCACGAAAATCTCTAGGATCAAACAATCAAGAGCACTATGGCTCTGATACCATATTGTTGGTCCATCTTGATCGAGATTTCAGTGCTATAATGATTTGTAACAACAAAACACACTATGATTAAGAGAAACAAAAGTCCAATATAACCCAACAACCAAAGACGAGATCAAAACCACGCAACAAGAGGTAAATACGCTACAAAGATAGATAATATATGCTCCTAGCACCTCCTGGTAACACACACAAGATTCAAGAGTTTGGATAAGATTTTGCCAAAAGTTCCATTGCATTAAGATAAGGTTATAATATATATCAGCTTTAGGTTCGCTGATAGATTCGCTGACAGCGAATCTATCTAGCGAACCAAATAGCTTCGCCGGGCACAATCAGGTTCGCCCGGTCGACAAAACAGAAAAACTATACTGAGCTACGGGCGAATCTATAGATTCGCCCGTAGGTTCGCTAATACTAAAACAATACAAAATACATACAAAAGATATAACACCGACATGCCGGTGAGTCCGACCTATACATGACTATCAAAAACTCATAAGATTAACTCTTCATCCATTCACTTCGAGACCGAGTGAAAATACGAATCTTTAAGCATCCGACTAACTTTATTTTTAGTCGTTCTTACTGTTTTGATTTTATAACTTTAAGTATCTCATTTCATACTTATTTTAAGATTAAAACACTGATTCAAGTTCACTTTTTAACTCTTGCAACTTGACTCAAAACCGTTCACATAAAACACGTAATTTCGGTCATAACCGAAGCATTTTTTGTAACTAGTTATTCATATAACTACCCTTTTCATTCATACCACTTTAGACACACATAATCATGCTCATACAAACTGATTATACATCAAAAGTTGCTGGTCTAAAAACAATTTTACAAATGCTTACGGTTTAAGCCGAAATAGTCGGTTTTACCGTTATTTCGTACATAGTTTGTTACTAAACAATGCTTAAACCATCAAATTTCATCATGTAACGATCATACATATACTTTCACATAAATCATCATCATCATCATCATCATCATCATCATCATCATCATCATCATCTATATATTTGTGACCATGGTGATGATTTTGGTTGTGATCTTGGTTAAAAAGAGTGTTAGGATTGTAGTGTGGTATTTATTTGGTTGAGTGCTATTGAATTTGGAGTGTAATTTTGTTATTTGTAGGCATTAATCATTAAGATGATTAATGGGTAAGTTTTCTAATGGAAGTAATATTTATTGAGTTTTTAACTAGTAGGATACCTAGTATCCATTTTATAAAACTCTTTCTCCAAATCCCATGGATTTAAATGTTGTACTCCTTAGTATTAACTATAATACTTACAACTTATTTTTTTGAGTTTCTTTTGTTCATATTAAAATTATGAACTTACTCAAAATGATATTTTTCTGAAAACAGGCAAAAATCTGAAATGTACGCGCTTGTCAGCAGTACAAATCGTAAACTAATATTTTTAGATTTTTACCTTTGTTTTCCTTTGTAATTATTTTATACATGCTAATATAGCATAAAATCCATTCTAGGATTTTTAAGTTTCCCGGGTCATCACCAACGTTCGTCTCAGTACTACACTTTGACTCCACACAATATTTTTTTTTGTTATTTATAAATGCAGTAGCATTTATTACCAGGGCTTGGCTAGACTTAAATGATAATTTTTCAATTTACTACTAATAATGCTATAACATATAATTTAGTTTTTGTCCTAGTGCGGATATTAACCTGGAATTTTGTCGGGTGTCACAGAGTCTTCCCTCGTTTAGGAAATTTCGTCCCGAAATTTAAGCTGTAACATCCCTTTCTATCTATGTCGCAAACAAGTGAGGATATATGCGTTTCATCTGGTCCTTACGTTCCCACTCGAATTCCGGACCACGCTTTGAATCCCGCCTCACTTTGACGAGTCTTATTTTACTCCGTCTAAGTTTTTGGACCTTTTGATCCATTACTTCAACGGGTTCTTCGATGAAATGGAGTGTATTAGCGATACGAATTTCATCGGGAGGAATTACCAGTGTCTCATCCGTTAGACACTTCTTTAAATTCGATACATGAAATACATCATGTATACCACCGAATTCATTTGGTAGTCTGAGTTGATAAGCAACTGACCCAATCCGAGCCAAGATTTCAATGGTCCAATGTATCGTGGACTTAACTTTCCATGCTTACCAAAACTCACAACTCCCTTCCAAGGTGATACTTTTAGAAACACACGGTCTTGTGTCTATCTCTCGTCGGTTATCCGCATAGCTCTTGTGTCTATCTCTCGCGGCTTCTAACCTTTTCCGTATTTGAATTATTTTGTCGGAGGTTTCTTGGATAATTTTGGGTCCTGTTAGTTGTTTTTCGCCAACTTCAGCCCAACAAACTGGTGATCGACATTTTCTACCATACAAAGCCTCAAACGGTGCAGCTTCAATAATCTTGTGATAACTATTGTTATATGAAAATTCAGCTAGTGGTAAGTGGGCATCCCAATTTCCACCAAAGTCTATCACACATGCACGTAATAAATCTTCCAACGTTTGAATGGTCCTTTCACTTTGACCATCCGTTTGTGGGTGATATGCTGTACTCATATCCAACCGAGTACCCAAGGCTTTGTGTAAGGTTTGCCAAATTCTTGAGATGTAACGTCTATCTCTATCCTAGATTACAGATGTTGGTACACCATGTCGAGATACCACTTCTTTGATATAGAGTGTTGCTAGTTTTTCGACAGGATCAGATTCTTTCATGGGTAAGAAATGAGCGGACTTAGTTAAGCGATCTACGATTACCCATATAGAGTCATAACCATTAGATGTTCGAGGTAATTTAGTTAAAAAGTCCATGGCTATTCCTTCCCATTTCCATTGAGGAATTTCAGGCTGTTGTAGAAGTCCTGATGGCTTCTGGAATTCTGCCTTAACTTTTGAACAAGTCGAACACTTGCTAACGTATGCTGCAATGTCTCCTTTCATGTTAGGCCACCAATAGTGCTCTTTGACGTCTTTGTACATTTGATCCGAACCCGGATGTATAGAGTATCTAGTTTTATGTGCTTCATCCATGACTACATCACGTAGACCACCGGTACAAGGTACCCATATTCTATTCATGAAACACATTACGTCATTACACTTTGGTTCCAATTCTTTCAACATGCCTTTCAAACCCTCTTTCGACACATTTTCTCCCTTAATGCTTTGACTTGAGCATCTCGGATTTGTGTCACGAAATTGGAACTAATCGTTAGTTCTAAGGCATGAACACGCTTGGATTTTTCTCTTTCTTTTCTGCTTAAAGCATCGGCTACAACATTCGCTTTACTTGGATGATAGCGAATTTCATAATCGTAGTGGTTTAATAATTCAACCCAGCGACGTTGTCGCATTTTCAATTCTTTTTGATCAAAGATATGTCGAAGACTTTTGTGATCGGTAAATACTATACATTTTGTACCGTATAGATAATGTCTCCAAATCTTTAATGCAAAAACTATTGCGCCCAGTTCTAAATCGTGTGTAGTATAATTTTTCTCATGTGTTTTTAGTTGTCTTGACGCGTAAGCAATCACTTTATTTCTCTGCATCAAAACACAACCAAAACCTAATCGAGATGCATCACAATATACCACAAAATCCTCTGTTCCTTCTGGCAATGAAAGAATAGGAGCACTACACAACTTTTGTTTTAGTAATTGAAAAGCCACTTCTTGTTTATCACTCCAATCATAAATTCTATCTTTCTGAGTCAGGAGTGTTAAAGGTTGTGCAATTCTGGAGAAATTTTCGATGAACCTCCTATAATATCCTGCCAATCCAAGAAATTGTCGAACTTCGGTCGGAGACTTAGGTGCTTCCCAATTCTTGATTGCTTCTGTCTTTGCAAGATCGGCATGTATACCATTCTTGTTGATAACATGTCCTAGGAAATGAACTTCTCTAATCCAGAATTCACATTTAGAAAATTTTGCATACAAATTCTTCTTCTTTAATACCTCCAAGATTTGTTTTAGATGTTGTTCATGATCTTCTTTAGTTCGTGAATAAATAAGTATGTCGTCGATGAATACAATCACGAATTTGTCTAAGTATGGTTTACATACTCTATTCATTAGATCCATGAACACACCAGGAGCATTTGTTAGTCCAAACGGCATAACCAAAAACTCATAATGACCGTAGCGAGTCCTAAATGCAGTTTTTGGTATGTCTTTTTCAGTGACTAACAATTGATGATAACCGGAACGTAAATCAATTTTGGAATAATAACTAGAACCTTGTAATTGATCAAACAAATCATCTATTCTAGGTAATGGGTATCGGTTCTTAATAGTTAGCTTGTTTAGCTCTCTATAATCGATACACATTCGGAACGACCCATCTTTCTTTTTAACAAACAAGACCGGCGCTCCCCAAGGCGACAAGCTTGGTCTTATAAACCCTTTGTCTAACAATTCTTGCAATTGTTTTGACATTTCTTGCATCTCAGATTGTGCTAATCGATATGGTGATTGAGCAATAGGAGCAGCTCCTGGAACGAAATCGATATTGAATTCAAGTTGTCTCGGTGGAGGTAATCCAGGCAAGTCATCAGGAAAAACTTCCGGATACTCACGGACTATAGGTATGTCCTCAAGGTTTTGTTCCTCCTCCTTGGTAGTCACAACTTTAACTAGAAAAGCCGAATACCCTTTTTGTACATAACTGCAAGCTTTCATAACATTGACAACTTTAAGAGTGGGTTTTTCTTTTTGTCCACAAATTGTTATGATTTCATCATTGAGATCAGGAATACGAACTATTCTTTCATAACACACAACTTCTGCATGATTCTTTGATAACCAATCCATACCAATCACGACATCGAAACTACCGAGTGTGACAGGCAAAAGATCGATAGAAAAAGGATGATTTTCTATTTGTATTGTACACCCCTTTATTATTTCGCCAGTTTCTATTTTATTTCCATTTGCTAGTTCTATAACATACTTTTTAGATTTAAGACCCAGCAAAGGTTCAAAATTTTTAGAAACAAAGCTCAAATCAGTACCGGTGTCAAATAATATGCTTGCATAATGCTTGTTAATAAGAAACGTACCAGTAACAACAGTCGGTTCTTGACGTGCCTCTCTAGCATTCATCTCGAATGCTCTGCCCCTGGCATTCGTCTTTTTCAATTTTGGACACTCCTTTTTGAAGTGACTCACTGCTCCACATTCAAAACATTTCCGACTCGCACCTTCAGTATTTTCCGTCATATAATGTGACACCCGACAAATTCATGTTAACCTCGTTAGCCAAACTATGTTAATCACGTTAAAACAATTATACTTTTCATTTAATTTGATGAATTAAATGTACAAACTGTTACACAAACGTACACCTGAAACGATCACGCGAGTTAATTCCCGGGCGTTGGTGAATTAATGAACTTTATATCCCGATCTATAAAATATATATATTTAATAAATTTATATGTTAGGTACTTATGTGTTTAATTTAATGACCTTTGGTGAAATCGCTTATCTTACTGATTTTAACGTTTTATCGATTCGGTAAATTTTATGAAACAAAGCTTCATATAAAAAGTCTAGCGAATAACTTTTCTTGTGTTTTTATTAACTTCAATTCAAAGGTGGGTCATGGGGCATCTAGATGATCCATGAGTTATCCAAAACCCACCCTTTTACCCATGTTAATTTTATTAAAACAAAAATCAACTCCCTAAACCTAATAATTATTAAAAAAAAAAACGTTATCACTTCCCTCTCTAGCCCTAGACAATGGCAACCATCTCCACACACACACACAACTTATATTTCAATCTTGGTGTTATTTGAAGTTCTAAAGCATACTACAAGTAAGTAATTTGATCAATCCATTATAGATTTTCATTTTTCTTCATGTTACATAAACCCTAGTTCATCCAAGTTCTTCAATTGATAATCCATATGTGAAATTGGGTATTGATTATAGGTTATTTGATGTTTTGAAATATTGGTAATCAATAGAATCTATGTTTGTGTTTTTATGAAACTAGGGTGATTATGAAGGTATGAGAACATGGAATTTTATACATGATCATGATTGAATATAGTTAGATATGAACTTGTATGGTGATTAGAATGAAATCTAGATAGTAATCATATTGCTTTAATCATGTTTTTGACAAAACCGGTAATGATAGATGTTGGACAGATTCGTAACCTGATTTTACAAGTACTACAACTTGATGAAAACAGAACCAAAATGGATCATTCTTGAGCCTAGATTGTAGTTTAAAGAGTCTGGTTTCCAGAAAACTAAACCAATGAATTTTTAGAGAATTATAAGTTAGACTTTTTGATTTTACAAAAACAGATGTCAAATCTGAAAAAACTAGGCAGAAAATGGGTCAACTTCAAAAGGGAATAACTTTATAATTAAAATATATTCTTGGATGATTCTTACACCAAATTAAACCTTAATGTCTTAGCTTTCTATATTGGTAAAATTTGTATTTTTATTCCACTGTATGGTCACTCAACGTTTATAAAACCTTTTAGTGTGCAATCAGGTGTTTTTCTGACCTTGATGTAAAGATGTATTTTTAATAAATAGTTGACTTGGGTTTCAAGTAAAGTATGTAAAATAAGAAATGAACTTAAGACAATATTTAGTCTATAGTTGAAATTTGGGACTTGTACATGTTAGTTTGTATTGGTTTCTGTACAAAATAAAAAGGGTCAACAAAGCTGAAAAATCTGAATAATGGACTTGCAATGTGTTTCACTTGTGTTTTGTGTTTAACTTGTCAATTAGACATATGATGACTTGGTGATGATGCTTTCATGCTATTAGGTTCATAAGTAAGTAATATGAATGTTTCAAATATGCATAGTCATAGGTGGACAACTTGATGATTTGGAATGTGATCAGTTAATCTTATTAAAGTTAGTAGCATTATTGAAACGAGTAGGATTTTGAATATGATGTTTATATGGTTACTTATGGTAGAGTTGGATTTGCTTAAAATGTACTCTCGGATGTGACTTCCTAGAAATAGTAACTTTACTAAAAACCAAGTTTGATTCTTTAACATGTGTACTATGTGCTAGAATTCGATTGCTCCCATTGTCTAAATGAACATAAACAAACATGAATACAATTAAAAACTCACCCATGGGTTGTTGGGTCAACAAAAGTCAACCTTGGTCAAAATTGTTCAAAACTCAAACATTTCAAATCGCAAGAAAACAATTGAACTGTTTGGATGCATAGGGTTTTACACACCTGCACAAACACACACTTATAGACTTATCATGTAGTAGGAATGCTGTGTTTGCTTTTACCTTGCTGATGCTTGTAGTTGTGCACCCGAAGGTGAGTTCACTAAACCGCACTTTTACTATTCTACCCTTTTATGGGCTGAACACGGACGATTACTTTTACGGATTTACAAATTTGTATGTCGCATGTCTGGATAGAGAAACTTTTATTTTGTTCATGAAAGACCCCATGGATACCTAGTTGACCGTTAGTATTTGTGAAATAGCGGGGAAATTTTGAGTAGTACTACTGGGTTTGACAAACCCCACCCGGGCTAGTCGCGCTAGCACGACAGAAGGACCTGTCAAACGGGTGTTGAATGACCTAACATACTTACAGTGCATCCTGCTGGGATGTACGAACGAGCAAAATGCACTTAATGTGTACATACGTCAGCTTCGGTCAGATACATACGCCTCTAGGACATGTGCTGTAGACTAGCTACCTACAATGACATACTTAATTTATATTTCTGCTTGCAACTGAACTTACTGGATTTTATACTTACTATGTGAACTCACCAACCGTCGTGTTGACACTTGTTAGCCTTTCACTTTTACAGGTCATTGGGGTACCACGCACTTAGGACATGGCATGGAGTCACGGCTTTTCATTTAAACACTTTCTTGCATTAAAAATCATGTTTCGAGTTTAATGACTATTTAGACTGTGTATCTCGTGTTGGGCGCGTGTTTTACGCATTTAGTTTACATTTAATATTTTGATATTACATTTCGATTACGCTTCCGCAAACTTCTTAACGTTAACTCTGTATTAAATTTTCTCATTTAATGAGACACATATATTTTAAATTCATATAGTGTTGTTTGGTGTAACTAATGACTGAGATCCTGGTTTGTCACACACTTAACGGTAAAACTCCGTTAGTGGATTTTGGGGGTGTGACATATAAGTCCGACAGTTCTCAGCTTGGTGCCCCAAACGATTGCACCTTTTGCAATCTCTGCAAACGCCACTGTGTAATCGGTGACATTGTTTGCATTCAGTAGGTGGTTTATCGTTATTGTCAGATGTGTTGGCAGTGTAAAATTTCTTAGCTTCCTGACTATTTTTCTTTTGGTTTTCAAATCCACCTTTGAAATTTCCACCCCACTTTTATTTGTTATCATATGATTTCTTACTAGTTTCACCCAACTTCTTTTCAGACTCTACTACTTTCTTTCCACGATCCTCTTTCTTGGTCAGTACACCTCTTCTCACAGCATCATCTGTCAAAGTATGTGGTATTCTAATAGCACTCTGAAGGTTTGTAGGATTAGAAAAAGTAACATTACTGCGAATCTGCGGTGCTAATCCCCAAATGTACCTTTCAACTTTGACGGATTCAGGGGTTACCATTCGAGGTACCAATCTGACCAAATCATTGAATCTGGAAGTATAAGCACGAACCTCAGCCCCTTCCATGGTAAGGTTCCAAAAGTATGTTTCAATTTTCTGCAATTCACTTCGCGGGCAGTATTCCTGAAGTAATCTATCCTTCAGTTGATTCCAGGTAAGACCATACGCTGCGTCTTCCCCTAGATTCTTCCTTTGAGTGATCCACCAACTTAACGCCTGTAACATCCTGTTTTCTAGATAAAATAAATATTTAGAATATATGATACGAATATTATTAAAAGATTTAGTTTCGGATCAAACTAGTATAAAACTAATAACGTAACGTTAAAAAGGTCATTTAAAGTAAAACAATAATAATAACTTTATTTATTAATTATAAATGTATGCATGTTAACGTATATGTATATTTGTATATAAAACAAATATTATTAAAATGAATGGATAGACTAGAATGTGTACAACGAAATAGTACACGTGCAATATGCAAATGTTATTGTTGAAGGCGGCTGAAGATTGGTGTGCAAGAGATATTATGACCACATGCCACATCTACCTCAATAATAGAGACGGTGGTCTCGGTGAATAAATAGAGACGGTGGTCTCGGTGAATAAATAGAGACGGTGGTCTCGGTGAATAAAAATAGAGACGGTGGTCTCAAAAATAAATTAGAGACATGTGGTCTCAGAAATTAAAGTGGCGACGAGTAGTGTGTACTTACTTAGCTATGGCTAATATGAATTTTCATGTATACTTTCAGGGAAGAAAATGGAAGAGGATTAAAGACCGGCATCGGATCGACCAGTGGAAGTTATCTTTGTTTAAATAAAAGTTGTGTAATATTCGTTGTAATGTCTCTTTTGTAAAACTATATATTATGGTGAAAATAGTCACATGAGTGACAAATTTTGGACGTATACTTGGGACCTACTCTGATATGAATTATGAGACTGTTATTTATAAATATATAATGATAAAAAAAACTGGGTGTTTCAAGTTGGTATCAGAGCACTGGTTTGAGGGATTTAAATATTTGATATGGATACTTAGACTCAAACTGTGAGTGCTCTGGACAAACAAAGGTAAACTTCGATCCGAAGACGGTCTAAAGCCTATCCAAGTAAGTACACTGACCTGTGGTTAATCATGTTGATTATATGTTATACATGTTATATATTGTAAATTAGTATGATTGTGTGAAAAATGATTTGTGGATTACGGGTCTATAATTATAAGCTGATGGAAGGTAGTGAAAACTATGATGAACTGAAACTTGTTATTTGAATTATGATATGATAATTGTAAGAAAACATGAGTATAAAATGTATAAGGTTACATCTGGCCAATGTAATGTTATATATATTGTACTAGTGTGTTCTTAGAATGATCATGTTTGTATTTGACAATAACAAGGAGTATGGGGAATGTGTAAAATATGCATTTGACCTATACGTGTATATATAGGAATAAGAATGCATATAAGTGTACGTGTGATAAAAATATAAACATGAGAATGTCGTAGGGTAAAACATACACTAATTAGTATCGATATCTCAGTACGAGTTATGGCAAACAATGAAGAGCAAAGTCGTCACTTTGGTGATGAAAATTTTTGATAGGTTCAATTGGATCGATAATATCGCTCAATGATCAGAATGATTCATACACAAACACAGTTCAATCATTAACACAGTTCATACTAATAATTTTCTTTGTATATTGATGATCAAAGCAAGTTTGTAGTACAAATGCAGGAGAAAATAAATCACACACACTTAGTTCTCTTTCTAACGTGAATAGTGATCTAGCCTCTCTCCTCACACTCTCTCACTACATGCTTTTAAGCAACAAAATACATTTTAGGGAAAATAACAATATAAACCCTAAACTATACATAAATGTATAAAACAAGTACAAAGTAAATCTTAAACTGGAAATAGCCCTAACAGTACTCCCCCTAAGATTTATCTTTGGACTTTGACAAAATCTTCGACAGTTTTCATTTCTAGCTTTTTCAGCTCCAATCTCTCACCAATCTTCAGGTTCATCTTTAACTTTCAGCAACTCTTTCTTTATCCTCATTAACATCAACACTTGACACAATTTTTGGCGAAGACTCCAAAGATTTTTCAATGTTTTCAGCAACCGGAGATGATGTGGTGGGTATGTCAACTGGAACAGAAGTAGTAATGCCAGCATCAGTGTCATCAACTATCTGTGTAATAGTCTCTACATCGGCCATTACTTCCTGAGCAATCTGAACAACATCTATCATCTGTTCAGACACATTCATATCTTCAATCTCAATCGGTTCCTCTACTAACACAGGCTCTATCACTGGTTTCGATCTTCGTGATCTAACATACTGCACTGTGATAGCCTTAGGAACTTCAGTAACAACTTCTTCAACATCAACAGCCTCAACTGATTCTTCAATCGCATCTGATTCAATAACTTGGACAGTTTCTGTTTCCAATCCCACTGTTTTATCAACTTCCACATTTTCTACCTCCTCATGAACTGATTCGGTACTATCATCACTATTTTCACCATCTCCATTATCACTATAATCTTCATTGCCATCATTATTATCATCATCATTGCCATCATCATTATCATAATCATTGCCATCATCATTGTCACTTTCACTCTCATATTCATCAATCTCTTTATCAACAAGATCTAATGGATTCACAATCTCTCCATTAGATATGTGATGATATACTACTCCTATCTCCTCCTCATGATTTGCAATATTCCGCATATAATCAAACAAATCAACACTTGGTATATTTCCTATACTCATCTTTCTGTAGGATAAGTCATTCATATCTTCTGTATACAAAATTCCTCCAGGATAACCTTCTGTTCTGATGATAGGATAGGCAACATTAATCATCAACTGTAAGAATCTCGGATACATGAGAAACTTGAATCTTTTGCCTTTAACCAAATTGAACACAAACCCATTCATAATCCATTTTGACATATTGAATGGTTTGTTCTCTGCAATAGCCACGATAGGGGATGCAATATCAGAGGGAAAGTTGTCAAACCCAGCACTTCTCCTTGACATGCATTGTTGAATAACATAACATAATAACTTCCACTTCTTCCCCAACCTTGCTCGAACAAATTGTGACTTTGGAAATGCAGGAGGATGACCCATATTAACAAAGCATGTTTGACATTCAGCAACTGTCAGCTCATCATTTGCTCTTATCTCATCCTCATCAATCCTTAAGGCTGTTCTGATAGCTTGTTCAGAAACAGTCAACTGCAACTCTTTTGTGATGTTTCCTCTAACAACAATCATCCCATCCTCATTAGTCACAACCTCAGCTGTTCTCCAGAAACATTTGATCAATCTGGCATATATGACAGGCCTTGCACACATGGCATAGACATACTTGGTTCTCTTGATGAATCTCATCATATCTCTATAGCCCTCAGTCTCAGGAATAGACTCATCCAAACACGCAACTAGATTATGCTTTGGCTCGAACTTCAAATTCTCCATCTGTTTTAAGACAAAACAAGACAAATGTGTTAGATTCTTCATTAATAAATTTCAAATTTGCATAAGTGTTTGAACAAAAAGTTATGAAGGTAAAACATTCACATAATCATTTTAACTCCTAAATTGGTCTAATCAAACTGATTCTCATCATTTTTGGTTAAAGCAACTTTGAAATTTAATGATCATACAAAAATGTTTACCATTAAACAGTTTATTCACTTAAGCATATGAATCAGAAATTTGTATAATGAATTTATTTTAACATGTTAAGCTTAGTTTCAACAATGATTTGTCAATGTTTAACACACATTTTATCTTTTTGAGGTTGACACTTAAGAACTTTCAACATTTCATCAAAGGCGGTTTAACAGTTATGAACAACTTTGATTGATTCTGTTGATTTTAAGGAATTGTGGTGCAAATTAATGGTTGATTGTTGATAATCGACAGTAAATGCACCTAAAACAACATTCGATTTCAGTTTTAACACGCAAAATCAAAGTGTCGATTCAGTGATCAAGTACTGGTCATCATCGTTTTTCGTTTTAACGATCGATTTGCAGGTTTATCAAGCTCGAAACATATAAATTTTACCTTATTCAATCAATATAACTTGTTACAGAACGATTGATTGAATATGATAATCAACAATTTTTGTGCAGGGGATTTGTGCTTGAAAGTGAATGTGAAAAATGATAAGTGTTTGTGAAGAGGCGGGTTTTTATATGCTTGAAAAATTTAGGTCAAACTTAAGGGACAGACGGGTAAACAAATTAGACGGGTAAACATTTAAAAGCCCAATAAGCCTTGACGGGTCATGCACTGTTGAGACGGGTCATGTACTGTTGGGACGGGTCAAGTACTTGAGACAAGTCGCAACATGTGACGGGTCAACATAAAACATGAAAACACTTGACGGGTCAATCACTGTAGAGACGGGTAAACCACTGTAGAGACAGGTAAAGGTTAGGAACAACTACACCTGTTTGGTTTTATTCATCACCCGGCAGCATAGTTATCTTTACAACATCACCCGGCATCCTTTCTTCATCACCCGGCAACACAGTTGTCTTCTTTTTCACCCGGCATCCTTTCTTCATCACCCGGCAACACAGTTGTCTTCTTTTACCCGGCTACACAGTGTTATTCACTTACACGGCAAGACAACTTCTCTCTTACTCGGCTGTATAGTGACAACACTTCATTACCCGGCTGTATAGTAACACAACTTGTCACCCGGCAGATATTAATGACTTCTTCACCCTGCATAGATTTGACATGTTCATTGCCCGGCCATACAGTAGTCATAATATCTTCACCCGGCTATATACTTTTTCACAATCACCCGGCTCATATCAGACAACACTTTACCCGGCTAAATAGTATCTTCATTACCCGGCTAAATAGTGTTCTGATATTCTTTGCCCGGCAACAACACTTGATCAACTTTCTCAATTTTTCTCGTCTGTTGACTTTTTCAACGGCATTTATTGCACCTGCAACATTCTCGACATATTAATTAGACAAGACATCCTTAATAGAATTTGTCACATTAAATATCAACAACATAGGACAAGTCAATAAATTTAATTCAATTAAATCCCTTTTTCTTTTTCTTTAATTTTCCAAAAAAAATGTTTTTGCACAACCAAATTTTCTATATCTCGAAGCAATTTCTTAAAAACAAAATACAAGACCTTGGGTTTGTTTTTAACACATCCAATACCTTTGCTTTTCATACCACATAATCTTGTTCATTCAAAACACACTTATTCAAAAATATTTTTGGATTTTTGTAGATATTTTTCTTCAATTATTCTCCCCCTAAACTTGAAATTTCTAGAAATTTTTAAGTTTAACAAGGATGTCGATGTGACAATAAAGGTTCCATATGCCTGCACACACAAAGCACACACATTAAAATAAAGACATATGCAATGCAATGAATCAAAATATCGCAGTGAGATCATACCACACATTATTTGAACATGTTTTAGAAATTTTGAATAGACATTTGACTTATGTTTGATTGAGTGATGATATGAAAACATACCAATTAGCTCGAGTTGACACACTTACTTTTTCAGTATCATGATGAGATTAAGGTTCGATTAGAATGACTTATGTGACCCACATGTATACATATGTCAACATATTTCCTAATCAACCACCACCTGAATGCATATTGCACAAAATCTAGTCACTTACAATCATAAACAGTGTGGAATCTGGGTTCTATTCGGATTTGGTCCACTTTGGGACTTCTTTTTTAATTCCATTTTGGAATTTTTCTTTTCCTATCGTTCCCCTTGGGAATCTTCTGAATTCCTTTTTGGAATTTTTGTTTGGTGATGGTCCACATTTGGGACTCTTTTAGTTCCAACTTTGGGAATCTTTTGCTGCACCTTGAAGCTCAAAAGAGACTTCGTGTGAGACTTCAGGTCTGTGGATACCACAACAAAGAAGCTCACGATGCGGTTCATCACACTGAATAGATTGCATCGTTACCCGATCATGCACAACTATCATCACAAGCAAGGCATCAAACATATATATATCTAGACATGTATAACAATGGAACTTAACACAAAGATCATTAAGGTTATATTTGTCAACAATGAAACTTACTTTTTCAGTCTAATTGCCTGAGCTGTCTCGCACATCAATTAACATTCATCTGTCTTTATTAAAAAAGATGTATCACATAATGTCTAGTGTATCTATCATTTCTCACTTTTTGCAATATAGATTCTTATGACATGGTATTTTCTTTTCTTTTTGATTTTATATTTTGTTTTTGTTTTTCTTTTTCATGCACACACACAATGCAAAACAAAATAAAATACAAAGGAATCAATACTGGACATCTACTTATTATATTTATGGCTTTTATATTTTTCTGATTTTTGTTTGATTTTCGAAAAATAGAATCAATCATGATTGATTAATCCTATGGATTGAATTAAGAATTCAAACCGTCCTGACAAAAATGATTTTGTGAAAAGATCTGCCAGTTGTTTGTCGGTATGAACTTTAATCAAAATTATTAAACCTTTTTCAGAGTTGTCTCTTAAAAAGTGATATCGAATTTCGATATGTTTGGTTTTTGAGTGTTGAACAGGATTAGCAGTAATGAACATAGCAGCAGTATTGTCTATGTAAATAGGAGTTTTGAGAAAGTTAAACCCGTAGTCAAACAATTGGTTTTGTAACCACAAAACTTGAGAACATCCTGCAGATGCAGCGATATACTCTGCTTCAGCTGTGGATACAGAAACGTTGGTTTGCTTCTTGCATTGCCAAGAAACAAGTCTAGGACCCAGAAATTGACATCCACCCGTAGTCGATTTCCTGTCAAGAGCACACCCACCAAAGTCACTATCAGAATAACTATATAATTCAAAATTGCCTTCATAAGGATACCATAACCCGAGATTCGGTTTTCCTTTAAGGTATCTGAAAATACGTTTAACAGCAACCAGGTGCGACTCTTTCGGATCAGACTGATATCTTGCGCACACACATACAGCATACATAATGTCTGGCCTTGATGCAGTAAGATACATCAGTGAACCAATCATCGATCTGTATAGTGTTTGATCCACGGATTTGCCTTTCGGATCCGGCTGTATCTTGCAGTTCACATCAGATGGAGTTCGAATAGTCTGACAATCTTGCATCTTGAACTTTTTCAGCAACTTCTCAACAAATTTTGATTGGTTGATGAAAATTCCGTCAGCTGATTGTTTCACTTGTAATCCGAGAAAGAAGTTAATCTCCCCCATTGAACTCATCTGGAATCTGGACTTCATGATTTCCTCAAACTCTTTACACATTGACGCACTGGTTGATCCGAAGATAATATCGTCCACATATACTTGAACACATAACAGATCTTCATTCTCCCTCTTCATAAACAAAGTTGGATCAATCTGACCTCTTGTAAATCCATGTTCTAGTAAATGCTTCGATAATGTCTCGTACCAAATTCTTGGAGCTTGATGTAGACCATATAGAGCTTTACTCAACTTGTATGCACGATGAGGATAGTCAGGATCTTCAAAACCCGAAGGTTGTCTGACATATACATCATCTGTAATCGGTCCATACAGAAAAGCGCCTTTGACGTCCATTTGGAATACTTTAAACTTCATGAAGGAGGCATATGCAAGAAAGACGCGTATAGCTTCAAGTCGTGCGACCGGAGCGAACACCTCTTCATAATCAATGCCTTCTTCCTGAGTATATCCCTGTGCAATAAGTCTGGCTTTGTTTCTCACAACAATACCACGTTCGTCTGGCTTGTTCTTGTACAACCATCTTGTACCAATCGCATTTTCTCCTTCAGGTAAGTCCACTAATTTCCAAACCTCTTGTTTGCGAAATTGAAGTAACTCCTCTTGCATAGCTTCAATCCAACTGTTATCTTGTAACGCTTCTGAAATGTTCTTCGGCACCACTTGAGAAAGAAAACATGAATAAAGACAAACGTTTGCTTGCTCAGTTTGACTTCTTGTAGTTCTCTGATTCAACGGCCCAATAATCTGAGAGACAGGATGTTTCTTGTGAATACGATGAGTTGGTATGACATCACCTTGCACTTGACTCTCCAGATTAGACTGATTCAGATTCGGTAGATCTTGCAGAATTGTAGAAGTATGCGGAGTGAAATTCGGAACTTGTTCTGGTGAATTGATGAAGTAGTCAAACGAATCTGGAACAACTTCAACATTCGGATCTGATGATGGTTGATTTTGAACAGATCCACCATCATTAGGAGAATTTTACGGATTCACATCATCATCAAGATTGTTTGATTCTTGATCGTCTGGAGAACCAGAAGGACCCGGAGCTTGAATGGATACTCCATGATCAGGATTATGAAAAGACATGAACGGATACTCAGAGTTGAGATTTCCATCATCATCATTGTCAGAATCATCACTAAAACATCCCAAGTCTCCTGATTCCTTTCTTGAGGTTCCTGAAAAATCAAATAAGTTAGAATTGAAAGATTTTGATAACGAATCAAAATCACACAACCATTCGGGACCATGTGCCACTGACGGAAACGAATTTTCTAAAAACTTTACGTTGATAGTTTCAATAACAGTATTTGTTTTGCTATTAAAAACCCGATAAGCTTTAGAAACAGACGAATAACCAAGGAAAAATCCATCGTCAGATTTTGACTCAAATTTCCCGAGATGATCATTTAAATTTAGAATCGATACAGGACAACCAAATGCTTTCAAGTAAGAAATATTTGGTTTTCTTCCAAATAACAACTCATAAGATGTTTTATTTTTATCCTGAACCAATAATGTCCTGTTTTGTACAAAACACGCAGTAGCAATAGCTTCGTCCCAGAATGTGATAGGGATTTTGGCATCTGCGAGCATGGATCTTGCTGCTTCAATCAGTGTCCGATTTTTCCGTTCCGCAACCCCGTTCTGTTGAGGCGTTCTCGGAGCACTAAATTGTCGAGCAATTCATTTTTCTGCACAAAACAAATCAACATTAGCGTTCTTAAATTCTGTTCCATTATCACTTCTCAAAATTTTAACTTTACAATCCAACTGATTTTCAACTTTGACAATAAATTCTTTTAACAACTCTGCAGTTTCAGATTTAACATGCAAAAAATAAACCCAAGAAAATCTAGTGAAATCGTCAATGATGACAAAACAATAAGACTTCTTTCCGATGCTTTGAACATTTGTCGGTCCGAAAAGATCCATATGTAGCATCTGCAAGGGTTTTGAAATGGAGTTTTCTTGCTTGGACTTAAAAGACATTCGGTGCTGTTTTCCTTTCAAACATGCTGGACAGAGATCAGTTGTAGAGAATTTCTTTGACGGTATTCCCACAGCATGATTTCCAGTCACCAAACGATTCATGTTTCTGAAGTTTGAATGGCCCAGCCGTCTATGCCAAAGCTGACTCTCATCATTCGAAGCATGCGCAATGAGACAAGTAGTTTCGGTTTCAGCATCAGTCTGCGACATATCAAGCTTGTATACATCACGATCTCTTGGAGCTTTAACCACCACCCATTCATTGTCAATCTTGAAACCTGGTTTGAGTATATAACAGAAAGAATCATCAAATAAAGTTGAATAAGATTTGTCACAAATTTGAGATACACTTAGCAAATTAAAGTTCAACTGTGCACAGTAGTTGACTTTATCAAAGCTAATGACCCCATTCGATACGGTTCCTTCTCCAGTTATTTTACCACCCGCATCTCCTCCAAATGCAACATGTGTACCATTCTTTAGCTTAAAATCTTGAAGCAAGGCATGGTTGCCTGTCATATGCCGGCTACACCCACTATCAACGAACCATGAGTTGATAGGTCTTCTTGGGCGTACCTGCATTTCAACAATCACTTAGTTAGTTTGGTCAACCCAGGCCCACATGGTCTTGGGTTTTCCGAATCTATCTGCAACAGTAACTTGTTGAAAATGAAGATTTTGAAAATTTGTTTCATTTGAGAGATTTGGTTGAAAACTGTTTCGCCCATTGGCGTGAATTGATTGCTTTCTTCTCAAAGCAATAAACCTTTCCTCTAACTTAGGATCAAGATTATTTTCAAACTTTTGATTTCTTACCATCAAAGCTCTTGGTTTAAAACTGTTAACCTGCACATTTCTTGATGAAAAGTTATTAGAAACAGAATTGTTTCGATTGAAATTTCTCAAAACAGGAGAATGACTTTGATTAGCATTTTGAAAACCTAATGATTGATTTCTTTGAAAATTTGGAAATGGAGTCATTTCTCGTGATGAGTTTGTTCGAAAGAAACAATCCTTTGTGTCATGGTTTCTTATTTCACAAATATCACAATATTTGTTATAAAAACATTCTTCTGAAGAATGGTTTCTTTTGTCACGAAAACTGCAGTACCTGTTAAAGAAACATTCAGCAGTTGCATGATTATAACGATCACAAATCTCACAGTGTTTCTTGCTAATCCTAAAGAGCCGATTGTTAACTTTTGATGTTGAACCCACTCGTGATTCATTATCAGTTTTGTTCGGTTTTAGATTAACTTGATTCTTTTGTGGAGATTTTGTTTGTGATTTTGATTGCATTGGAACTTGATTCAATTTTAAACTATCTTGTTTGGTTAACTTCTTTGATTCAATTCTTTTATCATTGACAGCGGAAGACTTAGGACCTGAACCTGTTTTCAGACCAGAGTTAGATTTGATTGAAGAATTGATTGGTTTACCATAAGATCTGTTCAAATCAAAAGTTCCTGCAGACACAATCTTAATTGTTTTACCTTTTGACACTTTCTTTTTGAAAGGTTTGACCTTGTCTGTTTTAACAATTTGAGCTTTGGTGTTGTCATTCGATTTTATGACAATTTTACCTTTTGACTGTTTAGTTTCAGATTGATTGTTTGTTACTTTCGAGTTCTGCAACTTCGCATTTGAACTTTCAGCCTTCTTCACTGCATTCTTCTTGACCAGTTGATCAGCAACTTTCGCCTTTTGTTCTTTCTTCCACTTAATGTACTCAGGATCATTATATCCTGAAAATTCACCTTCATCCTTCACCGTTTCTTCTGATTCGGGATTAAGTTTTGGATATTCAACGAGTTGGATTAGAACAGGCTCTAATTTGTTGTCAGATTTGTTGCTTGCTTCATCATCAGCTTCAACTGTCACGTCATCTTCATCTTTCAAACTTTCAATCAACACTTCAGATCCTTCGGATTCGGATTTACTTCTTTGAATTTCTTTGAATTTTCGTTCATTTTCAGGTGAATGATCAAATTCATTGAAGTTTTCAGGTAAAGTTTGTGTGATTGATTTAGGCATTGGTTCATGAGTAAAACCCAACCCTGTTTTGTTTTTGTTACCTCTTTCATTCACAAGTTGTTTCACCATGTTCTTACAACTTTTGACTTTTGTTAATTCAACCTGTGTGACAGCATGAGCAACTTTTTCTTGTTCAAAGTTCTTTGTCATTTCTTCAAGTTGTTTTGTTGCAAGTTCCAGTTCCTTTAAGGTTTTGTTCCATGATTCTTTAAGTGACAAAATCTTCTCATCAGCAATTTTGTGATCAATTTTATGTTGTTCATGAATTTTCTCATGTTTGCTTAATTTATCACCAATTTTAAATGAATGAGTTCGATAATGTTCCACTTGTTTAATGCATTGTTCAGAACATAACCTTTCTTTCACATCTTCAGGCAACGGAACATAGTTAGGAGGTAATTCAATACTAACCTTTGGTTGTTCAGTAGATGATGAAGACTCATTGGATGTAGCCATCAGTGCCACTTCTGGTTCAGATTCTTCAACAGGATCTGCCTTTGCACTCCAATCGTAATCTTCAGAATCTTCACTCACATCATCAATCACTTTACCATCCCCTTCTTCAGACCAGTCTTCTTCAATTTCACACACTAATGCTAAACTGGATGTAAGATCAGATGTGAATTGTTCTGCATACGCACTCCAATCGTATCCGTCTTTCACACTAACCACCAGTGCTTTAGTCTGATCTTCTGGTTTCTTTCCTTCACCCTTCAGTTCCGGCATGGGAAGACTTTGATATGGTTTCTGCATGAAACGTTGATTTCTGCTTTGATAGCTTGAAGACTGTTGCGAGCTTTGACCTTGACCTTGATTCTGTCCACTTGAAGTTGCTTGATCATTGTAGTTCTGATTCTTAGGAGCTTTGCATTCCCGAGAAAAATGACCATAACAGTTACAGTTGAAACATCTGGCCTTCGATTTGTCAAAACCAACAGTTTTGTTTGCATGAGGCTTGTAGCTTCGGTTAACATATGCATGTTTCTGCGTTCTATATGCAACCATCACCATTTGCCAATTCAAATCCATTTCCTCAACGTCATCAGGATCCATCTCAAATAAATCTTGAAGGACAACGTCCATTTGACTCAAGTGACTTCCTTGATATGCTTGAAAACTTGCCATAAAAGCTGTAAATGCAGTCTTGGTCTCGTCATCTTGTAACAAGATATTCATTACATCTTTTACTTTTGCTTGAACATTAGAACTTTGATTTTCTGATTGCGGTTTCACATTCTGACTTTGAACTTGAGTTCTTGGTGGAGATTGCGGTTGAGAATAAGTTGGAGAATTTGGGATGTATGAAGAATCAGTATAAAAACTTGCGCCAACAAATAATTCACCCTCATCTTCAAACTTAGTTGCATCTTGTGCAAGAAAGGCATTCTCCACAGTATTAGCAGGATTCACAACATATTTGTATTGTGCATGTGAACCAGTTCTATCAGTATTTCTAGAACATTCATCAATCTCTACCTCTTCAATTTTTGCAATGAGCAGATCTAAATCCATCGGAAACTTTTCAGTATGCTTCAGTAGTGTCACAGTCTGTTTCCAAGATGATGGAAGTGCACATAATAATCTGTCATTCAAGTCTTGGAGATCTGTTTTTGCACCCACATTGGTCATTTCAGTAGTCAGATGAACAAACCTATTCATCATCTGGTGCACGGACTCTCCAGCAATGTGTTCAAATAACTCCAACTGTCTCTTCAGCTTTTGTTTCTTGAGACTTCTGAGTTGTTCACCTCCTTCACAGATGGACTTGTAATGATAGGTATCCAACCTTGATAGTACTTGTAATGGCAATCCCTTACACATCAAAGAATATGATTTACTATCATTCTTTACTTTCCTTAAATCTTCTGCTGATAAATTATCCTCTGGATAAGGTTCAGTAGAGTCTTTGGTGTAAGTACTTGCACTATCTGGAGCTGTCTGTGTAGGTATGTGAGGACCCTTGTCAATTAACTTCCAAAGATCATTGTCTATTGAACAAAGATGATGCTTCAGTCTAATCGTCCAATTCTTGAAATCTGCACGATTGACAAGTCTAGGAACACGGTTATCAGAATCATCATTAGGTGCCATTTTAACAATTTTTAAAGAAAATATTTTTGTGTTTTTAAAGATTTTTGAAAAATAACAGTTAAAATACTAAAATAAAGACAAGTAATTAAAGACAAGATAAGAAAATAAGGATTAAAACAACTAAAAATGAGTCACACGGCTGAACAGTGAAAAATCATTCTTCACCCGGCTGAATAGTAGCTTTTATTCTTCACCTGGCAGAGAGAAAATCTTCACCCGTCTAAACAGTTGACCCGGCTGAATAGTTGTAACACTTGACTTCTTGACACGGCAGAGCAGTTACCCGGCAGAATAGTATTAACTTCACACGGCAATAACTTGACCCGGCTTGAATCTTGACACGGCAAAAAGCTTTACCCGGCTGAACAGTTGACGATCACACGGCAAAGTTGTTTACCCGGCTACACAGTTTTTGATCACCCGGCTGAAATTGTTAATCACCCGGCGTAACAGTGTATTACCCGGCACAACAGTACTTGATCCGACTGAACAGTAACACCTTTTTCTTGTCAAATTCTTTACCCGTCTAGCACAAAATCCTTTACACGGCTGCACAGGACCTAATTGTTCACAAATCTAAGTCCAAAGGAAATTGTCTAAGTTAATTTTATCACTCGGCTAGTTAATCTTCAACCAGTTCTTACTGTTCATCATCTTCTTCATGAGAATTTTTCTGGGTTTATCAAAAACTTGTCCAATTCTTTCAAAATTCACACACAAGCAGTGAAATAGTCCGATTAACAATCCCTAATCTCAATCAATCCAAAACATGATCAAATTTTGATGAATTTGAGCAAAATTCAATCGAACAGTAACTTTTTCAATCTTCTTAATTCCTCAGATCTGATGATAATCTGATGGAATTTGCACGAATGTTGTGAATTAGAAGTGATTGCGATGATGAATCACAGCTAAAAACAACAACAATTCATTCATATCATGATTTTTGAGCAATATTGATGTGTTTTGCTTGATGAATAGCGAAGAACACAATACCAACAGCTCTGATACCAATTGATAGGTTCAATTGGATCGATAATATCGCTCAATGATCAGAATGATTCAGACACAAACACAGTTCAATCATTAACAAAGTTCATACTAATAATTCTCTTTGTATATTGATGATCAAAGCAAGTTTGTAGTACAAATGCAGGAGAAAATAAATCACACACACTTAGTTCTCTTTCTAACGTGAATAGTGATCTAGCCTCTCTCCTCACACTCTCTCACTACATGCTTTTAAGCAACAAAATACATTTTAGGGAAAATAACAATATAAACCCTAAACTATACATAAATGTATAAAACAAGTACAAAGTAAATCTTAAACTGGAAATAGCCCTAACAATTTTGATAGTAATGAGGAGAGAACGGTGTACTCTCCAAGACGAGAACGAGACGAAAATCCTCTATCTGAAAAGATAAGGAATCAAATATCAACAGAAGTGAGAAAGGCTTTTCAAGCAAACATCCCATTCCTTCTTGCAGAAGTGCAAAGTTCTGTGAGAAACTTAATTCATGATAAGCTATCAAAGTTTAAGAGTCCCCACGAGCAGTTTACCCCTGATAAGCTGAATAATCAGGAGGAATCAATTAAAGAAAAGGAGAAAAGTCGGTGTACTTATAAAGATTTTATGGTATGTAAGCCTTTAGAATTCAAAGGCGAGGTTGATCCTCTGATAAGTGATAGATGAATTACTGAAATGGAAAGTATATTTGACAGAAGTCATTGTGATACAAGTGACGAGGTAATCTTTGCTTCGAGCCAACTACGTGAGAGGGCAAAGGACTAGTGGGATATGATCAAAGTAGAAAAAGGTAAAGAAACCACACGAAAAATGACGTGGAGTGAATTCAAGGTGATATTCTTAGAACATTTTAGTCCACAAGCGGCGGTGGATCGAATTGCTGAAGAATTCCTCCACATGCATCAAACACACCAGTCTATAGATGAAATCACGGCTGAATTTTTCGATAAAGCTAAGTTTTGTCCTTCATTGTTAGCTACAGAACGTATGTGGTTAAATCGCTACCATTTGATTTTAAAGGCAGAAATAAGGGAATTTGTGTCCCCTTCAAAGTGTGAGAAGTTGTCAGAGCTTATTAACTGGGCTCGTGAAAGAGAAATGGAGATAAAAAGGCAGACTGAGAACAGTGAGAAAAGAAAGGCTGAAATCCCAGTAGTTGCCACACCTTCAAAGAAGCTGAAAACGTCAGGAAACTTTACGAAGATGAGGTCAAAGAATGAACAACATAATTGTTACATATGTGGTAGAGGACATTCAGGGGAATGTCTTTACAAAAATTTAAGTTGTTATAGATGTGGAAAAATTGGGCATACAGCATCCCGATGCACTAGTCCGGTCAATCTATGCTTCAATTGTTACAAGCCGGGCCATATGAGGGGCGATTGCCCGGAACTTAAAACAAGGGAAGGCAAGGTTGCTGAAGGATCCAAGACGGTAGGAAATGTCAAGAGATTTGAAGTTTCAAAGCCACGAGGCAGGGCTTTTCAAATCACTTCAGAAGAAGCAAAAGTTGTACCTGATGTCATCACAGGTACCTTTCTAATCAATTCTGTCCCTGCATACGTTTTGTTTGATTATGGAGCAAGTAGATCCTTCATATCCATAAATTTTGCTTGCCATAAGTCCTTTGTTAGAAGTAAGCTAGTAAATGCCTTAGAAGTCGAGGTTGCTAGTAATAAGAGTTTTGTCGTATCCGAAGTATGTCAAAACTGTAAACTAATTATTCAAGAAGAAGAATATTCCATCGACTTAATTCTTATTGAGCTTCGGGAGTTTGACGTAATTATTGGGACGGATTGGCTATCCCAACATCATGCGTCAATAGTTTGCAATCAAAAGATCGTCCAATTTATGTCACCAATTGGAGAACAAGTGTGTATTTATGGAGAAAGAAAGAGCAACATTACTGTGTGCTCAATGGCAAAGGCCAGGAATTATTTAAAGCATGGTCATCAAGCATTTTGGCCTACGTGACGGATAAGGAAACAAAGGAAAAGAGCTTGATCAAATCCATGTAGTTAACGAATTCTCCGACGTCTTCCCTGATGAGTTATCGGGCGTTCCAACAGAAAGAGAAGTCGAATTCAAAATTGATCCAGTTCCCGGAGCTAATCCCGTGGCTAAATCGCCATACCGACTGACACCAAGTGAGATGAAGGAATTGATGTCACAACTCCAAGATCTATTAGATAAAGGTTTTATTCGGCCAAGTGTTTCACCTTGGGGTGCGCCGCTTTTGTTTGTTAAGAAGAAAGACGATAGCATGCGAATGTGCATCGATTACCGTGAGTTAAATAAACTGACCATTAAAAATAGGTACCCTGTACCTACAATTGATGATCTTTTTGATCAATTACAAGGTGCTAGCATCATCAAGTAAAGGTACGAGAAGAAGATGTACCAAAGACGGCTTTTTGTACTCATTATGGGCATTATGAATTCGTTGTGATGCCATTTGGTTTAACGAATGCCCCGGCAGTTTTCATGGATCTCATGAATCGAGTATGTAAAACTATGCTTGATCGTTTTGTTATCGTTTTTATCGATGATATCCTTATCTATTCTCGAACAGAAAAAGATCATGCTCAACATCTTAGGGAAGTTCTCACTACACTAAGAAACGAGAAGCTATACGCAAAGTTTTCAAAGTGTGCATTTTGGCTTCGAGAAGTTCAGTTCTTGGGCCATGTGGTAAATGTAGAGGGTATTTTGGTAGATTCCGCTAAGATAGAGACTATTACGAAATGGTCTCCTCCAAAGACCCCAACTGAAGTTAGAAGTTTTCTGGGTTTAGCGGGTTATTATGGGCGTTTCATTCAGGATTTCTCAAAAATAGCTACCCCGTTGACAAAGCTAACTCGAAAGAACTCCAAATTCGAATGGAAGCCAGAACAAGAGGAAGCATTTCTACTTTTGAAAGAAAAGTTAACTAAAGCTCCCGTTCTAGCTTTACCTGAAGGAACAGAAGATTTTGTTGTTTATTCTGATGCCTCGCATGTTGGAATGGGTTGTGTTCTTATGCAAAGGGGAAAAGTAACTGCATATGCGTCACGGACATTAAAGCCAACGGAAGCGGGTTATCCAACCCATGATCTTGAATTGGTGGCAGTAGTATTTGCACTAAAGATTTGGAGACATTATTTATATGGTACAAAGTGCACAATCTATACCGATCATAGAAGTTTGAAGTATTTCTTTGATCAAAAGGAATTAAATATGAGACAACGACGGTGGTTAGAATTGGTCAAAGATTATAATTGTGAAATACTTTACCATCCGGGTAAAGCCAACGTTGTGGCTGATGCCCTAAGTCGAAAGGAGACTATCGCTACAATTAAAGTAAAATCATATAAACTGATTGTGAGTTCAGACTTGTTTGATCAAATTAAACTTGCACAAGTGGAGGCTCTAAAAGAGGAGAATTTAAAATGCGAGAGAATCATCGGTCAAGTCCACCAACTTGAAGAAAATGATAAAGGAATTAAAGTTCGTTGTGGCCGAATTTGGATTCCTTGGACTTGTAAGATTAAAACAATAATTTTGGATAAGGCACATAAGTCAAAATACTCAATCCATCCAGGTGCGACCAAGATGTACAATGATTTGAAGAAGGAATATTGGTGGCCTGGTATGAAAAGAGACATTGTTAAATATGTGGAGAGGTGTTTGACTTGTTTACAAGTCAAAGCTGAACACCAAAAGCCATATGGGAAGATGCAACCACATGAGATTCCATTATGGAAATGGGAGCATATTACAATGGATCTAGTGACGAAGCTGCCTAAAACGGCCAAAGGTTATGATGCAATATGGGTAGTTGTCGATCGTTTGACAAAAAGTGCTCACTTTATACCCATTCGTGAAAGTTATTCGTCAGAGCGAATGGCGGAAGTGTATGTTAGTGAGATAGTGTCAAGTCATGGAGCGCCGGTATCTATTGTATCTGATAGAGACACTCGTTTTACCTCAAGATTTTAGAGAAGATTTCAGGAAGAAATGGGTACTAAATTACTAATTAGTATGGCGTATCATCCACAGACAGATGGGCAAAGCGAGAGAACGATTCAAACTCTTGAAGATATGTTGCGTGCTTGTATTATTGATTTTGGTGGCAGTTAGGACAAGTATTCGCCCCTTGTAGAGTTCTCCTACAATAATAGTTACCATTCGAGCATTAAGAGAGCCCCATTTGAAATGTTTTATGGTAGAAAATGTCGCACTCCTGTGTGTTGGGGAGAAATCGGAGAAAGAGAACTTAAAAATAAAGAAGTGATAAATATAACAAATGAAAAGATCGATCAAATTTGGGACATTTGAAAGCAGCACAAGATCGACAGAAGTCGTATGCTGATAAACAGAGACGTCCTATTGAATTCCAAGTGGGGGATTTCGTGATGTTAAAAGTTTCCCCATGGAAAGGTGTGATTCGTTTCCGTAAATGTGGAAAGTTGAGTCCGCGGTTTATTGGTCCGTTTAAAATAATTGCTCGTGTGGGGAAAGTGGCATATCGTTTAGATTTACCAGAAGAATTAAACGGTATCCATAACACATTTCACGTGTCATATTTGCGAAGATGTTTGACTGATGAAACGGCATGTGTGCCGTTGAATGACATTGAAGTGGATGATAAGCTTAACTATGTGGAAAAGCCGGTGGCGATTCTTGATCGCAAAGTTAAGCAACTTCGAAATAAAATAATAAATAAGGTGAAAGTACAGTGGAAACATCGGCGTGGTTCTGATACCACATGGGAAGCCGAAGATGAGATGAGAAAATATTACCCAAAGTTGTTTAATGTGTAATTAGGTTTCGGGGACGAAACCTAAATAAGAAGGGGAGAGTTGTAACATCCTGTTTTCTAGATAAAATAAATATTTAAAATATATGATACGAATATTATTAAAAGATTTAGTTTCGGATCAAACTAGTATTTAACTAATAACATAACGTTAAAAAGGTCATTTAAAGTAAAACAATAATAATAACTTTATTTATTAATTATAAATGTATGCATGTTAACGTATATGTATATTTGTATATAAAACAAATATTATTAAAATGAATGGATAGACTAGAATGTGTACAACGAAATAGTACACGTGCAATATGCAAATGTTATTGTTGAAGGCGGCTGAAGATTGGTGTGCAAGAGATATTATGACCGCATGCCACATCTACCATTATGAAAATATGTGTACACATATCAAATTAAAAGGCGGTCATGTTGAGCAATATACATACATTAGATTGACAATCATGAATAAAAGGAGAAATATATATTGATATTATAAGAGACTTAAAAGTATGCGAGTGATCAAGAAATAAGAGATTCAAGTAGACGAGTTTATATAGAAGAGTTAACGTGCTATTCTATTACAATCAAGTTGGCAATTTCAAGAAGTATACAAACTCTTAAAAGTATACATGATTATTGTTATGTTTCAATATGATTAATAATATCATTTTGTGTTTGATATATATTAATTTGAAACATATATAGACCGGTGGTCTTAAAAATTTATGTGATTATTGTTGTTGAAAATTTGAGTAGTATATATCTTGTTGAAATATATGACAAACAAGTGGAGAAAGTGGTCTCCATAAATAGAGATGGTGGTCTCAATAATAGAGACGGTGGTCTCAGTGAATAAATAGAGACGGTGGTCTCAATAATAGAGACGATGGTCTCAGTGAATAAATAGAGACGGTGGTCTCAAATAACTAAAGACGGTGGTCTCAGTGAATAAATAGAGACGGTGGTCTCAATAATAGAGACGATGGTCTCAGTGAATAAATAGAGACGGTGGTCTCAAATAAATAGAGACGGTGGTCTCGGTGAATAAAAATAGAGACGGTGGTCTCGATTAATAAATAGAGACGGTGGTCTCGGTGAATAAATAGAGACGGTGGTCTCGGTGAATAAAAATAGAGACGGTGGTCTCAAAAATAAATTAGAGACATGTGGTCTCAGAAATTAAAGTGGCGACGTGTAGTGTGTACTTACTTAGCTATGGCTAATATGAATTTTCATGTATACTTTCAGGGAAGAAAATGGAAGAGGACTAAAGACCGGCATCGGATCGACCAGTGGAAGTTATCTTTGTTTAAATAAAAGTTGTGTAATATTCGTTGTAATGACTCTTTTGTAAAACTATATATTATAGCGAAAATAGTCACATGAGTGACAAATTTTGGACGTATACTTGGGACCTACTCTGATATGAATTATGAGACTCTTATTTATAAATATATAATGATAAAAAAAACTGGGTGTTTCAACGCCTCATCATGAAAAGTGCAAGTAGCGTATTTCACCCTTTGACTAACTGAACAGTTACTGATTGCAAATACCGACTCCATCTTTTCGATCCATCTTATAATTTCTATTGGACCCTCAGCACCAGTAAATGTTTTTGGCTGGCAGTCTCGAAAATTTTTATAAGTACAGCCATGTATCGGTTCTCCTGTTGTCAGATGTTAAAAATCAGTAATGTTGATCTAAGTCAAACATTGATTTTTAAAACTAGACTTTCTTTTCAAGTACCAGTAATATATTTATATATTACATGTGACATCAGCCCCGAACCCGAATCCGAATAGCCGACTCGAACCCGAAGTCGTTTATCTTTTTATGTACTGGTATTTATTTCTTTAAAATGTAACGTTCGTTATGATGAATAATAATTACATTGGACTTTACGTTATTCTTATCTTATATAATCGGTCGTATATACGTCGCGAAATTCTATGTGTACCAAATACTTACTATTTGTAATAATAAATAAAAAAATATAATATATATATGTATATGTATATCTAGTCTATGAGATTTCATAAAAAGTTGCTAAACAAAATTTTACCGAGTCTTGGAATAGGCATTCGATGTCAAAAAAGAGTTAAAAATAATAAAACGTCACTTATATAAACGTTGCGTCTCGACTCGGTTAAGTCGGTTAGTTAGCATAGCATATAAATTAACTTTGGATCAAACTTGTAATTTTTAAAAACTTAATTTAAAGTTATTAAACAAAAATAAAACATAATGAAACATTAGGGGGCTGTTATGTAACTTTTAAACCCAAACCCCCCCTTTTTCCCTTCTGCCGCAGATCAGGCAACAGCCCCTTTTCCGGCCACCTATCCTTTCTGGCGAGACCCCTATTACGCGTTTACACCCTCAATTAAACCCCCTTAAACATTCCAAATACATTTATTACCAATTTCAAACCATCCTAATCGACAAATAACGCGTTTTACAGCAGATTAATGCTCGAATTAATTGAGTCCAGTCTATACAAAATCCCATTCCGTAATTAGCTGCGAAATCGGCGACTAAATCATACCATTTCACTCCTTTATAACCGTCTAACTTTTCCAAACCATCAAAACACTCTTTTTACCTGCTGCAATTACCGAATGAAAACATCAAGAACAAATATTCCGACGACTTCATTGTTCTCCACCTTCAAGGCATAATCTTAGGTAATCTCTGGGTTCATTTTCATCATCTCGATCATCTACAACTTCCTAATCCATCTATTTTACTTCTTTTCAGTCCCAGATTCACAAAAATGATGAAAAGCAGTCGTGTTCCTTTTTGTTCCAAATCCGTATAAATCGTTCATAATCAAGTAAGTTTGATACATTAAAATACTCGTGGATCGATGGGGATTAAAAGCCCCATGCTCGATTTGGTTTTCATTATCTGATAAAACAATTTCATGGATTCTTGTTCTAGGGTTTGAAGAAGATGATGAGTATTGGTTTATAAAGAGTTAAAATAATTTAAAAACAAATTAAATAACCAAAAACGATTCTGGTCTGGTGGTTTGTTGTGACTGCAATGGACGGGAAGGTCATGGGTTTGAGTCCCATGATCTATTTTTCTGGATTTCTTATACTTTTGATCATTTTAAACATTTAAATACACTTTTCTAATAACCTAAATAACACATTTCAAGTTAAATATATTTTTAAAACTTAAAAACTTATAATTTCAAAATACATATATATAAATAATAATTCATAGATTATAAATATTTATTACAAATATTATTTTAAGGAAACTAAAAATGGGATTTGTATAAAATGTATATTATACGAAAATACAATGATGTTTTTCCTAATTTGTATTTCAAAACCCTAATTCCCAATTTGTATTTCAAAACCCTAATTCTCAACTCATAATCTAAATCCCCAAATCCAAAACCCTAGATCTCGGATTTAGATTCTTGTTACTATTGTTTCGTTTCTGAGTTAGGGTTTTTCCCAATTAATTAGGTGGTATTAATATTTGGGCAACCCTCGGTTCTCTATAGCTGCGTTTCTGGCGTTACGATTGTATTTACTATTAAAGGTGAGTAAATTCACTCGCCTTTTTACTACTACATTTTGGGGCTGAAATATGTTCATATACTATACAATGTTTTCGGTTTTCGTTTCATTGTATCTATTTTCAAATGAGATCATTAAATGTGTTAGTCTTGTCTGCAGAAAGATGCAATCCTTATGTAGTTTAAAGTAGTATTGTTACTTAGTAATCTCACCGGTACAATGTTAGCGCTAATGGTTTGACAAACCCACGTACATGTATTTCAAAATAGGTGATTTAAACCCGGCCATTCAATTTCAATTTCAATGTCACAAGTTACTATGTTACAAGTTGCTATACGATGATACTAGCTGCTATGATATGTTGCTACGTCCCTTAGATGCTTAAACAATTATTGATAACTTATATCGAGACGGTTACGTGTAGGTTGCTAAAAGGGTTATCTTTAATTAATAACATGAGTTGGTTCCTCATGACAAATGATTACAAGTTCCTATACAATGATGGTGTTCAATATGTGTTCAATGTGTGTTCAAGGTGTCATGGTCGAGAATGATATGAAATAGCTATGCATGTAAGATTGCGCAGCATATTATGATGATCTCGGATTTTCTATACTATTATTTATCAACTGTGGTTTACTCACTAGCTTTAAATAGCTAACTTTATTTTTACATATTTCAGGTGATGTTGAGCGTTTACGCTTTCGAGATATTTAGGATGCTTATTGGACCTAGAATAAATCGGAATTAAACGCTAATAATTGTTGGTTTTTACTTCTGTTTTAATGCTATTTGTTTCTCATTTATGTCACAACAATTAGTGCTTAATGATATTAAAATATGCTTTTAGTGTGCCATGTGCTTTGTACTATTGAGGTCCAATTCCAATGACAGCACGGTGTTATCGCCGCCGGGCGGGGTGTCATAGTTTTGTATCAGAGCCATGGTTATAGGGAACTAGGATAGGGTATTAGAAACACTCCGACCTAGATTATAACCTAAGAGTCCTTAGTGCAACTAGATGTACCTAAGAATTCTTTTGAACTTATTTGTTTTCCTTCTACGAACCTTTTTATGCTTTTCTTAATCTCATTTCTTATCCGATTTCGCAAAGGAGCTACAAGAGACTCGTCTGTATGATTAGGATCTTCTCTTTGTGGAATCTCGTCATCGTCTTAAGTGAGTTTGAAACGTGAGAACGTGTGCAATCTGGAAGGGGGTACACCTGTATCACGGACATCCTGTCTAAGGCAAAACATTTCGTATAAATCTCTTTAAGAGATCTGTATGCTTACCTGGGGATGGACGTGATGAGTATGACCCTATAGGCTAAAGCACGCATTCTCGAATACGTTGAAAACGAACTTAACACTTTGATAAGTCTTAAGTGTCCAAAACCACGACACATTCCTATGTTTTCAAATTCTATTTATTTATGGATTCTGTGATTATCATTTTCTATGATTTCAAATTATTTCGATGAGTTTCTATATTATTTCAAATGTTATTCCAAGTTTGCTTATTTAAATATCAATGATTTCAAAGTGATTACTATGTTACGGGTTCTAAATATTCTATGAAAAATTCAATATACAATTATCCTTTTTATTCAATACAAAATTTCATTACAAATTAAGTTATTCAAAATTTCCTTATGTCTCATGAAAATCCATTTTCTATCATATCTTGTAGAATGGCAACAAGACGTGAACGATTCGCAAATATCATCGTGACCCAGATGTTCTAAATCAAAACTAAGCGATATATTGACTAACCTCAGTCGAATTATAAAAACTTCAAAATAAATATCAAATACCAAATATAAGGCACACTCCTAATCTCAATTTAATTATCGAATCTCATATTAAAGACCTTATTCATGAATCTTGAAATCTCGTAACGAATTTACTACTTAATTATGTCAACGCGTTCGTTTGATTTACAAATCGAACGTTTACCACCAAAGTACCTCAACTTGATCTCAATACTCAAATGTTGTCTAAACTACTCATCTAATCAGAAGATTCTAATCCAATTTCTAATTCGCCATTTAATTCGTTTTACAAAACTTAACGTGAACTCACTACATATCTATTTCTAAACTCAATGAACTAAAACATTTCAATTGTATATATCATCACTAATGAAATTCTATACATCTTGTTTCTATAAACTCATTCAAACCCAACGTGTTTTAAGTGTAAACTTTGTACCTAAAATACTATGTTTTATCAACGGTTCTTTTTTTTTTTGTAAAACCACCAACCGATAGTTAATTGTATTAAGAAAAGAAAAAAAAATGATTTCCTTATCTTCTAAAAGAATATAAAAAAAATTATGATAAATGATTTCTTTAAAATGGATTGGTTATTTTAATGATTACACAACATTATCACGTCTTCTCAATTATGACACAAAGACTTGCAACAAACACCATGTCTACCTAATGGACTTTAGGTTCTTTTGAATCATCGATCTACTTATCATCTTAAGCTGATTTTCCCAAGTACTATTTCTATCGGGTATAATATCAATAATTATGCGTATCATCACTTTAAATTTTGTGTACTTCTGACTCGCACATGATCGAATGAACTGTGGAGTCCATGCAAAAACTAAAGTAATTACGGGTGAACACGGAATTATGAAAGTTGGTGCATGGGAACCATAGTAAGTTTTGTCTTGTGTAGTTGGGCCATATTTAATCATCTTATTTTCACCTGACTTGTTTACTTATTTTACTAATTCCATCTAACCCACTTAATTATGTATAAGGTTACGTTGTTCGTTTCATCCATTCTATTAATCATGATTATTCTCGATGGTCATTTAAATAATTCTAAGTTCATATACTTAAAACATTTTATTCGCAAGTTGGTATCCTATTCCATTCCCATATTGAATGGCAAATAATATTTATTCGAATCTCCATACAGTTAGTTCACCCGAACTATCATAAGTGAAAAGAGTTAAATAAACAACTCTCAATGAGTCAAAGAAAATTAAACATAAATAACTTCTTAATCTCGTTTATTTAAAATCATATCTCAATCAAAATGCTCATCTTTCCATTGATCGAATTATCTTATAACAAAGTTTCTTACGAACTAGAACTGCCTGAGCAAATTGGGTAGTGTTTGTCTTGTGATCCACGTTTCTAATATCTCTAATCTGGAAAAGCGGTTATCCGATGAGAAGCTTATTGTGCCTCTCGGTGATATCCAAATTTTGATGAATCTATGCAACTTATTGAACGGCCATTGGAAATTATGGACCGTGAAGTCAAACAACTCGAGCGTATCCGGATACCGATAGTCAAAGTTCGTAGGGAATCAAAGCGCGGGCCTGAGTTTACTTGGGAACGCGAGGATCAAGTGAAAGCCAAGCATTCACACCTCGTTGCTTCATCTTCTTCTACTTCGGTTTGAGCAAATTTCGGGACGAAATTTCTATAAGGAGGGGAGACTGTGACATCTGCCCTGAACCCGAATCCGAATACCCGACTCGAACCCGAAGTCGTTTATCTTTTTATGTACTCGTATTTATTTCTTTAAAATGTAATGTTCGTTATGATGAATAATAATTACATTCGACTTTACATTATTCTTATCTTATATAATCGGTCGTATATACGTCGCGAAATATCTATGTGTACCAAATACTTACTATTTGTAATAATAAATAAAAAAATATAATATATATATATGTATATATGTATATCTAGTCTATGAGATTTCATAAAAAGTTGTTAACAAAATTTTTCCGAGTTCTGGAATAGGCATTCGATGTCGAAAACGAGTTAAAAATAATAAAAAGTCTTTTATATAAACGTTGCGTCTCGACTCGGTTAAGTCGGTTAGTTAGCATAGCTTATAAATTAACTTTGGATCAAACTTGTAATTTTTAAAAACTTAATTTAAAGTTATTAAACAAAAATAAAACATAATGAAACTTTAGGGGGCTATTATGTAACTTTTAAACCCAAACCCCCCCTTTTCCCTTCTGCCGCAGATCCGGCAACAGCCCCTTTTCCGGCCACCTATCCTTTCCGGAAAGACCCCTATTACGCGTTTACACCCTCAATTAAACCCCCGAAACATTCCAAATACAATTATTACCAATTTCAAACCTTCCTAATCGACAATTAACGCGTTTTACAGTAGATTAATGCTCGAATTAATTGAGTCCGGTCTATACAAAATCCCATTCCGTAATTAGCTGCGAAATCGGCGACTAAATCATACCATTTCACTCCTTTACAACCGTCTAACTTTTCCAAACCATCAAAACACTCTTTTTACTTGCTGCAATTACCGAATGAAAACATCAAGAACAAATATTCCGGGGACTTCATTGTTCTCCACCTTCGAGGCATAATCTCAGGTAATCTCTGGGTTCATTTTCATCATCTCGATCATCTACAACTTCCTAATCCATCCATTTTACTTCTTTTCAGTCCCAGATTCACAAAATTGATGAAAAGCAGTCGTGTTCCTTTTTGTTCCAAATCCGTATAAATCGTTCATAATCAAGTTAGTTTGATACATTACTCGTGGATCGATGGGGATCAAAAGCCCCATGCTCGATTTGGTTTTGATTATCTGATTTAAAACAATTTCATGGATTCTTGTTCTAGGGTTTGAAGAAGATGATGAGTATTGGTTTATAAAGAGTTAAAATAATTTAAAAACAAATTAAATAACCAAAAACGATTCTGGTCTGGTGGTTTGTTGTGACTGCTATAGACGGGAAGGTCATGGGTTCGAGTCCCATGACCTATTTTTCTGGATTTTTTATACTTTTGATCATTTTAAACATTTAAATACACTTTTCTAATAACCTAAATAACACATTTCAAGTTAAATATATTTTTAAAACTTAAAAACTTATAATTTCAAAATACATATATATAAATAATAATTCATGGATTATAAATATTTATTACAAATATTATTTTAAGGAAACTAAAAAAGGATTTGTATAAAATGTATATAATACGAAACTACAATGACGTTTTTTCCCAATTTGTATTTCAAAACCCTAATTCCCAATTTGTATTTCAAAACCCTAATTCTCAATTCATAATCTAAATCCACAAATCCAAAACCCTAGATCTCGGATTTTAGATTCTTGTTACTATTGTTTCGTTTCTGAGTTAGGGTTTTTCCCAATTAATTAGGTGGTACTAGTATTTGGGCAACCCTCGGTTCTCTATAGCTGCGTTTCTGGCGTTACGATTGTATTTACTATTAAAGGTGAGTAAATTCACTTGCCTTTTTACTACTACATTTTGGGGCTGAAGTATGTTCAAATACTATACAATGTTTTCGGTTTTCGTTTCTTTGTTTCTGATTTCAAATGAGATCATTAAATGTGTTAGTCTTGTCTGCAGCAAGATGCAATCCTTATGTGGTAGTTTAAAGTAGGATTGTTACTTAGTAATCCCACCGGTACAATGTCAGCGATAATGGTTTGACAAACCCACGCACATGTATTTCAAAATAGGTGATTTAAACCCGGCCCTTCAATTTCAATTTCGATGTTACAAGTTACTATGTTACAAGTTGCTATACGATGATACTAGTTGCTATGATATGTTGCTACGTCCCTTAGATGCTTAAACAATTATTGATAACTTATATCGAGACGGTTACGTGACGGTTGCTAAAAAGGTTATCTTTAATTAATAACATGAGTTGGTTCCTCATGACAAATGATTACAAGTTGCTATACAATGATGGTGTTCAATATGTGTTCAATGTGTGCTCAAGGTGTCATGGTCGAGAATGATATGAAATAGCTATGCATGTAAGATTACGCAGCATATTATGATGATCTTGGATTTTCTATACTATTATTTATCAACTTTGGTTTACTCACTAGCTTTAAATAAAAAAACTTTATTTTTTACATATTTCAGGTGATGTTGAGTGTTTATGCTTTCCAGACATTTAGGATGCTTATTGGACCTAGAATAAATCGGAAGTAAACGCTATTAATTGTTGGCTTTTACCTTTGTTTTAATGCTATTTGTTTCTCATTTATGTCACAACAATTAGTGCTTATTAAAATATGCTTTTAGTATGCTATGTGCTTTGTACTATTGATGTCCAATTCCAATGACAGCCCGGTGTTTCCGCCGTCGGGCGGGGTGTCACATTACCTGTAGGATTACCGCTTGCTGTTCCACTAGAGCCTATACCAGCTCCAGCTCTTCCTCTACCTCTTCCACGTCCTATTGCAGCGTTAACAAGCTGCGAGATTAGTTGTGCTAGTTCTTCTGCAGTAGTAGGTAATAAGGTACCTTCGCTTCCGCCTCTACCACCTCCGCGTCCACTACCCCGTCCAATGGTGGTTGCCGCTCGTCTTGGTGGCATTTTTCCAGCATTGAGATACAATGACGTGATGAGATAATATTAGATAAGTAAACATACTCTGACAATGTTTACTTGGATATAACAAATATATTTATTTAAAACATCCGTTGATATATTGTCTAATCCTTTTATTGGAATAATATATATTGAAACAATATATATTAAGGATGATGGAGGGAGGTTCACCTACATAGTATTAGAAATCTAAGAAGGCTAAGAAGCAATAAGAGATTGACATATGGCATCTAAGAAAATTAGGAAATGGGGTATTTTAGTCATGCATAATTTTTTAAATATTCTCTCTCCACATGCAAGTCACATGTCAATTCCCCCACTTTTTTTAAACGTTTATAACTTTCACATACGACATTATTTTTTTAAACAAATTACACCATAAAAACGAGCATTTTTTTCTGTTTAAAACGCGTATAATATTGATATATAAAAAACGATTTTTTTTTCACATTTTTTCAGCTCATTGTGTCTTCCGTCAGGTCATTGTGTCTTTCATCAGGTCATTGTGTGATTGTGTCATCCATAGGATTGTTGTATCATTCATCGGGTCATTGTGTAATCTTATCTGATAATTATTACACAATGATCTAATAATAATTACACAATAACACAAAAAGTATTTTAAAGATCTTGCTCTCACATCATCCTCCTTAAAAAATAAATAAACAAAACTTTAGAAAACTACTATTTTCTCATTGTGTCTTTTTTCATTGTGTCTAATTTAAAAAATAAAAAAACGGTAATTTTTTTAATTTTTTTTTAATTTTTCGTTTATTTATTTTTTGAAAGAGGAATACATGGGGAACAAGGTCTCCGAACCACGTTTTTAAAATTTGATTTATATTGTGAGTTAGAATTTTTTTTTTAAAGTGTCATTGTGTCTTTGTTTACCGTTGTGTTATTCTCGCACTTTGTAACAAAAAACGACTTTGTCTTTGAACATTTCTCAAACACATATTAACAATTTGTGACACGGTGATAATTTCTAAACACATAAGATGACACAACAAATATTTAAAATAAGATGATATTACATAATGACTTAAGAATGAACCGATAAAAGTGATATTTCACTAGTTATAATATAACACAATCACATGATATTACACAAGGACTAGACAAGTGCCGATTTTTTTTTGTTATTTATATATCAATATTATACGCGTTTTAAAGATAACAAAACACTTGTTTTTTTGGTGTAATTTTTATAAAAAAATAATATCGTATCCAAAAGTTATGAACGTTTTAAAAAAAGTGGGGGAATAGACATGTGCCTTGCATGTGGAGAGAGAAAGTTAACAAAAGTGGCTATGACTAATGTAACCTTCCACCAAATTTTTTTTCTACAAATTGATCTTGTGACACACGGCATTTTCAGGTTAACGCCGTTGACTCAACTTACCGAATTCCTTTAGTCTCTTTCAACTTGGAAATCCTATCTAGTACACTATCACAATAATTAATTAAACGTATTAGTTTAAATAAATATTTAGTACAAAAATTGTAAATCGAGCAATTATTGTATCACAACGACCAACGTTTAAACATTAGTAATACGAGGAATTACTAGCTCACACGACTCGAAAGCGTTGCTGAACAATTTACGGAATAATTCTGTAAGTTGTATACGCCGTACAAAGTATGGGGTTGAAATTGTAATTAATTAAAGTTAATTGTTAGTAACTTGAGGAATAAGCTGTATTGCCTTGAAAGTAGAAGGAATAAATTGCAATTAGACTAAATATAAATAATAACCCAAACCCCCCACCCTCTTCTTCACGTAAACAAAAGAAAAAAAAGGCCAAACCCTACATCACCCGTCACCGTTTTGTTCACCGCCTGCAACCACGTCTGGCCAACCCCTGCTGCAACCGAGCACATTGACAAGCATCGTAACACTCCGACGAACCAGTGTCCTATCTCGCGAAGCATTCCCGTAAGCTTTCCAACCTGTTTTATTGTTTGTTCTTGATACGATTTCGGTTACGGGACACGGTTCGTACTCGTTTCAACTCGGTCGATATATATAAGTGTATACGGAGTATGTATAGTTGTGTAGGTGTGACGTGACCCAGGTTCTATTTTGTATGCATGGTTTGTAAGTAGCGTGAACCTTATATATATTAAATCTATACGTAACGGTGTATGTATATATATGTTCATATGTATATAACTATTAAATGATTGAATGTATATGGGTGATGTATGTGTATGGTTTATATATGCATGCTTGTTTGTGTGTGTACGAGAATTATATATGTAATAGAGAAAGAGAATCAGAAAGAGAGTATGCAATAAAAATATATATATATATATATATATATATATAGATTGGGGATTTTCTAAAAAGGCTCAAAACTCTAAGAAGTGTAGGAAGCAATCAACAACAAGCACGTGGCCATGAGAGAAAAAAAACACGGAGGGGCATCTTCGTCAATTATACGCGCGATGTTCAGTTATGGTGTTTTTTTTACGTTTATTAATTACGAACATCCAATCATGTATGGCGTGTTTTTGACGTTTTTCGTTTTTAATTTTGAATCCATAATCATTCATCTAATGCGAATAATGAAAGCGATGGCGTTTTTGTTTGTTTTTGAGGTTTTCGTTTACTAATTACGAACGTCCGATCAATGTTTAGTTCTTCTGAATCATGGTGTTTTTAGTGATCAGTTTGAATGTTAAAAACACCATGATTCAGAAGACACAGATTTAAGAAACACCATGAGAAAGTTAGAATGTGTGAGAAATAAAACACCAAAACGTCAACTGTTTATACTGTGATAAGTTCAATTTGTAAAAAACACCATGATTTCAGAATGTAAAAAACACCATGGCGTTCGAATTTTGTGTTAAAAACGCAAAGATCTAAGAAACACCATGGAGTTAGAATTATGGTGTTAAAACGCACAATGACAAATATACCCCCAAATCTATCTCGCGCGTAACCAAAACATCATAATATTTACAAAACTGCCACCGCGTTCATCTGGACCGTAAACACCATAATCCGACGCCCCAGATTCCTTCTTAGCCTTTTTAGAGTTTTGGCCCTTTGTAGAAAATCCCTCCCCTATATATATATATAGCCTTATAAGTTTGTGTGTTATAAGTTTAGGATACGTTGAAGATGATGATATGCTTTATATATTTTATAGATATATGTTTGTATGCAATAATGTAATAGTGTTGTATAAAAGAAAAATGGTTATGATATTATACAATTCACTGCGTGCACTGTGTTCGAATGTTATATGTAGACAGATTATACAATTCACTGCGTTCGAATGTTATATGTAATACGCATATGTGGCATGAGTGAGATAAACTAGTGTGATCCAAAATTTTTAAGACCTTGGTATGAGACTAAACTCTTTGAAATTAAATAAGACATTATGTTTGGGGATTGAGTACGAAACCGAACCGAGAACCGTGAAACCGAACATGAACTCTGTTAGAGTTGTTTATATCTAATTGGTAGAATCCAAAGAGGTTGTTGGTCGAGCTTGGAAATTAAAATTTTGCTAATGATTTGTCGTTGCGTAAACCTAAGGTGAGTTTCACGGTCCCTTTTACTATTTTCCTGTTGGGGGAGAAAGCATGCACAAAACTAAATTTGATAACTGTATTTACTTTATATCTCTTGATTATTAAGCGTAAACGTAACAAGTTGTCAAGTCCTCACTAATCTTTGAGCCGTTAATATACGGGGTATAGCGAGGAAGTTCGGGTAGTACTACTAGGTTTGACAAACCCCACCCTCGGCTGGGAGCCGGGTAGGTGTGAATTGTCCTATGTTGTTGGTCCATTGTTGTAGCAATGGTGTCGAGGCGTAAATAAATCTCAGTCAGCTCGGTATCGAAACGCTTTAATAATAAGAAACGGGGTTCGCTACCCAACGATATAATTGTATTTTACATTATCGGTTGTTGTTGTATTTTTATTTACTTAAACCTGTGAACTCACCAACCTAGTGTTTACACGATTTAGCATGTCTTTCTCAGGTACTGTGCACGGATTAGGAGCATGCTTGGTTAAGTCGTAGTTGCATTCAAAACTCTTTTTATTTTATTTTATCTTTATCAATAAACTTGGATTTTCGACGCGTGGTTTACGCATTTAATGTTGGATTTTTACATTATCAATAAATCTCAGTCAGCTCGGTATCGAAACGCTTTAATAATAAGAAACTGGGTTCGCTACCCAACGATATAATTGTATTTTACATTATCGGCTGTTGTTGTATTTTTATTTACTTAAACCTGTGAACTCACCAACCTAGTGTTGACACGATTTAGCATGTCTTTCTCAGGTACTATGCACGGATTAGGAGCATGTTTGGTTGAGTCTTAGCTGCATTCAAAACTACTTTTGTTTTATTTCATCTTTATTAAACTTGGTTTTTGGACGCGTGGTTTACGCATTGAGTTGTTGGAATTTTTATTTATGCTTCCGCACTGAAACTTATTTTAAACTTGGTTTTTTTTATAAATGTTGGTTTTTAAATTCATATAGAGGTTGTTCAATGTAACTAATGGCAATGAGATCCTGGCATGTCACGCCCCAAACGGTAGAACTCCGTTAGTGGAAATTGAGGGTGTGACAGATTGGTATCAGAGCCATTGGTTATAGCGAAGTAGGTTTGCATTGCATTGCATTCTAGACTATAACTGCACATTGCATTAGTTACACATGTATTGACGTAATTCGCACTCATTTAGATAAATTGCATTGCTAACATTTTTTTTATCTTTGGGTCAAAAATATTTTTTTTTACTATAATGATATACATAGAATTAGTCTTTCATTTATTCACTCACTTAGTTATAACTAACAAACATATATTAGCATTGTAGGCCTATCGACGTGACTCGATTTGGTGGCTTGTGTAGTAAAGTTTGATTAAGTAAAACTTTAAAGAACTCTAGAAGAATCTTTTCTGTTAGTGAGACTTGAATTAAGTATGCACATCAGTTGTTTTACACCCTAATCACTGGAGTATACATAATGTATGCTTGATCATAATAGTGTTGATTCATTATGTTGTTGGAAACTCAAAGCTATTTTGGAACTGTCTAAGAAACATCTTTCATTGGATTACAAGTTATAGCTCATATCATGATGGAAATAATCTAGTGCAGATCAGAGCCTAATGAACACATTTTTATAGTTATCCACCCTATATGGCAACCAACCGACACAGACCGACACTTAATGAATAGTGGTATAAGAACAACCAAACTAGATTATTGGCTAAAACATAGTGCTGTAAGGTCATGACTTGACTGTTGTGTGACCTACTACACTTTATCACACATGGCATGACCCATTATATGCTATAACATGTTACTTGATACGTGACTCATTTTTTTTCCTCCTTGCTTACTGAATACCCGCATTGTGTTTATACAAGTATTTTTTTTTCTTATACTTATCAAGAACTCATAGTATGTTTGAGATATGTTTTCCCTATAGTACATCACCTTAGGCATCTATTTGTATCTTTCACATGTAGTGTACGTTTACTTATAGATATAAGTATACTCTACTTTCCTTAGACACGCCATATACTTAAATGAAATAAAATACCATAAAAAAAAGAAAGAAACGAGTAACACATGCGATGGAAGCAAGTTAGGATGGCCGTGTAAAATAAATTGACGATTACGGGTGCGCAACGTAATGGTGAATTTATAGGTACGCGGGGATCCTAGAAACATCCGTCATGTGGGTTTTACCAAAACATAATAAATAAATAAACTTAACTCAGATTTATCTAGAGCAAAAATCCATCTTTAAATAACAACCGGTAAAATCCAAACCTAAACATAGCCGAACACACACAATGATTCGTAATAGTCAGATATTATATTTTTACATATAAAATATGTCATCTTTGTCAACCTCCTCTCACACTCATGGTAAAAACCTTGTAGTTTCTGACACTCCACTATCCTCACCCACTCACACTACTCTTTTCAACACTTAAACTAATAGAAAATTTATGTCCTATAAACCTTACAAATTATCAAATGGAGTTTGAACAATGTTATAACTTAAGTATATTGTTTAGTTAACTTTCTGTAGTTTAATTAAAACAACTCACATCAAGTATTAGTTTTCATTGAACAAAACCGAAGTGATCTGCCTTTACTAAAATTTCGGGACGAAATTCCTTTCAACAATGGGATGATGTGACAATCTAAATTTTTTTTCTTCTCAGTTCTTCCTTGCAAACTCAAACTCTTACCAACCTTACTCAATTTTCGGGACGAAAATTCTTTCAACAAGGGAATGATGTGACACCCGACATTTTCAGGTTAACGCCGTTGACTCAACTTACCGAATTCCGTTAGTCTCTTTCAACTTGGAAATCCTATCTAGTACACTATCACAATAATTAATTAAACGTATTAGTTTAAATAAATATTTAGTACAAAAATTGTAAATCGAGCAATTATTGTATCACAACGACCAACGTTTAAACATTAGTAATACGAGGAATTACTAGCTCACATGACTCGAAAGCGTTGCTGAAGAATTAGGGAATAATTCTGTAAGTTGTATACGCCGTACAAAGTATGGGGTTGAAATTGTAATTAATTAAAGTTAATTGTTAGTAACTTGAGGAATAAGCTGTATTGCCTTGAAAGTAGAAGGAATAAATTGCAATTAGACTAAATATAAATAATAACCCAAACCCCCCACCCTCTTCTTCACGTAAACAAAAGAAAAAAAAGGCCAAACCCTACATCACCCGTCGCCGTTTTGTTCACCGCCTGCAACCACGTCCGGCCAACCCCTGCTGCAACCGAGCACATTGACAAGCATCGTAACACTCCGACGAACCAGTGTCCTATCTCGTGAAGCATTCCCGTAAGCTTTCCAACCTGTTTTATTGTTTGTTCTTGATACGATTTCGGTTACGGGACACGGTTCGTACTCGTTTCAACTCGGTCGATATATATAAGTGTATACGGAGTATGTATAGTTGTGTAGGTGTGACGTGACCCAGGTTCTATTTTGTATGCACGGTTTGTAAGTAGCGTGAACCTTATATATATTAAATCTATACGTAACGGTGTATGTATATATATGTTCATATGTATATAACTATTAAATGATTGAATGTATATGGGTGATGTATGTGTATGGTTTATATATGCATGCTTGTTTGTGTGTGTACGAGAATTATATATGTAATAGAGAAAGAGAATCAGAAAGAGAGTATGCAATAAATATATATATATATATATATAGCCTTATAAGTTTGTGTGTTATAAGTTTACGATACGTTGAAGATGATGATATGCTTTATATATTTTATACATATATGTTTGTATGCAATAATGTAATAATGTTGTATAAAAGAAAAATGGTGATGATATTATAAATAGGAAATACGCGAACATAAATATGTGGCGTTTGTGTATCCAAGCAAAACAAATAATGGGTGTACTCTTTAATTGTATATATATTGGGTAATAGTATATTTAATTATGTGTATTTTGTGTTTGAACTAATGTTTAGAGTATGTATAAGTATTAGTACATGTTTCATGACAAAAATATGATATGTGCTAATTAGTGGTGTGTATACTAGATATATGACTAGAATGTGTGTGTAGACAGATTATACAATTCACTGCGTTCGAATGTTATATGTAATACGCATATGTGGCATGAGTGAGATAAACTAGTGTGATCCAAAATTTTTAAGACCTTGGTATGAGACTAAACTCTTTGAAATTAAATTAGACATTATGTTTGGGGATTGAGTACGAAACTGAACCGAGAACCGTGAAACCGAACATGAACTCTGTTAGAGTTGCTTATATCTAATTGGTAGAATCCAAAGAGGTTGTTGGTCGAGCTTGGAAATTAAAATTTTGCTAATGATTTGTCGTTGCGTAAACCTAAGGTGAGTTTCACGGCCCCTTTTACTATTTTCCTGTTGGGAGAGAAAGCATGCATAAAACTAAATTTGATAACTGTATTTACTTTATATCTCTTGATTATTAAGCGTAAACGTAACAAGTTGTCAAGTCCTCACTAATCTTCGAGCCGTTAATATACGGGGTATAGCGAGGAAGTTCGGGTAGTACTACTGGGTTTGACAAACCCAACCCTCGGCTGGGAGCCGGGTAGGTGTGAATTGTCCTATGTTGTTGGTCCATTGTTGTAGCAATGGTGTCGAGGCGCAAATAAATCTCAGTCAGCTCGGTATCGAAATGCTTTAATAATAAGAAACTGGGTTCGCTACCCAACGATATAATTGTATTTTACATTATCGGCTGTTGTTGTATTTTTATTTACTTAAACATGTGAACTCACCAACCTAGTGTTGACACGATTTAGCATGTCTTTCTCAGGTACTGTGCACAGATTAGGAGCATGTTGGGTTGAGTCTTAGCTGCATTCAAAACTACTTTTGTTTTATTTTATCTTTATTAAACTTGGTTTTTAGACGCGTGGTTTACGCATTGAGTTGTTGGAATTTTTATTTATGCTTCCGCACTGAAACTTATTTTAAACTTGGTTTTTTTTTATAAATGTTGGTTTTTAAATTCATATAGAGGTTGTTCAATGTAACTAATGACAATGAGATCCTAGCATATCACGCCCCAAACGGTAGAACTCCGTTAGTGGAAATTGAGGGTGTGACAGATCTCAACCATTAAAAGAGAGATATAAAGATCATAAATCCTTCTTAGCCTTCTTAAATTTCAAACCCTATGTAGGATAACTCTCCTATATATATATATATATATATATATATATATATATATATATATATATATATATATATATATATATATATATATATATATATATATATATATATATATATATATATATATATATATATATATATATATATATATAGGGGAGGGTTCATTTGAGAAGAGCAAATATTGCGAGAAGTGAAAGAAATAACTAATTTCTTCATTTTTTAACAAAAAACATTTTTAACATACAAAAAAATGATAGAAATACAATATTTATTCATTAACTTTGACAAACAAAAAATAAAATTGAATGAATTTCGTTTATTTGTTAAATCCACACATGTGGAAGTCATGTGTAAGTTAGGTTACTTACACATGTGTGGGTAAACTTAAAACGCTAAGTATACATACGTAAAAAATATTTTAATATTTTTTTTAGTTTATACATTACACATTTGCATGTAAGAAGTGAATTTATTTAAAAAAACTAAATCATTGATAAGTTTTTGTAGTGATTTAGGTTTCTTCTTTTTCTTCTTGCAATATATGAGTCTTCTCAAATTAATCTCCTATATATATATATATATATATATATATATATATATATATATATATATATATATATATATATATATATATATATATATATATATATATATAGAGTGAGGTTCACCTACATAGTGTTATAAATCTAAGAAGGCTAAGAAGCAATAAGAGATTGACATGTGGCATCTAGGAAAATTAGGAGAGGGGGTATTTTAGTCATGCTCACTTTTTTAAATATTCTCTCTCCACATGCAAGTCACATGTCAATTCCCCCACTTTTTTAAAACGTTTATAACTTTTACATACGACATTATTTTTTTAAACAAATTACACCATAAAAACGAGAATTTGTTTCTCTTTAAAACGCGTATAATATTGATATATAAAAAACGAACTTTTTTTTCACAATTTTTCAGCTCATTGTGTCTAACGTCAGGTCATTGTGTCTTCCGTCAGGTCATTGTGTCTTTCATCAGGTCATTGTGTGATTGTGTCATCCGTAAGGTTGTTGTGTCATTCATCGGGTCATTGTGTAATCTTATTTGACAAGTATTACACAATGATCTAATAATAATTACACAATAACACAAAAAGTATTTCAAAGATCTTGCTCTCACATCATCCTTCTTAAAAAATAAATAAACAAAACTTAAAAAAAACTACTATTTTCTCATTGTGTCTTTTTTCATTGTGTCTAATTTAAAAAAAAAACGGTAATTTTTTTAATTTTTTTTAATTTTTCGTTTATTTATTTTCTGAAAGAGGAATACATGGGGAACAAGGTCTCCGAACCACTTTTTTCAAATTTGATTTATATTGTGAGTTATAATTTTTTTAAAAGTGTCATTGTGTCTTTGTTTACCATTGTGTCATTCTCACACTTTGTAACAAAAAATGACGTTGTCTTTGAACATTTCTCAAACACATATTAACAATTTATGACACGGTGATAATTTCTAAACACATAATATGACACAACAAATATTTATAATAAGATGATATTATATAATGACTTAAGAATGAACCGATAAAAGTGATATTTCACTAGTTATAATAAAACACAATCACATGATATTACACAAGGACTAGACAAGTGCCGAAATTTTTTTTTATTTTTTATATATCAATATTATACGCGTTTTAAAGATAACAAAACGCTTGTTTTTTTGGTGTAATTTTTTTTAAAAAATAATATCGTATCCAAAAGTTATGAAAGTTTTAAAAAAAGTGGGGGAATTGGCATGTGCCTTGCATGTGGAGAGAGAAAGTCAACAAAAGTGGCTATGACTAATGTACCCTTCCACCAATTTCTTTTCCTACAAATTGATCTCAACCATTAAAAAAGAGATCTAAAGGTCATAAATCATTCTTAGCCTTCTTAGATTTCTAACACTATGTAGGATAACTCTCCTCTATATATAACTCAAAAGCAAAAATAAAGAGTAACACATGTGTACAAAACATAGTTACACATGTGGATATTTAAAAAAAAATTTACATATAGAAAGAACAAGTTCAAAAACACACTTCGTAGAAAGTAAGGAAGACGATTGAACTTATGTTTGACGATGACGACGACGGTATATTTAAAAAATATATATTTAACATAATGTATTTTTACCATATAAAAATGTGTCCTTAAAATTCATTTAAACAAATCCAAAATTTATTAAAACTAGTTTTATCCGGTACGCGCACGTTATATTGGCTGCAATCCATAATTAACATAAACAAAACTAATATAAAAAAGTTAATAATCAAATGATTAATTTAGTTTTACCAGGTTGTACTTTTTAGACTTTCTTCGTTTTTTAGCAGAGACAATAATACCATCTCCACAAAACCCAAATCCACTTTTTAAAACACACCATTAAATATATCAAGAAACTTGTATATTAGATGACCAACTTGAAAAAATTAGTTTATCAACAAAAAAGAAACTTTTCAATCAATGTCTGAGATTTCGAAAAGATTCTCCTCTTATAGCCATTAACATACCTAATGAAATCTTGAAGTTCTTGAACACGGAGATTCCTCCACTACATCCATTCGAATCGGCATCTATTGACGACGAGGTTGTCATGTCGTGGTGACGAAACCGACGAGAGTTATTGGCCAAGTTTGTGATGTTGTGTTGACAAAAACTAGTGTCTAATAGAGATGAGGTTATGGTTTTGATTTCTAGTTTGAGACTTTTGATGATAAGAATAAGAGGGAAAATTTAAATTTTCAAGATTTGTAAAAGGGGGATTTTAAAATTCTCAAGATCTGACAACAAAAACACTTTATGACATATATAAATATAATAATATAGGAGAGTAAATTGACATATTTACCCTTGTAACTTTAAAATAAATCAAAATATAATGAAAATAATGTGTGGATGAGAATTGGTTTTTTGGTTAACATTATAAGGGTTGGTTTACAAATGACATTGATTCTATATATATATATATATATATATATATATATATATATATATATATATATATATATATATATATATAGGGGAGGGATCAAGAGAGAACTCCATATTAAGTTGAGAACTAGAGAACTAAAAAAAAGGTATGGATGGAATTTTTAAAGGAGGGGTAAAATTGGAACTTTAAATATGTAAATCTTTAAACATTTCTATCTTTTGCATACGTTAAGTTTTTTAAATTTTTTTTGCACCATTAGATCAAGATTTTCATTATCTTTCATTTGAGTATATATAACGTTATAAAAAAATAATTTTTTCTCGTTTTTTTAACTTTCAATACTGCATATATGTAATATACGATACCGTATGTTTTTAAATTGGGGAAATGAATACGGTGTTGTTATGAACCTAAATTACCCAAGAAACCAATAAAACTACATACTTTGATAAAATATCAAAAGTTCAATGACATTGACGTTATCACAAAAAAACAACATCATCATGCCTCAATTCCAAATTTGGATTTTCTCATATGATCGTATTGACATTGATAGCAATAACTTGGTTCACGTTATGTGATGTGGTATGAATATGTGCAGCATGCGCATATCATAATACCAATTATATGAGTCATGTTATATTAATCTGTTAGTTGGAATTAAGAAGCCAAATTGAGTTACGATCCATTTTTAAAGGGCGGAAAATATTTTACTAAAAAGAATGACGATTATTGAGCAAATGAGAAAGAGAAAAATTATGATCTAAGAGGAGAAGACTGAGTCGTCATTAACATTGAATAAAGATCAATGAGTTAATTTTTCTAATAAAAAAATTTAAGTTAATTTATCAAAGCTACGTAATTTTAATGGTTTTACGGGTTACTTAGGTGCATCACATCATCATATTCACTATCCCCTTTTAAATTTTATAGTATTGCATATATGCAGTATCGTATACTACATATATGTAGTATCCAAGTACTACATATATGCAGTATATGCAATATTGATGCATTGTTATCTTATAGTTTGAATTTCAAGTTTTTTTTTACTTTTATATGATATTTATCATTGGTTTATTAGTTTATTATTATCTTTATGTTTAGACATAGTATAAGTATTGGTTTTCTTTTCATTTGCCATAAGTTTTTTAATATGAAATCTTATGAACTTTGTTATTGGTTATTTGAGATCATATGCACACTTTAAATAATTATTAGACTCTTGAGTCATTTGGCCACTTAATAAATGCATCAAGTACATTGATACTACATATATGTAGTATCAAAAAAACCAAAATGTGATTTTTAAAACTGTTTAATGTAAATAACGTATGAAAAAGTTAGTAACGTTTAAAGAAAAATATAATCAAATACAATATCGCAATACTACATATATGTAGTATGAAATTTAAAAAAGCGAGAAAAAAAATATTTTTTATGACGTTATTTATACTCAAATGAAAGATAATGAAATTCTTGATCTAATGGTGTAATTTTTTTAAAATAATATTAACGTATGCAAAAGATAGAAATGTTTAAAGATTTATATATTTAAAGTTCCAATTTTACCCTTCCTCTTTAAAATTTCATCCCTTGTATTTTTAATAGTTCTCTAGTTCTCAACTTAAAATGAGTTCTCTCTTGAACCCTACCCTATATATATATATATATATATATATATATACAACCCGTAAATTTAGGTTCATTAAATTATGCTAATTAATTCTCGTCATGGATGACTCGCTCGCTTCGTTAGTTGAGTTTTATTTAAGTTTAAGGTTCGTTTGTAATTAATTAAAACTAATTTACAAACTTAAATATCATTTTAAATAACCTAAAATGTTCAAGGGCCTAAAGTGTAAAACTCTATTTATTTAAAACCAAACCACCCGCCCCCCTTTCTTCTTCTTGCCTGCAACTTGGTGCACACGCAAATACAGTCTTATCAAACCCTAGTAGCCGCTCGACAACAACAACACCACCATCGTCATCATCGTCTCTCGAGCCGCCGCGAAGAGCAGACGCAACAGCCTCCCCCCTCCACCTCTCTTCTTTGCCGGTTCCGGGAATCAGAATCACAGCAGCCGCACTGCTGTCGCGCACCGCCTGTAACTCCGGTAACCTGGTCATCATACAAATCGTTCTCCACTGCACTCGACTATCGGTACGTGTTTAATGTGTACGTCCGCTATTTATTCCGATACGGTTTCGTATTCGATCATGTTATCAGCTCAATCTGTTCGCTCGTATGTGCTGTGTATGCGTGTTTTGTTAATATGTATGTAAATCTAATCGGTTATGTGTGTGTACGTTCTGTATGTATCTGATTTATAGTTAAATAGTAGTTGATGCATATATATATATATATATCGGTATGTATGTTTTATGAATGTATGTATGCGCATGATATAAGCAGTAGTTATGATTGTGTATACATGTATGTGTTTGTATATATAGAAATTGAACACAGATTGTTTGATCATATGTATGGATGGAGCGTATGTGCGACTATGTATGTATATGGGTGTTATTTGTATGTATGTTGGTACGATGTGTACAATGTGTATGTATATATCATAACAGTAGCAGCATGAGATGTGGTGTATGCATAAATATATACTGATCAATAGGAGTAGGAAATTGGTTATGTTGTGCGAGTGTTTTGTGAAATCAAGTATGTGAAATTTGTAGCGGTTGGAATATATAATTGTATTCGGGTGAAGGTATTTTGTGTTCATGTATGTAAATATATAAGTAGCTACCATATTTTATGTATCTATGCTTGTTAGTTCTTAGCTAATAAATAGATTATCTATAAAGCAGGTTCTAGATCGACCTAATCTCTCTGTTGCATTTTTGCTGTTAATTGTTGTGCGCTTCAAAGGTGAGTTCTTTGCCCGCTTTTAATTATTTTTTTTCGGGGAGAAAACATACACACGTTTTTACAACGCCTTCAGGCAACTACATTAACGGCGCCTTTGTGGCGGCTGCATTTACGGTGCCTTCGTGGCGGCTGCGTTTTACAGCACCTTCGGGTGGGCTGCATTTACGGCGCCTTCGTGGCGGCTGCGTTTTACAGCACCTTCGGGTGGGTTGCATTAACGGCGCCTTTGTGGCGGCTGCGTTTTACAGCACCTTCGGGTGGGTTGCATTAACGGCGCCTTTGTGGCAGCTGCATGTACGGCGCCTTCGTGGCGGCTGCGTTTTACAGCACCTTTGGGTGGGCTGCATTTACGGCGCCTTTGTGGCGGCTGCATTTACGGCGCCTTTGTGGCGGCTGCGTTTTACAGCACCTTCGGGTGGGCTGCATTTACGGCGCCTTCGTGGCGGCTGCGTTTTACAGCACCTTCGGGTGGGCTGCATTTACGACGCCTTTGTGGCGGCTGCATTTACGGCGCCTTCGTGGCGGCTGCGTTTTACAACACCTTCGGGTGGGCTGCATTTACGGCGCCTTTGTGGCGGCTGCATTTACGGCGCCTTCGTGGCGGCTGCGTTTTACAGCACCTTCGGGTGGGCTGCATATACGGTGCCTTTTAGGCGGCTGCGTTTTATACCTTTGGGTAGGCCTTTGGGCAAGATTCTATCGGCTTTCGAGCTGCGTTAATGCTTTTGATAAATAAACTCATTGAACTCACCAACCTTTGTGTTGACACTTTTTAGTATGTTTTCTCAGGTAATTAAGGAGCACGAGCACGAGTAGGACACACATGCATTGGGTCGTCTTTTGGACTGTTTCAAAAACTATATTTATTACTTACTTTATTTAATTAATTTAGTTTATTGTTTTGTGCGCGGGATTTTGCGTACCGGATTTAATTATGCTTCCGCTAAAAAGTTGGTTTTTACTTTTAAACCCTGAATTTTGGTTTATTTACAATATTAAACATTTTGTTAAAACGTTGAGTCAGTGTTAACTGTAACTAATGGCTTGAGATCCTGGTATGTCACACGCCTAACGGATACCCGTTTGTGGAAAATTGAGGGTGTGACAATATATATATGAGTATTGAGGTAACGTCATTTTCTTTTTAGTGGTTATATATATATATAAATTGAGGAACTATAGATGATTGAGTTAGTTTTTATTTTTCATCTCTTTTTTTTATATATATATATGTATTAAGATTAAACGTATAAGTTTTGTTGTGTGACGTCATACATATGTATTGTTTTGAAGCGTTTTGTCTCATTTAAGTATTATATATATGTATATTAATATTGAGTCGTCATGTCGTCAAGATGATAAATAATAAAATGAGAATCCATAGTTTTTGAAGCTAATGCTTCAAACCAAAAGATACATTAAAAGGTACATTCAAGGAAACGTCTACAACGTGTCAAAAGATAATTGTTTTTAAGTTAACCAAATAAAAGGAAACGAACATTGTCTTGAAATTTTCCAACAACACAAAGGTGTAATGAGAGAATCGTGCCATGGTGTCCGCACGAATGACAAAGGATGCCAACATCAAACCGAATGTGGCGAGAGTAAGAGTGGTTTGGTTCCCTTCTTCTAAGTCCATCATAAATTGTTGTGTCATAACCAACCCCGCTTCGGCATTCTCCATCCTTTGTTCCGTCATTTGGAGTTTTCCTTTTACCTCCATCATTTCCTCCTCCAATTTCCTAATACGATCATTCAATTGAAACAAGATATGCTCTTGCATTACCCGTTCCTCATCATATGATTTCAACCCCTCATCCGTAGCTTCATCAACTTCATCTAAGACACCAACTTTTGTTTTTAAAGTTGTAATTTGGTTTTCATATTGAGCACACCTAGTCACTAAGGTGACCAAAGTGCGCTCCACAGTTTCCCCTAATATAGAAACCTGTGTTGGTGCATTAGATGATTCCCCATTTTCAAACATAGAAGCTACATCATCCTTCCTTTCCCATTCTTTTACTTTCTCTTTCAAGAATTTCACCTGCACATTTCTGTCTTTCCCTGTTTAGGCTTCGACATAACCTCCTCCTCATCTTTCCCTAACAATTATTTTACATCAGCATTTCTTGTACCCGAATATTTCACTCGGATTCTAGCAGAGCGGCGTGATGTAGAAGGTGGGGGCCAATGAGTACCTAATGTAACCCCAACCTCGACATTTTGAGCCACCTCGATAGGCTCTAAATTCACTTTTAAACCTTCAATCAATCGAGCCGCATCACCCGGCTCAATATTTACCTGTACATCCACCAATTTCTTATCATCCTCAGCAGTTGGTGCCAATTCTGCATTTCCATTTCCTTCTTCCATGAGCCAGTCACCCCTGTTTGGTCTGCCAGTTCAAGACCTACTAATATAGACTCATAACGCGGTGGAACTGTCGCTGGTATCGGTGAGAGAGATATGAACGCACTGTCTGACCCACTGTGTGAGTCCGGCACCCTAACAGCTCCAACCCCCGTCATCTGCGAAAGAAAGAAGAAAAATATATTCGTACTTAATTTAACTAAATATAAGCATTATTTTAATATGTAGCAAATAATCAAGCAAAATAAACTTAGATATATTTATATATCTAATTCACACAAGGCAACTAATAATATATATACATATCTTCATATATATATATATATATATATATATTGGAATGGAATGATTTTGGGACATTTTTTTAAAGGTTATAGATTAGATTTTTCAAAAACTTTTTCTAATTCAATATAACCGTTGGCTCTAATACCAACTTCTATCACACCCCGTTTTACGCAGCGGATTAGTATAATTAATGGGGTCGGTGGTAACGGAAGTTGGTTACCATCGGATTATACTCAAACAACCATTAAAAAGTTACGTAAAGTTAAAACGTCATAATATTATTACAAACGTTGTTCTAAAGATCCTTTTATGACAAAGTTTTTCACTTATAAAAGTGATTATTTAAAAGTCGGTCACAAAACAACATATCCGTAGCATGGCGTTTGACACCAAAACCATCCAATTCCATAGCACATAACAAGCGCTTTAATCACCTGAAAAACATGTTAAAAACGTTTATCAGTACAAGACTGGTGAGTTCACAAGTTTAGGATACGTAGCCATGACAAAACCAATTATGATTGTACTAATAAGAGAATATTTATCTAATCTTGTTGACTTAAAGTTGCAAAGTTCAAGTCATATGAAACAACCATAAACCCGTAATCAATCCATGACATTTACCCTCCGACAATTGCAATTATATAATCTCCCGTCGTCATTGACCGGAGCTACCGGTACGAGAGTGGGCTGTCAGTACACCCGATAGATCTACCAATATAATTCAAGGACCCCTGTCACCGAGGCTATTGATTACGTTATTTTTAAGGGGTCCGGCCGAACACTTCTTGTACACTTATGGTTTTTCATATAAATCAAACTATTTTCCATCTCTTACTTTAAATCATAATCAAATATATTTCACATGTTTTTCCCCTAAGTTTGAAATCAAAATATGTTGAAAATAGGGCCGTGAAACTCACCTTTGATTTCCGTCATGTTTTTGCTGGCACTTACGATTCCAAAGTTTATACTTTCCTGATCTACTAACACCCTATATATCCAAGGGTTTCAAGTTAATAGTCGTATAATGGTCATTCAAGTTGCTCATCAATTCTAGACACTTTTATGAAATGATTTATCATTTCGATTTAACGACACGTTGGTGATTCCGTTTATGACCCATTTCCAAATAATATTTATATAAGTAATCTCCTTATATAAATATATTTTAAACAATACTTATGCGAGTAATCTCTTCATATAATTATATCTTAAAGACAATCATAGGCCTTTAAACATTTGCAAAACTTTACATATATGATTTATCATATATAACTTTGGGTTTCGTTTTTATAAAATCCACACTTTTAATACTTATACAAAATAAATATTATCATTCTCAAAGTGTTAAGTTTTCTTAAAAACAATATCTTGAATGAAAACTCATAATATTAACTCTTTATCCATTCACTTCGAAACCGAGTGAAAATACGAATTTTTAAGCATCCGACTAACTTTATTTTGAGTTGTTCTTAGTGTTTTAATTTTATAACTTTAAGTATCTCATTTCATACTTATTTTAAGATTAAAACACTGATTCAAGTAACTTTTTAACTCTTGCAACTTGACTCAAAACCGTTCACATAAAACACGTAATTTCGGTCATAACCGAAGCATTTTTTGTAACTAGTTATTCATATAACTACCCTTTTCATTCATACCACTTTAGACACACATAATCATGCTCATACACACTGATTATACATCAAAAGTTGCTGGTCTAAAAACTATTTTACACATGCTTACGGTTTAAGCCGAAATAGTCGGTTTTACCGTTATTTCGTACATAGTTTGTTACTAAACAATGCTTAAACCACCAAATTTCATCATGTATCGATCATACATATATTTTCACATAAATCATCATCATCATATTCTTATGTATGAAGCGTCAAACAACGATTTTGATGTAGAAACATTGTGAGCTTAACTTTACATGTGGGTTGCAGATGATGAGCGCTCCAGGTCTATATTTACATATAACATAGGAGATGATCATCTGAGCGTGTTGATAAGAGCTTCAGGTCTATATTTACATATAACATAGAAGATCATCACTCCAGGTCAATGCTTCCACATAGCAGAGGAGATAAACATGGAAATAAATTCTGAAGAGCTAACGAGAAGCGTCATTCAGGGCTACGGTTAAGGAGTTTGGATTTGTGTAAAATCAAGCACGAATCAAATACTCTCAGCCTAATTTTGTAAAAACTAATTACTTTGTGCAGGCCAAATGCCTGTGAAAATGATCCTCATCACCGAGCTCTTTTGAATTTAGTTTGATCATAGAGTTGCTGTCTAATTGTATTCGAGCTGAGCCTATTGACACATCAGTATACAAATCTCGGCCCTCCTTCAAATGCTTTCAACACATATCTGAATCCTACAAGAAACAAACAGTATTTACATGAAATGGAGCACAATCATGAAATTTGTAGTATTACTCCACCAAAACTTTCAGTTATCAACATTAACTGAGATTTTCAACAAATTTAAGAACATTTAAGATCAAACGCAAGCAAAAAGGATGGACGACATTACAAGAAAATATAAGTACTAAAATCAGATTTGAAATTCTTATTTCTCCCCCCCCCCCCTTTTTATTAAATAATTAAAAAGATAGAAGACCAAGCATGTTGATCAATTCGTAAAAAGGTGGTTTATCAAACGCTTTCGTGAAAAGATCTGCTTTCTGATTCTTGGTATCAATTGAAATAATATTGATAAAACCCTTTTCTTGAGCATCTCGAATAGCATGTATTCGAGTTTCAATATGTTTCGTGCGAGTGTGATGAACGAGATTCTTTCCAATCCCGATTGCAGCTTCGTTGTCACAGAAAATTGGAGTATGCAAAAAATTGATACCATAGTCGATCATCTGATGTTGAATCCACAAGACTTGACAGCAACAGCTGGAGGTAGCAGTGTATTCAGCTTCTCCGATAGATAAAGAAACAGTGGTTTGCTTCTTGCTTTGCCATGACACTAAACACTCCCCCAGTATTGACACCCGCCGGAAACATATTTTCGATCAAGTTTGCATCCACCATAATCGCTGTCAGAATAAGAATGAAGGTCAAAGCTTCCTCCTTTGGGATACCATAAGCCTAAACGAGGGGTCCCTTTGAGATAACGAAAAATTCGCTTCACAGCTTTTTCGTGAGACTCCTTTGGATTGGCTTGATATCGTGAGCAATAACCAAAAGCAAATGCGATGTCAGGACGACTTGCGGTAAGATACATTAAGACCAGATCATAGACCTATACCGATGGGCATCAACAGACTTGCCAGATTTATAAGGAGTGAGACAATTCTGTGTTGTAAATGGAGACAACTCAGAAGAACAGTCATTCATCTTGTATTTTTCTAGAATCTCATTAATGTATTTTTCCTGATGAATTAGTATACCATCAGGTTTCTGTACCACTTGAAATCCGAGAAAGAAACACATCTCCCCCATCATACTCATCTCAAATCTCTCCTTCATGACCTCTTCAAACTCTCTGCACAAATCTTCATTTGAGGACCCAAAAAAGATGTCATCGACATATACTTGAACCAACAATACGTCTTCTTTGATCACCTTTTTGAAGAGCGTCATATCAATAGTTCCTCGTGTAAAGCCTTTGCTCAGTAGATATTGTGTCAATGTTTCGTACCAGATGCGAGGAGCTTGATGTAATCCATAAAGTGATTTATCCAGTTTCTAGATTTTATCGGGAAAGTCCAGATCCTCGAAACCAAGTGGTTGACACACACATATTTCTTCATCGATATCCCCATATAAAATGGCACACTTCACATCCATTTGGTAGACTTTAAAGTTTTTGTGCGTGGCGTGAGCAAAGAATATTCGAATGGCTTCAATTCCTGCAACAGGAGCAAACACATCAGTATAATCAATGCCTTCCTCTTGTACAAACCCTTGAACTACCAGACGGGCTTTGTTACGAATCACGACACCACGATCGTCTGGTTTGTTCTTATAGACCCATTTGGTGCCAATCGGATATTTATTTGGTGGAAGATCAACCAGTTCCCAAACTTTCCTGAATTGTTGAAGTTCTAACTACATTGATTTAACCCAGCTAAGATCTTGTAGTGTCATGTTAATGTTCTTTGGGACGGTTTGTGACAAGAAGCAAGAAAATAAGCAGACGTTGATAAGACCAGATTGCTGTCGTGTACGCACTCCGTCAGAGATAGATCCTATGACCAGATCACGAGGATGATTTTTCAGCTCCTTGTAATGTGAATTTGAGGTTGAGACATCCGATGATGGCAAAGAAGATGAATCAAGAGAAACGTCGACAGTATAGGAATCATGAGGAGGATTCATTGATGATGCAAGATGAGGTGGTGATGATGGAGGATCTTGTGAAATAACAGTATCAGGAGTGGATGGCATAGGTTGTGGAATTTCCGGAGCAGGTGAGAAGATAACTGGGTCAGGTAGAGCTTTAGAATAAACATGAATAATTTCATCCTCTTCCAGAAACAGTGGTAGATTGAATGAGTTAAACACGGTTGTGGCATCATAAAACCAAGCGGGATCGGATTCTGTAACGCACACATTCAACTCTTGCCAGTTAACATAGAACGATTCTTGAACAATTTTGGTCCGACTGTTGTAAACTCGATAAGCTTTCTGAGGAGAAGAATAGCCAACAAAGAAGCATTCATCAGAAACGGCTCCGAATTTGGACGTTTGAGCTTGAGTGTTCAACAGGGTGCAAGAACAACCAAAAGGTCGAAAGAAATCGATCAGTGGTTTCCTTTTGTGGAATAGCTCATATGGTGTCTTCATTTTGTCCTTCACAATCAACACCCTATTAAGCACATATGATGCACAGTTAACAGCTTCTGCCTAGAAAATAACAGACAGTTTCGATTCGATCAACATAGTCCTTGCAGCTTCCACTAATGTTCGGTTCTTGCGTTCCGCAACTCCATTTTGTTGGAGTGTCCTAGATGCACTGTATTGTCTCAGTATTCCCCGTTCTTCACAAAAGGAGTCAAAGATATGATTTTTGAACTCCGTTCCGTTATCACTCCGAATTGCTTTCACATTCTTTCCACTAATTGTTTCAATCTTCTGTATGAGACTCTTGAAAGCACCTGCAGTCTCCCCTTTGTGAGCCAGAAAACTTACCCATGAATATCTTGAAAAATCATCTGTAACGACCAAACAATAAGATTTCTTAGCTATGCTTTTGACATTGATTGGTCCAAACAAATCTGCATGTAATAATTCAAGAGGACAAGCAATTGAATATATCAGTTTAAGCTTATGAGATTTTTTATGTTGTTTCCCCTTTGCACATGCCATGCACTTTTCTAGCATAGAAAAATCTTTTATAGGTAAACCACGAACAAGGTTATGTTTAACAAGTTTATTAATAATATCAAAATTAACATGACCAAGTTTCCTGTGCCATAGAAAAGCTTCTGAAGAAGATGCTTTGGATAGTAGGCACGTGACAGTAGAAGTTGAATACTTTGAGTTCATATCAAGCAAATTTGTATCGTTCTTTCTTGGTGCTCGCATCACAATCAAATCTTCAGATACAGAAAACGCTGGTTTCAGAAAAAGACATTCATCCAATTTGAAGAGAACATGGATATTCTTATCACAGATTTGTGGTACACTCAGCAGATTGAAGTGCAAGTCCGGAATATAATTGACCTTCTCCAAAGTCAGTGATCCATTAAATAGTTCACCTTGACCGATCATTTTCCCACCTTTCTTATCGCCAGCGAAAGCTACATACCCACCATTAATTATTCGGTAATTTGTAAGAAGGTCCTTCAATCCAGTCATATGTCTTGAACATCCGCTATCTACATGCCACAGACTATTTGGTTTCCTCGGACATTCCTGACAAAATCAAAAGAATTAATTAGAAACAGGAACCCATGCCTTAGAAGACCTGGGTTTAAACAAAGAAAAATTAACATGAAAATGATTATTTACAAACCTGTTAAATTTATTTGTTAAACTAGAATTATTTACGCCTTTTCGAACAAGTTCCGGAAAATTTTTAACAACATGAGTGTCCTTACCACAGCGAAAACAATGTGACTTGAAACATTTCTTTCCAGATTTGATTGTGGGACTAGAATCTATCACAATTTCTTCATCACATTCCGATAGGTTAGTGTCAGAATCACTAAAAGAAACATACATTTCTTTCGTTTTACCTTTTGACATGTTAGCTTCATTACCTTTTTCGTAAACATGATTTAACTTTGAACTGTTTGTCTCAACGGGTTTGGTAATACGAATTGGGACAAAAGTAGGAATGGGAGTTGAGACAAACTTTTCAAAACAATTATTATGAGACAACACATCATTAGATTCAAAAAAAGAAACATGATCATCATGACCATCATTCAAAGCAAACACATCATAGTCATTGTTTAATACAGACGGATTAATGTTTGAACTACTCGAATCATTTAACAAATCATCTGAACCACTATTAATGTCTAAAGCAGACTTCTTTGAATTTAAACTAAAACTTGAAATAGAGCATCCCAGGCCAGTGGAAGCACCAGATCCATAATCCTCACGCACCTCTTGATGATTTATTCCTTCTAAACCCGCAAACAAATTGTTAGTGTGTTCTGCAATTAAATCATTAGTGGGATGAGCTTTGGGTGTGGGAGAATAACAAAAGGTACTAGGTGGAGGATAAACTTGAGGAATCTCATCGTAGCCTAGTCCAGATTTGATTCTAGCTCCTCTTTGCCTACAATTTACAATTTAATTCCTCTCTTTTCATTCCTGCGATGGTCCATCTATCTAGTTTTGTTTGAAGTTTACTGCTTTCAAATTCAGCAAGTTTAACACATTCATCTAGCAAGTTAACCTCAACATTCCTTTCAAGAAGTTTTCTATTTAAGTGATCTATTTCTTGTAAAGCTTCATTAAGTTTCACGTAATAGTTTACTTCATTCTTTTTAAGATCAGAGTTGATAGTGCTCAGTTCAGCCTGATTTGTTAACAATAATCGATTAGCTTTATATACACCAAAGAGAGGAACCCGCAAGGAGATGAGCACATGTCCTGTATTACCTCATATGAAAGACCCATGATGATCTTCTCGGATGCCAAATCTTTCTCACAGTTGCATGCATGTGTGTTTCTCTTCCTTTCTTCCTCCTTCTCATCTTCAACTTCCTTCTCAGTTTCCATTTCATCAGACACAATCTTCTCAACTTTTACAGCCTCTTCCTTTTTTATTTCTTTAGTTGCTTTAGTAACCACCTTCTCTGATTCACTCCCATCATTCTTTATCGTCTCAGCAACAAGAGTATTGTTATTTCTTCTTGAACCTTTGCAATCTCCGCACTCCAATCAAAGTTTTTCAATAATGCAATCTCTTTTGTGTTACTGTTTCCCCCTTTTTAGTAACGGTTGTGTTTCTTGTATTAGGAGATGGTGGTTCAAACACAGTTGGGGAAGGACAGTCTCTTTTGAAGTGCCCGAGCTGTTTGCAATTGAATCATCTGAGTTAGATTTATCGAACCCAACCTTTGCATTTTAATTCCCGAAGCTTCTCTTTCCAGTTCTCTCCATAAATCTTCTTGCCCTTACGGTCAACATTGCCATTTGCCATTGAATATCTGCTTCCTCAAGGTCATTCGGGTCAACCTGCAACATATCTTTCATAGTGATTCCTTTTCCCTTGATATCTCCAGCAACTAAAGCTTCATAACTGTTTACAAACATTCCAAACAGAGCCATCATATCATTTGGAACATTAGATGCAACTTGATCCTTTCCAACAGTCTTTCTTTCAGATGAAGCATTTCCCGAGATATATGAAAAACCAGAATTGTTGATTGGCGTTTCAGATATGGATGAGAGTAATGCAGAATTCTGAGTTTGCATTGGGGGATAAACAGCCTGATTGTACTCTCTCCTTTTAAAGTCGAACTCGAATGACTTCAATTTTTTGATCACATCCATGAGCTTATATTCAGAAAATCTCCTTTCCGGTCTTAGCATCCTTACCCTCAAACTCCACTCAGGAGGGAGTGAGTCCAATAGTTTCGTCACTTGCTCAACAGTAGTCAGCTCATCATCGTACTTCTTTAAGTTGCTAGTGACAGTCAGAAAGCGGTTTGTGAGATCTAAAATTTTCTCATTTCTAAGACCCATAAATGACTTAAACTCCTTTTGTGCTTGAACTCCCTTATCCTTCTGAAGATCAGCATTGTCGTCATAAAACTCACATATAGCATCATACAAATCCTTGGCATTTTTCTGTTCCCCAAAATGTTTGTGAATTTCGGAACTCAGACATAGAATTAAAGCACCAAAAGCTTTGTTGTCACGGTCTATCAACTTCTTATCTCTTTCATTGTAAGTTTCGGGTTTGTGTTTCTAACAGTTGCATCACCAACAATTGGGACAGGAAGATGTGGACCGTTTTCAATTGAATCCCATTGAGTGTGATCGGTGTACAGATAAAACGCTTTTAACCTCCTTTTCCAATCGTGAAAGTTATCCCCATTGATCAGTTTCGGTGGTCTGTTCGGTGATCCACTTTCCAAGTCAGCAAGGGCAAAAGACATAGACATCTTGTCCAGACAACAGTTTCGCAAAATAGCTAGTTTCGCAGACTTAGTTTCGCAAAGACAGTAGTTTCACAAACCAGTTTCGCAACCAGAATCGCAAAAGCTCAGCTATATAGCTTCGCAAGAGCAATTTGAACTTTCGTTCAGGGTAGTGTCGGGAATAATGTCGGGGTTGGGATCACAATCACAATCTAGCAACACTTTCGCAAGATCAATCACATAAATGAACTTTCGTTCAATCAGATTCGCAAACCAGAAACAAAGTTTTGATCAACAGCTGGTCACCTATAGTTTCGCAAAAAGCCCAATAGTTTCTCAAGATGAAAACCCAGTTTCGCAATATGAATCTGAAAACCCTCTTCCTACGAAAAATGCACATAAATCTCCACAGAAAACACAAATCAGATCCAATTGGAGATCTGATGATTCCGATTGATTCACATGACAAGATAGATCAATCCCAAGCAAAATTCAAACCATAACATCAACAATTAAGATCTAATTTGATTGAGAAAGCTTTTGTCCAAAACTTAAGTGAAAACCCCAAAATCACTCTAAGACTCAGATCTGTATAGCAAAGATAGATCTGAGAGTTTCAAATGATTCAAACACCAATAGAACAATGTTTTCAATCCAATTCCATATCAATTATCACTCGATTAGATCCAGAATTGATGAAAAATGCAATATATCTAAAAACCTTCAAAAAACCACAAATAATGAGCACAACGGCTCTAATACCATATTGTTGGTCCAGATAATCGTAAATCCGTGCTATTATGATTTAGATCTGATTAAAACCCTTTGTTACCACTAGATCTAGTAAAAAAAATGATAATGAATTTGATCAAAAAGCTAAACAACCCATAAAACCCATTAAAAAGTAGATTAAGAAGATGAAAATTAGATGAAGTAGATTAGATTGAATGCAACAAAGATATAATCAAAACAATTCTTTGCAAATACAGATAAGAATCGAACACAAGATCAAAGTATAATTGTATTCCAATAAGTTTCAAAGAGTTGTGTACAAACGAACCCTACACAACTACATATACAGTTGCTAGTGTCGCAAGCAGTTTCGCAAATGCGAAACTGCCTGGTCGCAAGGGTATGACAAGCTGCATGTGACACTCAGTGTTGCATGCAGTGTCGCATAAGCGTGCACTATAAAATCTAATCTAAACATCATAAACTAACTATTACAACGGAAACAAAGTACGACTAACCTATTACAAGTAAACAGAGAACAAACAAAAGATAACGACATGGTGAAGTACCACCCTACATGTGATCATCAAGGTTGATAAAGAAGTTCTGGAAGACTGCGGTAGTTATCACATACGAAAATCAACCAACTGTTATCAAGGGCTCAATTACTAATCAGCTTCAAGTTACTGTTTCTGAAGAAACAATTAGAGATGCATTGATATTAATAGACAATGAAGATGGAGATCTTGATGAGTTATAGTGAATGAGTGCCAAGAATGTTTTATAAACATGTGACATCCTCCCTTGTTTCCAAAACAACAGTTTGTGAGGGCTAGACTAAGCAAACATTGGAAGCTGCTATGCTATGTTGTGCAACACTGTATGTCTAGACGGAGTGCTGGGTTTAGCTCCTTTCCCTCAAACATAGCTTCACCAATTGTTGCTATTTTCACAAACCAAAGGTTTAATATGGCCAAGTGGAATATGAAGGGATTTATTTTTAATCTACAGAAGGGAAAAGGTTCAAGTTTCTTATGTACCCAAGGTTCTTGCAGTTGATCATCAATGAGGCGCAACCGATCATCAAAGAAGAAGGTGTTGCAGGAGTGATATATGTGACTGAAGATATGAATGCTTTATCATACAAAAAGATAAGTATGGGTGCTGGGGTTGTGAATGTTCCTATGGTTGATTATATGAGAGATATAGCCAATGAAGAAGAAGTGGGTGTAGATTACTTCCACATTTCACAAGACGAACCTTTTGATCCTTTGGATATTAGATGAGATTCCAGATGCTTTATTAGACGACGGTGAATATTCTCAAAGGCATCCGGATGAAGATGAAGAACATGATAGTGATAATAGTGAAGAGAATGATGATAATCGTGAAGATGAAGAAGAAGATGAAAATGATGATGACTCTGATGATGATAATTGGAATGATTATGATAATATGGATGTGGATATAGCTGTGAATGATGATGCTGAGATTATTGATCAAGATGTGATTGTTGGTGACATTATTCTAGATGATATTATTCATGAGGTGATTGAAGAAGTTGATGTAGTTGAGATTGCAAGAGATGTTGCAATGTCAGATGCTGAATCTAAGGCACAGGCAGATGATGAGGCTGATGTCATTATACCTAATTCCATTCTAGAGTTTACTATCACTATCTCGTCCCCGATCGTACAACAAACTGAAGAACCTAGGGAGTCTTCACCCAAAGTTATTACAGTAGAAGAAACAGTGTTGATTGAATCTGAATATGAAGAAGATGAACTATTTCATCTAAGACGTATGGTTGTTAAGCTACTGGATGAGAATGAAAAGCCTAAAGCCTCAAATCTGAGAAAGAAGGAAAGATTACAGCATCACTGGGAAACTCATTTGAAGAACACAAAGGTGTTTAATGAGTTGAATACTGAGTATGAGGATTTGAAAGAGAAATATGAGGAATTAGAAACTAAATTGAACATAGTTAAAGCTGAGTATGAGATTTAAAGAAAGAAGTAAAAGAGAAAGATGATGAACCCTCTTCTGATCAAGAATTTGTGCCAGACAAATCTGATACAGACGTTGGAGTGTCTGAGACGCCTAGGGAGATTACAGTTCGACATACTAGATCAAGGAGGACCAAACCTGATACTGATGCTGGTTCCTCGTCTATCCCTGTTCCCGATGAAGCTGTTGCTATTTGTGCATTTGAAAAAGCTAAGAGAAAATGTAAACTGGATGCAATACCAGAGATTACTGAATCTCCTGTTCCAGTTAAGATGTCTAGAACTGAGGATATAGCTCAGGATGAGCCAGTTCAAGTAGAAGACGATGATGTATGTGATGTTGATGAGTTATTCGATGATGATACTGGGCCATCTAAACTAGAGGATGATGATCAAACAATCGATGGAATTCCGATTGATATCAAAGATAAATTTTCTTACTTAACAAAAATGAAGTATAATCGAGTATTTCTGGATGGATAATTGACAATCACTCAAGTTGGTGAAGAATATAAGAAATGTATAGCTGCTGAAACCGTTGTGCCGGCTGATCCGAATGAGATTGTTGTTGAACACGGAGAATGGGAACCTTCTTCTGAAACAATTGTTGTGGATAATATACCTTAAGAAGATCTACGTGATAAAGATACAAATAAGATGTTCTCTTATGAGCTGAAAGATTGGTTGCTGTCCAAAAACGATCCTAGAAAGAAACTATAGGTGACGAAGTCGGGCACAATGATCAATCATATCAAAGTTGATAGTTCGAGAGGAACCGAGCTAGGATCTAGATCTGAGATTTTTAGGGGATGTTGTTTGTAATCAGTGATGCAAAAACTCACTAATCACATATTGATGCTTGAATTTTCATGAAGATCAATGCAAGGTATGATGAAGATGATGATAATACTAATAGGTTCTTGTATTAGATCTTTGGAAAGTTATAAAGGATACTAAAAAGAAATGCAGGCAACTCTATAACAAATGACCTAGGTGATGGTATTTATAGTCCATACCATTCAACTTACATTTCACCTAAACATGTGCAATTAAGCACAAATGCGCATTTAAGCACGAACCGAATACACAAATATTCTAAGACAAATACAAATAATGAACGTCTTCACCTGTGCTTGCTCGTGATGATGCTCAATATCTTCACTCGCTTATATATGTAAAGTGACATCTTCAAATAAACCCATCAGTACTCCCCCTAAGATGACACTTTACAAATACATCATATCAGCTTAAGTCTTCATGTGACGAGCATAGAGAGCAACTTAAAGTTTTGGTATGCATTATCTTCAAGAGGACCCAACAATACTCCTCCTAAGATGATGCTATCAAAACTCTGTCTTTCAACAAGCAATTTGCATTCTTCTCTCCCTTTTGTGTAACATCAAAGATTATGGAAAGAAAAAGCAAAGAGTAGATTCCGATGAATTTATATACCAGCAACGAGATCTTCTTCAACGGTTGAAGTAGAATGCAAAGACTTCTTTGACTTAGAATACTCCCCCTCAACTTTTGCGTTGGAGGTTAATAGGATCTGTGTATGAATTATTAAGAGGAGGATTCTTAACACTCAGCAATATGACTTGGAGATCTTTGGACTGGAATCATGCTTGAACAGGAACATCTTCAAGTCGCGTGAAAGCTCGTTCTGCAATGGAAATTGTTCCTGCAACTCAAAGAAAACATTAATACTCAGGCAATAATTTGCATTTATCATCAATGTAACGATTAATTTCTCAATTGGATGAGATATTGCTTGCGAAACAAATCCTACATCAATAACACAAGTTAAACTGCCAACACAAAAGAAAAAGATTAAAATGACAATCTTTTTGTTCTTTTTGAATTTTTCAATGTTTTTAATCTTTTTGATTTTTTTCTCTCTACAATTCTGAATCTTTAACCTGCAATGAGATCATACCAGTCAAAAGTCTTCACACAAAATAAAAGAAAGCTTTGAATAGACATAGACAATATTTCAAAGTGAATGATGGGCATTTAAATTCAAACACACTTACTTTTTCAAACACTTGGTGATACTTATCATGTTTTGGTTCGATTAAGTATGACAAGTAGGTGACCCTCACTCAAAAACACTGTAAGCTCTACCCTCATCAAAACATACAAGTAAGCCCTTTAACAACTTTAATATCCGGTCATTTACAATATAATCGGTGTGGAATTGGGTTCTATCTTATTGGAAGTGTTCCACTTTGGGAGTCTTTTTGAATTCCTTTTTGGAATTATCTTTTGCTTGTGTTCCTCATTGGGAATCTTTTGAAATTCCATTTGGAATTTATTTGGTGAAGGTCCTCTTCAGGACTCTTTTCTGTTCCTCATTGGGAATCTTTCGCTGCACCTTGAAGTGTTCCAGGTCTGTAGATTACTATAACAAAGGAGACTTCGTGTGAAACTTCAGGTCTGTGGTCACTACAACAAAGAAGTTCACAGATGCGGTTCATCACACTAGTTATATTGCATCATTACCTGGTGTGTGTAAGTGACATTACAAGCAGTCTATCAGAAAAGCGAATACTAGACAATTGTCCTAAGATTGATCTTAACACAAATTGCATAGAGGTATTTAGTTTATCACCATAGAGTCTACTTTTCAGATTTACTGATTTTCAGTTTACCCACACAACATACAATAATCAGTTAGTCTTTATTATGCACTTTGAAATCATATGTAAAAGACAATGACCAAGTGTACTATCATTTCTCATGTACATGTAAGTAGATTCAACATATTTTTGGATTTTTCTGATTTTATAATTTTTTTTAAATTTATCTCTCCGCCTAAACTTTTAAATTTCTTTGAAATATGAAAGTTTAATGAAAAGAAAATAACAGTTGTGTTATAAACGCATGAAGAGTGCATGCAATATACTTAATCCAAATAGACGAAATGAAACATCAGTTGTTTCTTGTAGTGTCGTCATTGTTTATTTTTGTTTCAAATATGTTTTTAAAGCTCCTTCAATGATTCCTTTTGTTTCCATCTCCAATTGTCATCAGTTGCATCGAAAACATCATGAACAAGATTCGGTATCTTGTCATGATAAGGGATCAGCTATGGTCTTCTTTTCTTGTTTGACCGGCCTCCATAATTGTCCCTACGACACTAACAAATCAGTTAGAGGGTGAAATCCAAGACATTACGGTCTTGGATTGTCCGAAACCATCAATATAAGTAATTTCTTGATAAATTGCATCTTTTGGTGGACCATCATCATGAGATGAATCACTTTGATCATCTTTTTCCTTAACATGTGTTTTTCTCCACAACTGTTTTTGTGTGGAACCAAATGAACGCTTTGGTTTATTGACATGTTTAGGAGAATTCATGGAAGATCTGTCATAGTCATTTCTAAACCTATTTTTCAAAAATTGGTTTTGTTGACTATTTTGCTTATACAGAAGTTGATTTGTTTGACTTTGTTTTCTTACTGGTCTTGGTTTCCATGAATCACTTGAATGATCATCATTAGAGAATTTAAAATCAGAAACAAACCTGGCAGAATTTGCAGATGATGAATTTCTTTTGACATACCTTCTCGCCTTCATCCTTGAGTTTTTGTTGTAGAAGCAATCTGGAGTACTGTGATTGACCATGTCACAAATAGAGCAATACTTTTTGTAGTAACATTTCATTATGTCTTGGTTGTACATCTGAGAGTTGGTGCAGTACTTGTTGTAGCAGCATTCTGATGTCATGTGATTGTACATCTCACCTATCTCATAGTACTTCTGATGAGCCTTGAAGGGAGACTTCTTTCTTTGCTTTTGAGAAGCTTTTGCAGTCGAAGCATGTTTATTCTGATGAGCTTTGACCTTTGAAGAAGTTGGAGTCTTGAACTTGTTGCTTTTTGAACCATAAGGAAATACACCTTGATTGTAGATACAATCTGAAATATGATGAGTTTCAGAGTCACCGATTAAACAGTAGATTTCACTATTTGAATCACTCGGGGATTCGAAATCTTGAGATTTTAGAGTTGAAGGAGTCTGTGTGTAGAATCAGATGAGGCGGCCTTTGTCTTGTTCTTCTTGGCTTTGCTCTTCTTTCTTCTAACCTTCTTCTTCTTCTTCTTCTTCTTTGACTGAACCTCTTGTGTCTTTTCTTCTTGGGAAGATAGTGATCCAACAATTCCGATTGACACTAATTTCTCATTTTCTGTTCAGATGACTTTGCTTGTTCAACTTCTTCTTTGATGTTAACAATATCAGATTGTGATATGTTAAGTTTTTCAGTAATCTCCATGAGTTGTACATTCAGATTATGCTTTTCGGTAAACATTGAATCAACATTTTGGGTAAGAGATTTGAGTCTATCTTCACACAATATGTGATCTTATTGAAGACTTGTGAATTTCTCTTGTTCTTCTCGAAGGTTGGTTTTCACACTATGTTTTTCAGAATTAACCAATTTAGAGAGTTTCTTCATCTTTGCAATCTCTTCTTTCAAATCCTTGATCTTCTTTTTCATTTTTCTTGAGTGATTCTTTGAGAGATATGATTCTTTGATCTAATGTCTTGTGTTGTTCTTGCATATTCTTGTGCATTTTCTATTTCTTCTTGAGTTTATCACAAATCCTGAAAGAATATGTTCTGTAGTGTTCAACTTGCTGAAAGCATTCTTTGGTGCACATCTTTTCTCTTACATCGATTGGTATTTCAACATAAGAACTCTAAACATCTTTCTCGGTTTCCTTTTCAGACATCAATTCTCCATTTCTGATTTTAATTGAGTAGTTGTCTCATCTTGCTTGGCAATGGTTTGTGACAAGTTGCTAATTTCGATGACTTTATTTTTAAGCTCTTTTTTTGGAAACAAAATCATTCACTTCACTCCAATCATATTCTTCTTTGTCTTCTTTATTATCATGAGAATTAGTTTGAGTTATGAGAGCATGTTCATGAATGTCCCGTCTCTTTTGGTCACAAGCTTTGGCTACTTGAAGATATGTTGTTTCAAACATATGATTGAACTCTCTAATAAATTCATTGATATCTTTTCTTTTATTTTCTTCTTGGATCATGTTTTTCATGTTTAATTATGGGAGATTTGATGTTTGTGAAGATGATTGGGTTATGAGAGCTGATATGCTGTTAAAAATGCTCGGTTTGGGCAAATATTTCAGCACAAAATGTTTATTGGATGAATATTCAGCACTTAAAACACTTAGAAATGAATTTTGTTTTTGTGTTTCGCCCCCCAGACGTGTCAGCCCCCCCTAATTGGACGTTTCAGCCCCCAGTCATGTCAGGTACTGTTTGGTTGTGTCTGCCCCCCATGACGTGTCTACGCCCCCTGACTGATAGCTTCTGCCCGCTGGACGTTTCTGCCCCCCAGACGGGTCAACTTGAAATTTTCAGCAATTTCAGGACGTTTTAGCAGTTTTGGGACACTATAACATGGTCATTTCAACTTTGTTGGGACGTTTCATATCAGTTTGACTTTTAAAAAGTCAAAATTATGATGAACACAAAATCAATTCTTCAATTTTGGTTGTTTTTGTTCAATTCAACACTTGTATTAGCTGAGGAATGATGTTTCTAACACTCCTTCATTTTTTTTGTTTTTGTTCAATCTCACAAAATCAATTCTTCAATTTTGGTTGTTTTTGTTCATTCTCACTCAAATCTGGGTTTTTTGTGATGAACACAACTAGTGGGTTTTGACAAGAATGACAAAATATGGAATGAAATCAACAAATCTAAATGGTTTGATCATGAACGAGACTTAGGATTATAAATTCTAACATATCTCAATCATCAGTTTATCAAAACATCAACAAAATTTTGGATCTTAATTTTGAGAAGTAAATATGACAAACATGAACAAAATCTTCAAAAACTCAGTCAAATCTTCACCGATTTATCTCAAATTTTGCAGTTCTTTACACAAACATGAATCAAAGCTAATGGTAGGTAAAATTCCATCAATAACAACAACAATCAAAGATCACCTAACGGCACTGATACCAAATGATAGTTTGAGATGAACCGAGCTTGGATCTAGATCTGAGATTGTTTGGGGATGTTGTTTGTAATTAGTGATGCGGAAACTCACTAATCACATATTGATGCCTGAATGTTCATGCAGATCAATGCAAGGTACGATGAAGAAGATGATATTATCAATAGGTTCTTGTATTAGATCTTTGGAAGGTTACAAAGGATATTGAAAAGAAATGCAGGCAACTCTCTAACAAATGACCTAGGTGATGGTATTTGTAGTCCATACCATTCACCTTACATTTCACATAAACACGTGCAATTAAGCACAAACGCACATTTAAGCACGAACCGATTACACAAATATTCTAAGACAAATACAAATAATTAACGTCTTCACCCGTGCTTGATCGTGATGATGCTTGATATCTTCACTCGCTTATATTTGTAAAGTGACATCTTCAAATAGACCCAACAAAAGTGTTTCAAGCAACTGAGAATAAGCAGAAACGTATCATGACACTCGACATGAGTAATCCAGAGTATTACGAGCTTACTAAAAGAACCATGATTTTACAACCGCAAGAGCTTGTGAGGAAGTCGCTGAGTCCTATTGTTCATGATAGAAGAAAGGAGTTAATGAGAATGTTTCCTGAATCAGCTCCTAAGGCTTATGTCGTATCTAAAGAACAAATGAAGACTTGGAACACATCAAGGTCTGTTGGTGACTTAGTCAGAAGTGTACTGCAAAAAGGACAATCAATCTCTGAGTTGCTGGACTCGATGATTGTGCCTGCTAACACCAAAGAAGTCAAGATAGTGGGATGAAAGTATGATGAGATATTTGATGTCTTTTGATTAAGCGTGTAAATGCACTTTGTGATGTTTATCACTTTTACACATTCATGCTTCAGCTTCCAGTGCAGGACTTGAAAGAGTTGGCCAAACTTACATTGAGAAATCAATCTATGTATGCTCGTGGTGAAGGACTTGCTCAATTGATTGATGTTGGAGTTAATCGGTTAGAGAAATTTCTGGAGTTTCAATGTCAACAAGAAGATCATAAGTATTTTTCAGAAAAGAAAAGAAAGAAACAAGAGGCTGGTGAGGTTTATTTGGATGAACAGTGTGACTAACGCTTTGAGAAAATCACTCAACCTGGCCTGAAAGTCTTTGATGGTAATCAGCAAACGAAACCAATACTTAAGATGTTTTATCATAAAGGCCACCATGAAGTAAAGCTGATTAGAATCTCGAAGACATGTTTGAAGATGTTATAGAGATTTTTGGAGCATTTGAGCTGAAGCTGCTTCATCCAAGTTATATCTATTTCATGAGAAGCTATAAGCTGGAGAAAGGGGTAGATGAAGTGTCTGAAATTGATCGCAAATACTTTGAAGGTATTAAAGAAGCAATTGTTGCTGCAATGGAGCAAATCAGTTTCTGGAAAGCTATGGCTTATTCTAATCCGGAACGAGTGGATATTCAAAATATTGCTTATATGTGTATCACGATGAAAGGTTCTTTGGAAGTGGTGTCTTCAGATAGCAAGGAACCATACATTTTCTATGGTAACATTGATTTTGTAGGGTTGACTTATGAAACTCTTCAGAGAATATCCAAAATAAAAATCAGCATCAAAGAAAAGAAAGAGGCTCGTCACAAAATGAAGAAAATGTTTGAAGAAGCTATTTTGAAAGCAATCATAGATCAAAACGAGTTTAAAGAAAAGCTGATCTTTGATGCTCAAGTTAAAGAAGATATTTGGAATGAAGATCAAAGTTAGATCTTAAGGGGAGTACTGTTAGGGCTCTTGTCTAGAAAGATTTACTTTGTCTTTATATGTATAGTTGTTTTTGTGTAGGGTGTAAATTATTATATCCCTAAAGTGTGTTGGTGATATAAATAGAAAGTTATAGGTTGCTAGGTCATAAGTGAGAGTGAACAAGTACTGTTTATTCACCTTCTTTCACCTATTGTACTGTAACCTTCTAATCAACAATACAAAGAGAATTTTCAGTATTCGTGTATTGATTATCGTTACTTTACTTAGATCCGTGATTGTTATCTCAGTTTGTGGTAATTTCGATCCAATTGAACATGTCAAGATTGAACTTTGGAGTTCAGATTCTAATTAAAACCACCATCTACTTGAAGTTGGAATTAAATAATAAAACATTATGTGGAAATAGTTTATAACCAAAATATATATGATTTTACAGTATTAGTTTAAGATGTAAAGGTAGGATATACCTCAAGCTGAGTCAACATCTCAATTGCTAAATTTAAGTCTCCTCTGTTTGCAAAATAAACATATGTGAGACTTTCAGCATCAAAACCTATAAACTGAGAAGCGAGAAATGCAAAATATCTAGGGTTTTATGATAGGGCAGGATTTAGATCTACAATCTGCAACAAAAACGATATGACCACACGAGACAATTCCACACAACACAGTTATGAATCGATTTAAAAAAAGCACAATTTACTCATAAATCCTCTTGTATCAAACTAGCAAATTACAATTGTGAAGGAAAAGATTTCTTCTAAATGTGACATCTGCCCCAAACCCGAACCCGAATGCCCGACTCGAACCCGAAGCTGTCTCTCTTTATGTCTTCGTATTTATCTTTCTTTATATGAAACGCTTCGTCATTATTAATATATTTAAATATGCCAGAATTAATGTTTATCGTTTCAATAACACGAAGTGTTATTATTCAACGTTTACTAGTTAAATACTAAGTGCAAATATTAATCTCCAAAGTATATATATATATAAACCATATTTCATAAAAGAGATTGTTTTTAAAAGATTATTAAAAATAAATACTAATAAGTCTCCAAATAATCATTTAACGTCAACCACAATTTGAACTTTCGAAAACGTCAACCAGATAAACGTTACGTGTTAACTCGGTCAAGTTAGTTGGTTAAAATAATAATTTATATAACTTTGGGTTAAAACTGCCAAATTCGAAACTTATATTAAAGTTTTAAACACATTTAATAAAACAAGACAAAGTTCAGGGGCTATAATGTAACATTTTTATAAAACCCAGCCCTTTCCCCCCCCCCCCCCCCCCCCGTGATTCCGATATCCTGACTTCCGGTCACCTCGCCGGAATCCGGCCAAGTCCGGCGATGTCCAAATCGCAAGTTTTTGCTACTTTTAACACGATTCGAGCTCGGTAAAATCATCCTCTTGCTAAACTCGACCTCGAGACTCTTTTAAAACTAAATTTAACACATTATTCTTCGAGTTTAATCCGTTTTATGAACACCCGTTTCATGTTCATTACCCATTAAACTCAAACGGCTCTTAACGCTCAATTTCAATAAATGGGATTAACTAAAACGATTACATCGACAATTAAAAGCTGTTAGTGGCAACCAATCGAGTTTTAATCGACTAATTATCACCCAATTTATGAATCATAAGTCGACACCTATCTCGAACGAGTTTGACGTTTTACAAACAGAATTAGTACAATTCAATCACCCCAGTTACTCTTCTAAACTCGCTTCCTCTTTCTGTTATCCCAATCTCAATCAAAAGTCCATAGAACTCAAGCTTGATCTTCAACCCGTCGACCTATTGTTCTTCATATTCATCGAACCAATTCATCCATAATCAAGTAAGTTTTTGATGTTAAAATGATCCTTATCAAGTCTTGAATCAAAGCCCTAAACTTATTAGTGGATTTGTTATCAGATTCTAGATCGATTTGATGTATTTAGTTTCTAGGGTTCATAAGGTTTTGGGGTGTTCTTGTTTTATAGAATAAAATCATTTTAAAACGAAATTAAAACAACTAATTACTCTAGAGCATCTGGTTAGGCTCTCTTGTGTTGAAGGTAGAGACCAGGGTTCGAACCTGGTCTCCTGCACCTTTTTTTTTTTTGGGTCATTTTGGTAAATTAGTAAGTTACAAAATGTATTAAAAATTAATTCTAGTTATTTTATAGACATAAAAATATTTATAAAACTAAAATCCTAAAGATCTGAGTGTTAGTAAAGTTTTGAAAATAGTTGGAATTTATAAAATAGTTTTATATATTGTACAAGTATATATTATTTAGCTTTCCTATACAGGAATCTTTTTAAAACGCTAGATGTATTTAAACTTAAATTTTGTCATGAACTTAATAAACTTCTTATGAAATTGGATCATGAGATTTATTTATCTTCTAACCAATTGCTATTATTTATAAAAAAGAAATATTGTTGTGATCATTACTATTACTTTCCGTCGTTATAAATAAGTGAGTTTATATATTCTAATCATTTAACGAGAAACCCCAAAATCTCAACCCGAAACCCTGTAACTCCAATTTCGTTAGACTCCTATTGTTTCAATTCTAGTTTTCAATACAATATGTGTTCTAAGTTAGGATTGTCGTTATTAGGTGATTCTAATATTTGGACGATCCTCGGTTCAATTCAAATTATTTACTATTTGTTTCGCACCTGAGTTTCGAGGTGAGTAAAATCACTCCCCTTTTTACTTTTATATTTTGGGGCTGAAATATGTTCAATTACTATACAATGTTTTTAGTTTTCTATTTGTTTCCAAAAGAGATCATAAAATATGTTAGTCTTGACTCGCGACAAGATGCAATCCTTATGTGGTAGTTTAAAGTAGTATTGTTACTTAGTAATCCCACCGGTACAATGTTAGCGCTAATGGTTTGACAAACCCACCTGCATGTATTTCAAAACAGGTGATTTAAACCCGGCCATTCAATTTCAAGGTTACTATGTTACAAGTTGCTATTCAATGTTACAAGTTGCTATACTATGTTGCTATGCCATGTCCCTAAGTTGCTAAATAATTATGGATAACTTAAATATCGAGACGGTTAGATGACGGTTGCTAAATAAGTTATCCTTAATTAATACATGAGTTGATTCCTCATGATAAATGACTACAAGTCATATTACAATGTGTTCAATGTGTTCAAGGTGTCATGGTCGAGAATGATACGAAATATCTATGCATGTAAGATTGCGCAGCATATTATGATGATCTCGGATTTCTATATTATTATTTATCAACTGTGGTTTACTCACTAGCTTTAAATAGCTAACTTTATTTTCACATATTTCAGGTGATGCATTAATATTGTTTTGCTGCTTTTGCCGAGACATAGGATTGCCTTGGACCTAGAATAATAAAAAGACAATTGTATTTACTGTTTTGGGTTTTATTACTTTTGTCGACTCATGTTCCAAAACTTATGATATCATTATTAGACTTAATAAATAAATACCATGTGCTTTGTTTACTATTGATATCCAATTCCAATGACAGCCCGGTGTTTCCGCCGCCGGGCGGGGTGTCACAGTTTGGTATCAGAGCCATGGTTATAGGGAACTAGGATAGGGTATTAGAAACACACCGACCTAGACTATAACCTAAGAGTCCTTAGTACAAATAGTTTGTGCTTAGAAAACTCTTCTAGAACTTATTTCCTTATTCCTTTTTATGAATCTTTCTATGCCTTTTCTTTATCTTAATTCTTATCCGATTTCGCAAAGGAGCTACAAGAGACTCGTCTGTATGATTAGGATCTTTCTCTTCGTGGAATCTCGTCATCGTCTTAAGTAAGTTTGAAACGTGGGAACGTGTGCAATCTGGAAGGGGGAACGCCTGTATCACGGACATCCTGTCTAAGGCAAAACATTTCGTATAAATCTCTTTAAGAGATCTGTATGCTTACCTGGGGATGGACGAGATGAGTGTGACCCTATAGGCTAAAGCACGCCTTCTCGAATACGTTGAAAACGAACTTAGCACTTTGATAAGTCTTAAGTGTCCAAAACCAAGACACATCCCTAAGCCTTCAAATTCTATTTATTTATGGATTCTATGATTATCATATTCTATGATTTCAAGTTATTTCAATTGTTTCTATATTATTTCAAATGTTATTCTAAGTTTGCTTATTTTTATTTCAATGATTTCCAAGTGATTACTATGTTATGGGTTCGAAAACAATTCTATAAAATTCAAAGTACCATAATCATTCTTATTCAATCCAAAACTTCATTCCAACTTATGTTATCCGAAATTTCTTATGTTCCATGAATTTCCTTTTCTATCCTATCTTGTAGAGTGACAACAAAACGTGAACAAATCGCTAATACCATTGCGACCCAAATGTTCTAAATCAAAACTAAGATATATTGACTATCCTCAATCAAACTATCAAAACTTCAAAACAAATACCAAATACCAAATCTAAGGTTCTAATCTCAATTCAATTATCGAATCCTAAATTAAAGACTTAATTCATGATTCCTGAACTCTCATAACAGATTTACTATTTTGACATGTCAACGCATTCGTTTGATTTACGAATCGAACGTTTACCCCCCCCCCCCCAAACTATCTCAACTTGATTATCAATACTTAAATATTGTCTAAGGTAATCATCTAAATCATAAGATACTAATCCAACTTCTAATCCCCTACTAAATGATGCTATATTGCTATTTATAAATTCGATTCCTAAAGCTTAACATGAATTCACTACACAACTATTCCTAAGCTCATTTAACTAAAGTATTTTTTTGTATATATTATCACTAATGAAATTCCGTACATCTTGTTTCTATAAACTCATTCAAACCGAGCGTGTCTTACGTATAAACTTTTTACTTAAAACACCATGTTTTAATTGCAGTTTTGTAAAACTACCAACCAATAGTTAAATCTATTAAAAGTGATTTTCCTAATTTTTTTTCCAAATAAAAAATATATATATTTAAAAAAAATTTTCCGGTTTTAGTATTTGTAAAATACATAAAATATATACATTTCATGATAAATGATTTCTTTGAGTAATGATTGATTATTCTAAATGTTTGTTAAATATTTACATAACATTCCATGTCTTCTCAAATATGACACAAACAATTTCAACAAACGTTATGATTCATGTTTTCCAATATCAAATATTCGAAACTTAGGCTGTGTCATTTATTTATTTTCAAATCAACTCCTCTATTGATATTAAATATTTAAAACTTTAACTTTTTCTAAACTCTTTATCTAACTATTTAGTTTTTCTTTTTAAACCACGTTATAGAAAAATAACATCATCTCATATAATCTTGTTTACTTCTATAACCAATACACTTGGTTTACTTAAAGTTTTGCTATATGAACTCAAACGTTGTAAGCATTGTATCTATTAAGAACCGAGTGATTTATTCATTTGAACTATAAATTGGATTATTCTCATCATAAGAAATTTTTTTTATGAAGTAAATCATTCTATAATTCTAAACCAGATTATAACATGCACACCATGAACTAACGCTTATGAATTTGGCAATACTATGAACCTTTGATATGTACATCTCACACATAAAGTTGGTATTTTCAAAAACTTAAGGACCTATAATTTTTTGTACTCGAATTTGACTAGCTATGATAGTCAACAATACTATTTACAAGAGCAATAACTATCTATTGACTCAATTCTCTCGAATCGTTAATTTGTGTATCATTATCGTAACTTAGAAATTTTCATGTACAGTTGACTTGCACGTGATCGAATGAGCTGTGTGGTCCATGCAAAAACAAAAGTAATTACGGGTGCACACGGAATTATGAAAGTTGGTGCATGGAAATCATAGCGAGTTTTGTCACGTGGTTGAAAGCAATGATTTGCACAAGTTCCCAATTGTCATCATCATCCAATGCTTAAGCTGATGTATTCTAACTCAACACTTCGAGACTAACGTACCCTTGTTCAAATCAGAAGAGCTAAACAACGTTAGTACATTTATAATGAAAAACTAAATAATCGCATCTTTCGTTTCATCTTCTTCTTCGGTTTGAGCAAATTTCGGGACGAAATTTCTATAAGGAGGGGAGACTGTGACATCTGCCCCAAACCCGAACCCGAATGCCCGACTCGAACCCGAAGCTGTCTCTCTTTATGTCTTCGTATTTATCTTTCTTTATATGAAACGCTTCGTCATTATTAATATATTTAAATATGCCAGAATTAATGTTTATCGTTTCAATAACACGAAGTGTTATTATTCAACGTTTACTAGTTAAATACTAAGTGCAAATATTAATCTCCAAAGTATATATATATATAAACCATATTTCATAAAAGAGATTGTTTTTAAAAGATTATTAAAAATAAATACTAATAAGTCTCCAAATAATCATTTAACGTCAACCACAATTTGAACTTTCGAAAACGTCAACCAGATAAACGTTACGTGTTAACTCGGTCAAGTTAGTTGGTTAAAATAATAATTTATATAACTTTGGGTTAAAACTGCCAAATTCGAAACTTATATTAAAGTTTTAAACACATTTAATAAAACAAGACAAAGTTCAGGGGCTATAATGTAACATTTTTATAAAACCCAGCCCTTTCCCCCCCCCCCCCCCCGTGATTCCGATATCCTGACTTCCGGTCACCTCGCCGGAATCCGGCCAAGTCCGGCGATGTCCAAATCGCAAGTTTTTGCTACTTTTAACACGATTCGAGCTCGGTAAAATCATCCTCTTGCTAAACTCGACCTCGAGACTCTTTTAAAACTAAATTTAACACATTATTCTTCGAGTTTAATCCGTTTTATGAACACCCGTTTCATGTTCATTACCCATTAAACTCAAACGGCTCTTAACGCTCAATTTCAATAAATGGGATTAACTAAAACGATTACATCGACAATTAAAAGCTGTTAGTGGCAACCAATCGAGTTTTAATCGACTAATTATCACCCAATTTATGAATCATAAGTCGACACCTATCTCGAACGAGTTTGATGTTTTACAAACAGAATTAGTACAATTCAATCACCCCAGTTACTCTTCTAAACTCGCTTCCTCTTTCTGTTATCCCAATCTCAATCAAAAGTCCATAGAACTCAAGCTTGATCTTCAACCCGTCGACCTATTGTTCTTCATATTCATCGAACCAATTCATCCATAATCAAGTAAGTTTTTGATGTTAAAATGATCCTTATCAAGTCTTGAATCAAAGCCCTAAACTTATTAGTGGATTTGTTATCAGATTCTAGATCGATTTGATGTATTTAGTTTCTAGGGTTCATAAGGTTTTGGGGTGTTCTTGTTTTATAGAATAAAATCATTTTAAAACGAAATTAAAACAACTAATTACTCTAGAGCATCTGGTTAGGCTCTCTTGTGTTGAAGGTAGAGACCAGGGTTCGAACCTGGTCTCCTGCACCTTTTTTTTTTGGGTCATTTTGGTAAATTAGTAAGTTACAAAATGTATTAAAAATTAATTCTAGTTATTTTATAGACATAAAAATATTTATAAAACTAAAATCCTAAAGATCTGAGTGTTAGTAAAGTTTTGAAAATAGTTGGAATTTATAAAATAGTTTTATATATTGTACAAGTATATATTATTTAGCTTTCCTATACAGGAATCTTTTTAAAACGCTAGATGTATTTAAACTTAAATTTTGTCATGAACTTAATAAACTTCTTATGAAATTGGATCATGAGATTTATTTATCTTCTAACCAATTGCTATTATTTATAAAAAAGAAATATTGTTGTGATCATTACTATTACTTTCCGTCGTTATAAATAAGTGAGTTTATATATTCTAATCATTTAACGAGAAACCCCAAAATCTCAACCCGAAACCCTGTAACTCCAATTTCGTTAGACTCCTATTGTTTCAATTCTAGTTTTCAATACAATATGTGTTCTAAGTTAGGATTGTCGTTATTAGGTGATTCTAATATTTGGACGATCCTCGGTTCAATTCAAATTATTTACTATTTGTTTCGCACCTGAGTTTCGAGGTGAGTAAAATCACTCCCCTTTTTACTTTTATATTTTGGGGCTGAAATATGTTCAATTACTATACAATGTTTTTAGTTTTCTATTTGTTTCCAAAAGAGATCATAAAATATGTTAGTCTTGACTCGCGACAAGATGCAATCCTTATGTGGTAGTTTAAAGTAGTATTGTTACTTAGTAATCCCACCGGTACAATGTTAGCGCTAATGGTTTGACAAACCCACCTGCATGTATTTCAAAACAGGTGATTTAAACCCGGCCATTCAATTTCAAGGTTACTATGTTACAAGTTGCTATTCAATGTTACAAGTTGCTATACTATGTTGCTATGCCATGTCCCTAAGTTGCTAAATAATTATGGATAACTTAAATATCGAGACGGTTAGATGACGGTTGCTAAATAAGTTATCCTTAATTAATACATGAGTTGATTCCTCATGATAAATGACTACAAGTCATATTACAATGTGTTCAATGTGTTCAAGGTGTCATGGTCGAGAATGATACGAAATATCTATGCATGTAAGATTGCGCAGCATATTATGATGATCTCGGATTTCTATATTATTATTTATCAACTGTGGTTTACTCACTAGCTTTAAATAGCTAACTTTATTTTCACATATTTCAGGTGATGCATTAATATTGTTTTGCTGCTTTTGCCGAGACATAGGATTGCCTTGGACCTAGAATAATAAAAAGACAATTGTATTTACTGTTTTGGGTTTTATTACTTTTGTCGACTCATGTTCCAAAACTTATGATATCATTATTAGACTTAATAAATAAATACCATGTGCTTTGTTTACTATTGATATCCAATTCCAATGACAGCCCGGTGTTTCCGCCGCCGGGCGGGGTGTCACACTAAAGGGATACAAAATGCTATTTATAGATCAATACAACTAGCTAGAAACAATTACATAAAAAGTCCCTAAACTATATACAAAAGACGAAATACAAAGATAAACAAAAATGATAATCTATATTTTCTAACAATACTCTCCCTTAGATTTGCATTTGAGTTAATCTTCAAAAATCTTCAGGTTCGTCTTTGATATCAAAAAGTGGCTTCTCAACGTGTGTTTCTTGATCTTTAATAGCTCTAAGAATGTACGACTTGACCTTATCTGTTGTCTATGCTTGAACTGGCTTTGACTCGTTTATTAGGATCTTTCTCTCGACCATTCTTATTAAAGTTTCCAATGAAACACATGCCAGGTCAACATTTGCTTAAAACATATAGGGCTTTTTCACTCCTTTTGCCCTGACCTCAAGTGTTCCCTTCGAAGTAATTCTCATGAAATCAATTTCTTTGATTTCAATTTTAACATGATTGGAATATAGCAATGCTTTCCTCAATCTTATCTTCTTAGTAGCAGGTCCTATAACTTCGAACATTATCTTGAACAGCTTTCTATCAGCATGTGCAACTTCAGACTTTAGCTTCTCTAGCCTTTGACTTCGGAGATAATCAATGTAGCTCGGATGCAGCAGCATTAGCTCAAATGTACCAAAAATGGTAATCATATCATTATCCCAATCTTCTAAGTCTCGTACCAGCTTTAGCTCAAATGATTCCTCATGGTAAAAGGCTTTTAGAATAGGCTTTAAGCTTTGCGGCCCATCAAATACCCTCACCCCAGGATCAGTCACTTTATCAAAGTATGGATCACAAAATTCATCTAGATATATATCATGACTTGAAACTCTCTCCTTCTTCTTTTTCTTTTGAGACAAATAAGCATTATCTTCTTGTTGACCTCTAGTTTGAAAAAATTGAGGCATTCGGCTAATGCCAACATCAAGCAACATCACAAATTTTCTTCCACTGTCTACTTTCGTGTGATTATTTAACGGAAGCTTGTGTAGTTCCTTTAAATCCTGAACATGTAGTTTGAAGATGCTAGTGTAGTAATGACAAACATCACAAATTTCATTAACTCTTTTGATTAAAAAGGCATTAAAGATCTCATCGTAATACAAGTGATTATTTTCACATCCTTGGTTTTATCAGGCAAAATCATTGAATCTAACAATTCAGCAACTGATTGTCCTTTGTTCAGCAGTGATCTAACAATATCACCTGTAGTACTCGCTTTATTCCACACCCGCTTGTGTCCAGCGGTACATTGTATGCTTTTGTTTCACTTGGAAACATTTCAATTAAGTCTTTACGTTTCTTGTGAGCTTCCTCTGGCCTCAACATCAATGGAATTTCAGCGGTTCAAGCACTCTGAATCGTTTAGTAATCTCCAAGTATTGAGGATTATGATAATCCAAAATAAACATCCTGTTGTATAACTTTTCAGATGCATGAAAACTTTTCACTAACTTTCTCAATGATTCTGATTTTAATATCTTCAAGTTGCGATATGGATAATTTCTTGACTACAACCACGACCTCATGTCATTCGCTGTCATATGCTTTGGATTAGGTTGATGCAACTCCTCAGGAGACAGATCATCAATATTTAACTTTCCTGCAATGGATACCATTCTCCTGGTTCAATCACAATTTCATTTTCATCGCCTATCAAACAATCTTGTGCAGCTAAACATTTCTCATATTTTTCGTTGATCGAAGACACAGTTATCCATTTAAGTAAACTTGATTATATTTCATATGCTCCAGATATTCAAATTTTGTCTCCAAATCCAATGGGATATCATCAGTAATATCCATGATTTTTTCAGCTTTGACCAAAGTTTGTTTTTCTGCAACTTTCTTCATTTGTACATGTTCATCTTCTAATACCTCATTTTACCAATCATCGTCCATGTTTAGAGCTTCAATCATCTCTTCATGTACAGGTTCGGAATCATCAGGAACCACATCCAACTTAACTTTTTTAACTGATTCTTCAACAGCTTCAACACTTGGCAAAATATCATCAACTTTTCTTTTTCCACAACCTTTTTATCAGCATAAGAAGCTTATGACTTATCTTCTATTACAACTTTTGATCTTGTGACAATCTGAGTTTCAGGCTTTGATAACTCAGTCTTTTCCTCAGGAATAAATTCCTTGTCACTAGAAGAGTCTTTGGATTCTGTTTGTTGCTGTTTCATCAAGTCCAAATGCGACATCTGCCCCAAACCCGAATACCCGACTCGAACCCGAGATTATATAGCTTTATTGTACTCGTATTTATTTTTCTCAAAAATGTAACGTATCATTATTAAAATAAATAAAAATTTCAGATCGTTATGTTATTTTTACGTCTCTAATTAACCGAACGAATGCTTTACGTTCTCTCTCGCTTTTAATATATAACTAAGGAGTTATTATACAACGTTTACAAAAATTAAATACTAAATACTATTATTAAACCTTCAATATATATATATATATAAAGTGTTTTTTATAAAAGAAATTTTACAAAGATTATAAAGACAAATACTATTAACGTCTCAAAATAGCCATCTAACGTCAAGAACGAAATAAAAACATAAAAATGTCACTTATATAATCGTTATGTTTCAACTCGATTAAGTTAGTTAGTTAATATAATTTACAATTTAACTTTGGGCTAAAAATGTCAAAATAGAAACTTATATTAAAGTTTAACTGACCTCAAAAATATTAATCAAACTATAAGGGCCAATTGTGCAACATTTTATTAAATCCCAAACCAATTCCGCCCCTATTTCCGGGCACTGCTTCGGCAACCCTTCTTCGGCCAATCTACGTTTTCGGGCGACGTGCGTTTTGGGTTTTTAACTCGTTTCAACCCAATCGAACCTATATAAAATGTTTCTAGGCTCGATTCGAACACATGTGTGATTTTAATTGTGATCTAATGTACGAAAACAACCTGTTTAATCTAACTATGTTTGCTATTTCATGAACTTAAAACCCATTATTATCAATCAACCCAAAACGCTCTGATTCATTAAATTCAATAAACCAAAACGATAATATCAACGTTTAGAATCTGTTTCTAACAATCAACCGAGTTTTAATCAACAAATTGATCACCGAATTAATCGCTTTAACTCGTCATCAAGGTTCATACCGTTCGGCTAGTTCCAAATTGAGTTAATCCAATTCAAGCGACCAAAATACTCCTCTGGAATCTCTCTTACTCTCTGATAAATCAACTTGAACAAAAATAAGCTTTTACTCGCTGTTGGTCCATAATGATCGTGATTTCAGTGCTATAATGACTTGTTTAACAACAAACACACTTGACTTGAACAAACAAAGTGTATTATAACAACAAACCCAATAATGAGATAAAACCACACAACCGTAGGTAAACAAGCTACAAAGATGAGTAATATATGCTCCTAGCACCTTCAGTAAACACACACTCAACGCACAAAGGTCTGGATCAGATTTTGTCAAAAGTTGCCAAAGTTGTATTTCTTGAAGATAAGGTTACAATATATATCAGACATAGGTTCGCTGATAGATTCGCTGCAGCGAATCTATCTAGCGAACCATATAGGTTCGCCGGGCACAATCAGGTTCGCCCGGTCGACACCAAGTCAGAAGCTAATCTGAGCTACGGGCGAATCTACGGGCGAATCTATAGATTCGCCCGTAGGTTCGCTAGAACTAATACATACAAAAGACATACAAAATACATACAAAATATATAACACCGACATACCGGTGAGTCCGACCTATACAAGACTATCAATACTCCCCCTAGGTTGGACCTCACCTGGGGAAGTCTTCTGTTTTAGCTCCGTCTTCTGTTGGCTTCAAATGTATTCAACGTATGCCCCTGCCCTCGATTCAATACCGGCCAATGGATTAGTAACGTCTTCTGATCCGGCCTCTTCGTCTTCACTGAACACTAGCATGGACTCCACGAACTCAGCTTCTGCGACCTCAGTATCAGGCATATCTAGATCAATCGTTTCCGCCTGAATATTTTCAGTATGCTCCTCGCCTGTCACATCCAAGTCAACAACTTCTACTGGTTTCTCGAACCTCTGCTCGATAGTTCGATCAAGTTGCTTTGACAAGTCATCCATTTCCAAGTTCTGATCATCAGTCATTCTCAGTCTTTCGTTCACCATCCTCAGTTCAGCACGAATTCCCCGGGCTTTGTTTGCAACCTTCACAAACAGGTTCGCTTCAGTCCTAGTGTCATCTCCAACCCCGTGCTTAATGCGATTCTCACACAAAACTTTCAAATCCTCGTCACAGAAAGAGAAAACCTCCATTGGATCAAACAAACGAATCTCAGGACGGTCATCTCCTCTAAGTCTGATAACAGCTTCACCTGTACCATTATCGTAGAACCACTTCAGAAATTCTTTCAGTCTCGGTGGCTGTGTATCCGGAACCCTGACCCTTGTCATGATCTTCGGCGCTTCAATCTTCAAAACCACCTTACCCTTCCACGAAACCCAATGCCTATCCTTTTTCTATCTCATCCGCCTCGGTTTTTGATACCCAAAATCCACGAAGTTAGTCTTGGCAGCTTCTCTGATTGTTACCTCAAACGCACAGGCTCTTCCACTGTCCTCTTTTCCCAATAACGGTAGCTCAGCCAGCCTACGTAAGTCCCATCGAGGCAGTGTATTGAAATGCTTCCTGTTTCGGATGTAACAGATGTCACCTCCCCTCCTTTTGATCATATACGCATCCACAAGGGAATTGTATTTCCATGCAATCACCTGTCTATCCAGCTGGGAGGTGTTTGGTTCATCGATATTTTGAAATATGGGCACCTCGGGAACCCCTTCTTCTTCTTTTCTGAACCACTCCGATTTATCTAAGTCGATATGCTCAAACTGATAACAGACCCCTTTCTCCTCAACTTTGTATTTCTCAGGCTCATCATCCAAATCCTCTTCACTATCAGCATTTACATCATCCGGTTCAGCACTAACAACCACTTCAGGCCCAGTAAATACATCCAGATTAATCCCCATATCCTCATCAAATAATTCCTCAGCAGATTTCCCTTTGCCTTTATCCTGATCCCCAAACACAACGTCCATTAACGGATACTTTGCAGCATCCGTTAAGGATTTCAGTTCAGCTTCAGACATAGTAGGTTCTGTCCCATCTTTTTCTTTCAGGCTATTTAGCTCCTTGAATATCCTAACCATCAGGCACTGTTGATCCTTCATCATTCTCCCCATTTCATATATAATCGTTGATTTTTCAGCATCATGGGTCTCAAATTCCTCATATTTACTCTTCAGTTCCCCCAACTCTGCCTTCAAACTGTCTATTTCACCCTTCAACACACTGACGGATTCAGTAGATGTACCCACAGTATCATGCTTTGCCTTCTTTGATGCTTCAGTTGGGGCATCAGATTTCCTCTTTGTTCTGTTTTCCCTTCCCGCATCAATTTCTGCCTGAATCTCATCAACTTCCCGATCAAACGAATAGTCTTTTTCCTTAGCATACGACTTCCATTTCTTTATCCTTTTCTCAACGACCTCAATGTTCTCACCACCACGTTTCCTTTCAGACTCCATTATCCTCTGTATTTGTACCCATCTATCAGCTGGGTACATATTCTCCCACAAGAATGAGGTCCTACCAACACAATCAGATTTCACTGACTTGCAGTCTCTGAATATCCTCGAGTGCATCTCCCAGATCTTTAGCTCATCACCAACTACCGGCAGATTTGGCAGTTTGTCATTCAGAATCATCTAAATGAATCTGGGGTACATCAACCATTTAGCCGCCTTAGTAGCATGGATGTTCTCGAGCAAATAGTTGTAGATAAGCTTCGCAAGATTTGACTTTTGTCCCCGACAAAACAGCATCATGGCCCGAGCCCAGTCTAAATTCAATCCGTCAGTACCCCCTTTCCTATGATCCAAGCACATAATGAATACGTGTGCAATATATCTCCATTCTTGGATCAGATAGGACTTTACGAACTCCATCTTCTTCTCTCCAGGCATCGGACCCTCATAACCCGCAGTCCGAAATGCCCCATATACCTCCTCAGCGGTCATATTGACTTCATCTCCGACATCATCCTCTAATCTCAAAATCCTGGCCAGATCAGCCTCAGTAAACTCCAGATCAAAACCACTAACTTTGGCACATATACGAGATGGCTGTACAGACACATTCATTACTGCAGTTCTCCAGAAATCTCGAACATGCAGCTCGTATATAGTTGGTGATTGAGAAATGGCGTGATGAATGTGAGACAACTTCAGCCATCTGATACAGTCTCTATAGCCACCGGCTTTCTCATGATTCTCGTCAAGCAAAGCACACATATTGTGCTTTCGTTCAAAGAATAATGTAGACATCGTGCCTGAAAAATAAACGGAGATTGATCAGAAACGAAGAATCTGAAAACAGTTAATAGATTCGCTGGATAATTAGGTTCGCTGAAAGAGCGAACCTGAGATTTGGCACCAGAACCTATAGATTCGCTGACATGAAAAATCAGTCATTTGGTCGAGCGAATGTATAGGTTCGCTAGAAACAGTCGGGCGAATCTATGTTGATGCGCGGGCGGCATAACGACATAGGTTCGCTCGAAGTTTTGAACTTTCGTTCAGATTCGCCAGACGAACACATAGGTTCGCTGGAAACCCTAGTTTTGAAAAACGGCCCAAAACACAGACGAAAAACCATAAATGACACAATGAAGGCACAATCAGGCAATATAATCATGAAACAAGCCTATTACTATGTTAACAATACCCAATAACACAAATCAAACAACTATTGCAGATTATATTATTCGGCCGATTGATTAAAGAATGGTTAAAAGCTCGGATGAACAGGTGTCATGAATTAAGATGAAGACGAAGACATACCAGTAGGATTACAAGCGATTAAAAAGCAATAAAAATCGGTAGTGAGTGGGAATCGAACGTGCAAGAAGTTTGAAAGTGAAATGGCTACAGTAACAGGGTCAGCGAACGTGTGAAAAAGTTTTGCAGATGGGTCAAATATATACAAACATAGATTCGCTGACCATAACTCTAGCGAACTTCAGATTCGCCAGAAGACCAAAGGTCAGATGAAACCTCGGCGGCGATGTAAAGAGGTTCCGGGCGAACCTGAGGTTTTGGCGAACCTGTAGGTTCGCTATTAGATTCGCTGGGACACAAAAATTAAAATATTTTTGGTTTTTCTCAAATTTTAAATTCTTTGAAAATCCACGAAAACATCCCACGATTTCAATGCTCCAAAAATAAACACATTAACCTAAAAATAATAATAATAACAAGATAGAAATTAAGAAAATAAAATGAAAGAAAAGGCAAGAATTTTTAAAAGCTAAAGAAGGATATATATATTTTTCATGATGTTTTGAGCAGAATCCGGAGAATCATCGATTGGCGGGATTGCAGATATGTTTGTCCATTTAAACCCATGCCTTAGTCCTTTCAACAAGAGATCAGCAGCTTCTTTTATCATGTTTTTTGTTTGATTGAAGAAGCTCAGACAACACGGTCCCCACAGACATCTAGGTAAAAAGAACAAGTTCTGTCATCAGGATATATCTGAGCAATACGATTGACTTTGCTTGAATTTCGAGGATCAAATTTTGAATATTGATCGATGCATTAGCTTCTTTTGACACTTGTGCAATTTTTGCATCTTTTTGTGAGTGGAGCTTGTCAGCAATTGATTCTTTTGAACACAATGCGACTTATTATTTGGGAAACTCAAATAGTTCAGAGCTCCAGGTCTATACCGACGTATAACAGAGGAGATAAACATTTGAGCATGCTCGGTGAATCTTCAGGTCAATACTTCCGTATAGCAGAGAAGATCCACCAACTCCAGGTCAATACTTCTGTATAGCAGAGGAGTTAAGCACTTTGACTCAATACTTTCTGAGGAGTTAACAAGTAACTCACTCAGAGGTTTTTCCGAAGAGCATCACTAGCAGCTTTTTATTTTATTTGTTTTGCACACTAGAAACTCGATTCGGGGATAGGGCGAGGGTGATTTGGGATGTTTAGGGAAATCAAGGCAAATATTTGACGCTCTCAACCCATTTTTGACAGAACCCTTATCTTTGTGCAATCCAATCATGTCAAGGGGATAATCCTTGTTGCTGAGATCTTGAACGTTATGTTTGGCTGCACAATCACTGTTTACTTTGTTTTCGGGCTGAGCCTATCTGACATATCCCAAACACAATACTTCTGACCTCCTTCAACGTCTCTTCAACATCAATCAAAACGGAGATCCTGAAATAGCAAAATTTGAAAAACTATAAATAGTTAATCTTTAATATCTCCCCCAAAAGTTTTATTATAGCTATTTAATAAGAAATTTTTGTTTTTCAGATAATATACAGAATAAACGAAAATAAAAGGAAATAAAATAAAATAAAGGAGCGAAGAATAGAGTGACCCATGGAATTTTCAAAGAAGAAAATGAAAAAGTTATTTACATATTTACAAATAGATTCGCATAGAAAAAGGTTTTCAAAAAGATATAAGTCCCAGCATAGAGATCAGTTCATAAAAACGTGGTTTGTCAAAAGTTTTTGTGAAAAGATCAGCTTTTTGCTTTCGAGTTTCAATAGGAATAATATCAATGAACCCCTTTTCCTGTGCATCTCTGATGGCATGAATTCTTGTTTCAATGTGCTTGGTGCGAGTGTGATGAATAGGATTCTTGGCAATTCCAACAGCAGCTTCATTATCACAAAAGAGTGGCGTATGAAGAAAGTTGATGTCGTAATCCATCATCTGATGCTGAATCCAGAGCACTTGGCAACAACAACTTGACGCAACAATGTATTCTGCTTCTCCTGTGGACAGAGAGACGGTTGTTTGCTTCTTGCTTTGCCAGGAAACAAGACATTCGCCAAGATATTGACATCCTCCAGTGACTGATTTTCGGTTAATCCTGCAACCAGCATGATCACTGTCAGAAAAAGCATGTAAATCAAAGTTCCCACCTTTTGGTACCAAAGTCCCAAATGAGAGGAACCCTTAAGGTAACGAAAAATGCGTTTAACAGCTTTCTCATGTGATTCTTTTGGAATGGCCTGGAAACGAGCACAGTAGCACACAGCGAATGTAATATCAGGTCGGCTGGCAGTCAGATACATGAGAGATCCGATCATCGAGCGATACCGATGAGCATCCACAGGACTCCCATTATCATTAGAAGTAAGGCATGTTTGAGCGGTGAATGGAATCAATTCAGGAGAAGAATCATCCATGCCAAACTTCGTGAGGATCTCTTTGATATATTTCTCTTGGTGGATAAGAATTCCATCTGGCTTTTGTTCCACTTGCAGCCCCAAGAAGAAACACATCTCCCCCATAATTGTCATTTCAAAGCGATCCATCATCACTTTTTCAAACTCTCTACACAGCCCCTCATTAGTCGACCCGAAGATTATATCATCAACATACACTTGAACGATCAGCAACTCGCCATTCACCTCCTTCTTGAACAATGTCATATCTATAGTCCCACGAGAGAAACCTTTGCTGAGAAGATACTGTGTCAGAGTTTCATACCAGATACGTGGAGCTTGATGCAACCCGTACAAGGATTTATCAAGCTTGTAAACCTTTGAAGGGAAATCTGGATCCACGAAACTAGGTGGTTGACATACGTAGATCTCCTCATCGATATCTCCATATAGAAATGCACATTTCACATCCATCTGATAAACTTTAAAGTTTTTGTTCGCAGCATGAGCAAGAAAGATTCTAATGGCTTCAAGGCGAGCGACTGGAGCAAAAACTTCAGTGTAGTCAATCCCCTCCTCTTGAGCAAATCCTTGAACAACCAATCTCGCCTTGTTTCTGATAACAACACCGCGATCATCTGGCTTGTTTCGGAAAACCCACTTAGTGCCGATTGGACACTTATTAGGAGGAAGATCAACAAGTTCCCAAACTTTAAGCTTCCTAAATTGCTGCAGTTCCATTTGCATGGCATCAACCCAACTAGGATCTTCAAGTGCTTGTTTATAATTCTTCGGAACAACTTGAGATAGAAAGGCAGCATAGAGACATTCATTAATCAAACCACTCTGACTCCGAGTTCGCACACCATCAGTAATTGATCCTATGATATAATTATGAGGATGATTTTTCAAGGTTTTGAAGTCTGTGTTGAAGAGCAAAGGATTGGTTTCGGTTGAGGGTGTTTGATTAGATGGTTGTGAAGGTGTATGTGATGTTGGAGGAATTGTATTAGTGGTAGATGATTGAATGGTAGTGGATGAGGATGGAATATCTGATGGAGAAGTTGGAACAGTTTGAGGTGGTGGAATGTCAAATGAAGTGGGAGGTAATTGTGTAGTTGAAGGTTGTGGTTGTGATTGTGTAGGAGGATGGTTAAAGATAGAAACTGATGTGTGTGGAATGATGTCATCATCGTCAAAGTCAGGAAGATTAAATGATTTGAAAATAGTGGTGGAATCATAAAACCATGCCGGTTCACTGCCAATACTTGTTGTGTTTGACCCTTGCCAGTCAACATAATAGGACTCTTGCACAATCCGCGTTCGCTTGTTGTAAACACGATACGCCTTTTGTGTGTTCGAGTATCCTACAAAGAAGCACTCATCCGAAACAGCACCAAACTTCGTTTTCTGATCTTGAGTATTCAAAAGAGTACAAGAACATCCAAAGGGGCGCAGAAAATCAATCAACGGCTTAATCCCTCGAAACAGCTGGTATGATGTCTTCATCTTTTCTTTGACAATCAGTACCCTGTTCAGAACATAAGCTGCACAATTAACTGCTTCCGCCCAGAAAATAATTGGAAGCTTTGACTCAATCAGCATAGTTCTAGCAGCCTCCACAAGAGTTCGATTCTTCCTTTCAGCAACACCATTTTGTTGTGGTGTTCGTGCGGCGCTAAACTGTCTGAGAATACCCCGTTGTTCACAGAAAGAGTTGAAGATATGGTTTCTGAATTCCGTTCCGTTATCGCTTCTGATGGCTTGAACCTTTCGCTTTCCAAGAACCTCGATTTGAGGAATCAGCTTCATTAGCTCTTCAGCAGTCTCACTCTTGTATGCCATGAATCTCACACAAGTGTACCTAGAGTAATCATCTGTGACAACCAAGCAATAAGATTTCTTAGCAACAGATTTGACACTTATTGGACCAAATAAATCAGTATGTAACAATTCGAGGGGTTCTGAGATTGAATTTGTAATCTTAAGTTTATGTGGCTTTTTGTGTTGTTTTCCTTTAGCACAAGCCATGCATTTCTCAACCACTGAAAAATCTTTAAGTGGTAAACCCCTGACCAAATTGTTCTTAACCAATTTATTTAGTATTTTAAAATTAATGTGTCCTAAACGTCTATGCCATTGAAAAGATTCAAAAGATGAAGCTTTGGACAGGAGACAGGTCACGGTGGAAGTTGATTCTTTTGATCCCATATTCAGCATATATGTATCATTTCGTCTCGGAGCTCGCATGATCACCAATTCTTCAGGAATAGAAAACTCTGGCTTCAAGAACAAGCATTTATTTGGAAGAAACATCACTGGGATATTCTTATCACAGATTTGTGATACACTGAGAAGATTGAATGCCAGTTCAGGGACATAGTTGACGTCTTCCAAAGTTAGTGAACCATTTGAGACTTCTCATTGACCGATCATTTTACCACCTTTCTTGTCTCCCGCAAAAGCAACATATCCGCCATTTATAATCCTATAGTTAGTCAGTAGGTCCTTCAACCCTGTCATATGTCTGGAACATCCGCTGTCAATATGCCAATGACTATTTACAACGGCATTTGAATGTTCCTGACATTTATTAAAAAAAATTAAAAGTTAGACCTTTGAAATTGGCACCCAAGCCTTTGTGTACTTGGGTGGTGGAACAGATGAAGAATTACAAAAGAAATTATTTACAAATGTGTTTAATCTTTTTCTAAAAGATTTTTGCTTTGAACTGTTTTTGATTAACTTAGGGCATTGCTTAACAGTATGATTAACATTTCCGCATTTAAAGCAATGAGATTTCAAACTGACTTTAGGAACTTTATCAACAAGAATTTTGTCCATTTCAATTTCCTCGTCACATTCAGACATTTGAGAATTGCAATCACTGTAAGAGTCATAAGGCTCCTTTGATTTGCCTGCTGTGACTTTTACCTTTTCAGATTCAGATTTAGGTTTTGAAATCCTTATAGGTGTGAAAGACGGGATTTGATGAGTAAAGAACTTTTGAAAGCAATTTGTTTTGGTTTCACTTTCAGAGACATGACCTGAAAGTTCATCCTTGTCATTCACACACTCACTTTCAAACAGATCATCATTCAACACATTAGGGTTTGAAGTAGTGCACCCTAAATTACTATTAAACATGGAATTGTCTGAACATAACACATTACTAGAAACAGAATTAATTAAACTAATGTCTTCAACAGACTTCTTGGAATCAGAACTAGAACATTCACTACTGCTAGAACAACCGAGCCCAGTACTCCCACCATAAGCGTAATCCTCTCTAACCTCTTTAAGATTTACTCCACTTAAACCTGCAATAGAGCTGTTAGTATCATTCTGGAAAATCTCTTGTATCAGCTCATTTGATGGATGAGGAATAGGTGTTGGAGAGTAACAGAAGGTACTAGGTGGGGGATATGCATATGTTTCATAGTTAAGACCCAAACCTGTTTTAACTCTGGCCCCCCGTTGTTTCTTGCAGAGTTCCTGCCTTTCATACTAGATATTGTCCATTGCTGCAGTTTATTTTTGAGTTTTCTTGTTTCAAATTCAGCAAGAGTCACTTGCTCAGTCAAATAGTTTATTTCACAATTCTTTTCCAAAAGAGTTCTTTTTAAATGTTCATTTTCTTTCAAAGCTTCTCTTAATTTGACAAAATATTTTGATTCATTCAATTTAAGCTCTTTGTTAGTTCTCTTTAATTCGTTTTCGATTGACATTAACAATTTATTAGCTTTGTATATGCCAATTAAACGAATTTTGCAAGCAGATGAACACATATCTTCAATAACGTCATAAGGAAGACCAATTACCAGTTTTTCGGCAGCAAGGGCACGATCACACTGGCAGTAGGGAGTGATCCTCTTGAATTCATCAACAGCATCAAGCCTCGCCTTCTCAATCATGGCTTCCAAGTTAAGCTTTGACTCCTCCTCATTCTTCATTTCATTTACAGCAGCTTCACAAACCAATCCCGAGTGATTCAGATGCCCTTGAACAATAGCATCTGATTGGTCTTCATTAACTTTCTCCACCTTCCCTTCCTCATCTTCACCATAAAATTCTTTGAAAGGATCAAAGCAATGTATATAGTTGTCATCAATCTCAACAATCTCAGCAACAAGGGCATGATTAATTTCCTCCTTTGTCTCTTCAATTTCTGCACTCCAATCAAAGTTGGTGAGCAGTGCAGTTTCATTCTTTGATTTCGCTTCCTCAAGCCTTTCTTGATTTGGAACAGATCTTGGATTTCCAGAATTCACTGGTTCAGTAACAATTGGTAAAGGACATTCCCTTTTGAAGTGACCCAATTGTTTGCAGTTATAACATCTAAGCTTTCCTTTGTCATACCCTAGCTTGCTATTCTGTCCCTGATTCCCAAAATTTCTTCTACATGTTCTTTCTATAAATCGTCTAGCACGAAGAGTAAGCATGGCCATTTGCCATTGGATGTCGGTTTCTTCGAGATCATCAGGATCCACCTGATACATATCTTCAACAGTCATCCCCTTTCCCTTTAACTCACCAGCAACAAGAGCTTCATAGCTATGAACAAACATTCCAAACAAAGCCATAGTGTCAGATGGAATCTGAGTGGTGACAGATGCATTTGAGCTTGAACCAACATTTGTAGATGCACCAACAGATTTAACAGACACATGACTTGATGATCCTCCAGGTGCAGCACTGTAGATATAAGAGTTTGCAGCGGATGAAATAAGTGCAGCATTCTGAGAAGGAATATTTGGAACCATCATTGACTGACTGTATTCTCTTCTCTTCAGATCAAGATCAAATGACTTAAGCTTGTTTATAACATCCATCAGCTTATAGTCATGAAAGTTTCTTTCTTGTTTCAACAATTTGATCTGAAGACTCCACTGAGGAGGAAGTGAATCTAACAGCTTTGTGACTTGTTCATGATTTCCCAGCTTATCATCATACTTTTTCAGGTTACTTGATACAGACAGGAATCGATTGGTGATATCAGTCAGATTTTCTTGCGAATACCCCATAAAAGAGTTAAACTCTTTCTCAGCTTGAGCTTTTCTATCCAACTTCAAATCTTCATTACCATCATAGAACTTGCACAACGCATCATACAAGCTTTTTGCAGTTGTGTGTTCAGCAAACCTGTTAAAAATATCCTGATGCAAACAAAGTATCAATGCCCCAAGTGCCTTTTTGTCACGATCAAGCAACTTGGTGTCTGCTTCAGTAAAAGTACTTGGATCAGTGTTTATTGAAGTAACAGTTCCTTCAACTGTCTTTGGCACGTGCGGACCATTTACGATTGACTCCCATTGATTATAGTCAGTATAGTAGAAAAAAGCTTTCAAACACCTCTTCCAGTCTTCAAAATTCTCACCACTAACAAGCCTCGGTGGCCTGTTAGGTTGAACACTATCCAGATCATTCATATTCAGGGTTGATGTAGTCATAATTTTAAACAGATTGTAGATTCGCTGAATACAGATAGATTCGCTGGAATAGATTCGCCCAAAGAACAAACAGATTCACTGGCAGATTCGCTCGCAGATTCGCTAGACAAACAAACAGATTCGCTGACCAGCAAGCATAGTTTCGCTCGACAGATTTTGGCAGCAGTTTCGCTTGCACAATTTGCCAAACAAGTGAACTTTCGTTCGATGAAATGTCAGATTCGCTAGCCAAAAACACAAAATTACAGAACACAAGATTTGACTAGATTCGCTGGAAGAACAACTAGTTTCGCTGGAAGAACAGATAGGTTCGTTGGGTTACGAACAAACCTGTTTCAGTACGAAAACAAACAGAACAGCTTCAAAACTTGACCATTTGCAGACCCGTTTGTTTCAGAAGCTTTATATGACCAAATAAGACAACCAAGCAAAAAGCAACACCAAAACACTCAAACCAGTCCAGAACAGAATCAAATAGTGTTTTGACACAAAAAACCAAAATCAACACAAAAATCACTAGAATCAAACAATCAAGAGCACTAAGGCTCTGATACCATATTGTTGGTCCATAATGATCGTGATTTCAGTGCTATAATGACTTGTTTAACAACAAACACACTTGACTTGAACAAACAAAGTGTATTATAACAACAAACCCAATAATGAGATAAAACCACACAACCGGAGGTAAACAAGCTACAAAGATGAGTAATATATGCTCCTAGCACCTCCAGTAAACACACACTCAACACACAAAGGTCTGGATCTGGTTTTGTCAAAAGTTGCCAAAGTTGTATTTCTTGAAGATAAGGTTACAATATATATCAGACATAGGTTCGCTGATAGATTCGCTGCAGCGAATCTATCTAGCGAACCATATAGGTTCGCCGGGCACAATCAGGTTCGCCCGGTCGACACCAAGTCAGAAGCTAATCTGAGCTACGGGCGAATCTATAACACATACAAAATACATACAAAATATATAACACCGACATACCGGTGAGTCCGACCTATACAAGACTATCACTCGCTTTTGATTCTTCAACCCGTCGCACCCTGTTCTACCTTCCATCGATTCGTTTCTTCGTCAAACAAGTAGGTTTTTATGATCCTTATCATGTGTAGATCGAAACCTCTCTATCAATTTCTAATTTAGTTGTGTGAATCCAATGCAATTTGCGAATTTGTGTTCTAGGGTTTATGTGTAAATTTGGGGTTTTATCTGAAACGTCTTAAAACAATTTCTGATTCGTTTTTAACCAATAAAAAGACTTAGTGCAGCTGGTTAGTGTTGTTGTTACAATCAAAAAGGTCCCTAGTTCGAAACCAGGGACAAGCATATATTTTTAACTTTTGTTTAACTATATTGTTAATCATTTTTAGCATTTATCTTAAACCTAATACTAAGATCATATTATATATTTTATAAAAACGTTAAAATCTTATAAAATATAGCCAAAACCATGATTTTACAGATATAGTTTTATAAATCTATATATTACAAATATACTTTAAAAATACTATAAAACTAGATTTAAGACCGGGTCGCGCGTTGCAGCGGCCAGGACAGACAGTCCGGTCTTGCGTATGTGACTTCGTCACATGCGTTGATAAAAAAGTCTCATGTCTCGTACGTCACGACGCAAAACCGTAACGTGTCACATATTAAAACGCAATGAAATATCAAAATTTAGGTCAAAACGATAGCAACATTGAAGTCATACTATATGTCCAAGTAGAGTAAGAGATCAAAGTCGAAAACTCATCAGGGGCTAAAATGACAATTATTAAAAGTTGGGGATTAATACCGTAAATACGTAAAAATTCGGGGACTAAAACCATAAACACGTTAAAGTAAAAAAACTGAAACGCCACATAGCGTCTCATGATTGGCCGGTAAAATCATAAATATGTCAAAGTAGAGTATGAGCTAAAAGTTGTAAACTGGCTATGTTATCAAACGTTAAATTAACAATAAGTCAAAATCAAATATTAAAACAGTAAATATGTTAAAGTTGAGATGAGAGGCTAAACTTGTAAATATAACAAAACTGAGAGACTAAATAACTAAAAATGAAAAAGGGGCAAACTTGTAATTTGCAAGGCCGGATAACCGACCTTGCAAATTAGAAGTTTATACAATGTGTTTAAATAGTTATAAAACATATACAGAGTTATATAAGTATTAGTTTATACAATGTGTTTTTTATGGATTTTTATATATATATTACAAACTATGTTAAAAATTATAAAGTGTTTCTAAGGAAAATATATAAATTGCCCTTTAGCGTTATATAAATTTGTTAAAAATATATTATCAGAATTTCTATTGTTGATAAAATAAAATGCAAAGTATTTTGAAACCCTAATTCCCAAATTGGAATTTGAAACCCTAATCCTCAAATTGGAATTTAAAACCCTAATTCCCAAATTAGAAACCCTAGAATTTCTAGTTTTGATTCTAGTTGTTATACTATTTGTTTCGTTTCTAAATTAGGTTTTCCCAACTAATTAGGTGATTCTCGTATTTGGGAAATCATCGGTTTAATTTAATCTATTTGCTATTTGTTTCGAGCCCGAGTTTCAAGGTGAGTAAATTCACTCCCCTTTTTACTTTTACATTTTGGGGCTGAAATATGTTCAACTACTATACAATGTTTTCCATTTTCTATTTTGTTTTCGAAAAGAGATCATAAAATGTATTAGTCTTGTCTGCAGCAAGATGCAATCCTTATGTGGTAGTTTAAAGTAGTATTGTTACTTAGTAATCCCACTGGTACAATGCTTGCGCTAATGGTTTGACAAACCCACCTACATGTATTTCAAAATAGGTGATTTAAACCAGACCATTAAATTTCAATGTTACAAGTTGCTATTCAAAGTTACAAGTTAATATGCTATGCTGCTATGCCATGTACCTAAGTTGCAAAATAATTTTTGATAACTAATACATCGAGACGTTTATGTGACGGTTTCTTGAAAAGTTATCTTTAATTAATACATGAGTTGGTTCCTCATGACAAATGGTTACAAGTTGTTATACGATGATGGTTTTCATTGTGTGTTCAAGGTGTCATGGTCGAGAATGATATGAAATAGCTATCCATGTAAGATTGCGCAACATATTATGATGATCTCAGATTTTCTATATTATTATGTATCAATTTGTGGTTTACCCACTAGCTTTAAATAGCTAACTTTATTTTCACATATATCAGGTGATGCTTGATATTATTTTGCTGCTTTTGCCAAGACAAATGATTGCCTTGGACCTAGTTAAATTAAATAAGACAATTCATTTACTCTTTCGGTTTTATATCTTTTTGTCGTTTCTATTTAAGACTCATGTTCCAAAACTTATTAATCATTATAAGACATAATAAATAATTACCATTTGCTTTGTTTACTGTTGATATCCAATTTCTATGACAACACGGTGTTTTCGCCACCGGGTGGGGTGTCACACCTTTGTGTCCTTTACAGCCAGATGTTTGATTTTCATCAACTCAGCATCTCGTTCAGCTAACTTCTTTTCAAGCATCTCATTTTTAACTTTCAAAATATTTATCATAAGCAAGTAATGAGCTATCTCGTCATCCCTAGTTGATAATGAAACATCATCATTAATTAGATGGTTACTCACATCTACAATATATCTGAACAATGACACATTTTTAAGCTTGAGTAATAATGGACAGTCTCTGACAGTCTTACTTTGTCATGTGTTCTAATTCAACATTCTCAGCCTCCAACCCGTATGAAACAATATCTGGATACTCTTCATTAATAATCATATGAAGGAACCTTGGATACATCCAAAATTTGTTCTTCATTCCTTTGGTAATGTTGTATACAAAACCATTTAGTATCCACTTCGCCATATTGAATGGCTGATGTTGGTCCCAATTAGCTTTGAATCATGTTTTTGGTGAAGATTTGGATCAAACATAAAATGGATGAATATGAGATGAACACTCAAGAACACAATGAAAAACCTTCAGTTTGATCTATACTGATTTGCATAAGATGTTGTTTACTTGGAAACCCTCAAATCTAGCTCATTCAATCTCTCTAAACTCTAAATGCCATTTACTCTTTATAGCCTAATGACATTTTGGACTAATGACAATTAGGACCCTATACTTAGACTAAAACATGACAAATAGAAATAATACAAATAAACCCCTAATGCTTAGTCTAATATATGTTTTGTCATAAAGACAAAATATATATATTACATAAAATACTAAAAAGACGAAAACGATTAAATAAATTTTGTTGGCACAAAATATATTTATTAAGTATTAGACTCCGTCGCCCTCAACATCTTGTCTCTAATCTTCGTCCCGAACACGTCGTCTTGACTTTTGCGTTGACTTTTCGCCGTTGACGTTGACTTTTGTTGACTTTTCTTTGTTGATAGTATTAGACAAAACTTCAGGTCCAACAATACTCTCCCATAGTCTATTATTATCAACGACTTGCATTGTGTTCTACCTCGATTTGGAAAGCATCAGTCTTAATTTCATGACTCAACAAACCTCCCCTAGACTGATGCTTGCCAGATTCCTTTGACTTCTCCCCCTAGAAAAAAAAATTCAAGATCAATTTGTTGCCCATTCTGTCTCTGATTATTGTGAATCAATGGATAACCCAAAGCTTTTCGTTGTGATTCTCCCCCTAAAATGTAAACCCTCCTAATTATAGGCATAATATAAGGCTTGAACTCCAACTAGTTAGCAACAAATAACCACATTTCCACAAAAATCATTGACATTAACGAATGCTTAATGAACTTTTGTGCCTTCTCTCCCCCTAAAAAAATCTCAATTTTAAATACTGATTATCTCCGTCTTGCGTATCATAATTCGATCAATAATCCGAAGCTTGTCAAGATGAATCTCCTCCTCAATTGTAGATCCACCTAACATGTAGGCAAATGATAAAGATTTGAAAGACCAATTATCTCGCAACAAATAACCGGCTTCATCACTAACACCCTTGACTTCGTTACATATGCCCAATTCAAATTTGTCTCGGCCAATAAGAAAAACATTTAACACCCAACCAAAAATAATACGAACCGACTCGAACAAGAAACGACCCAATATTTAAAACGCTAACTCCCGGCCATCGTTAAACTGCAACCCAAATAAATTTAACACAAAATCTGTGTCCAATTCAAACCAATTCAAAATCTGTGAAAGGGAAACCGAATCTTGGGTTATGGTATCCTTATGAAGGAAATTTTGAATTATATAGTTATTCTGACAGTGATTTTGGTGGATGTGCTCTTGACAGGAAATCGACTACTGGTGGATGTCAATTTCTGGGTCCTAGACTTGTCTCTTGGCAATGCAAGAAGCAGACCAACGTTTCTGTATCCACTGCTGAAGCAGAGTATATCGCTGAATCTGCAGGATGTTCTCAAGTTTTGTGGTTACAAAATCAATTGTTGGACTACGGGTTTAACTTTCTCAAAACTCCTATATACATAGATAATACTGCTGCTATGTTCATTACTGCTAATCCTGTTCAACACTCAAAAACCAAACATATCGAAATTCGATATCACTTTTTAAGAGACAACTCTGAAAAAGGTTTAATAATTTTGATTAAGGTTCATACCGACAAACAACTGGCAGATCTTTTCACAAAATCTTTCTTGTCAAGCCGGTTTGAATTCTTAATTCAATCCATAGGATTAATCAATCATGATTGATTCTAATTTTCGAAAAACAAAAGAAAAATCAGAAAAATATAAAAGCCAAAAATATAATAAGTTGATGTCAAATATTGATTCCTTTGTCTTTTATTTTATGTTTTGCATTGTGTGTGTGCATGAAAAAGAAAAAGAAAAGCAAAAACAAAATATAAAAGCAAAAAGAAAAGAAAAATATCATGTCATAAGAATCTATATTGCAAAAAGTGAGAAATGATAGTTACACTAGACATTATTTGTTACATCATTTTTAATAAAGACTGATGAATGTTAGTTGATGTGCTAGACAGCTCAGGCAATTAGACTGAAACAGTAAGTTGATTGATTGACAAACATAAACTTAATGATCTTTGTGTTAAGTTCCATTGTTATACATGTCTAGATATATATCTTTTGATGCTTTGCTTGTGATGTTAGTTGTGCATGATCGGGTAACGATGCAGTATATTCAGTGTGATGAACCGCATCGTGAGCTTCTTTGTTGTGGTATCCACAGACCTGAAGTCTCACATGAAGTCTCTTTTGAGCTTCAAGGTGCAGCAAAAGATTCCCAAAGATGGAACAAAAAGAGTCCCAAATGTGGACCAACACCAAACAAAAATTCCAAAAGGAATTCAGAAGATTCCCAAGGGGAACGATAGGAAATGAAAAAAAATTCCAAAATGGAATTAAAAAGAAGTCCCAAAGTGGACCAAATCCGAATAGAACCCAGATTCCACACTGTTTATGACTGTAAGTGACCAGGTTTTTGTGCAATATGCATTCAGGTGATAGTTGAAAAGGAAATATGTTGACATATGTATACATGTGGGTCACATAAGACATTTTAATCGAACCTTAATCATCATCATGATACTGAAAAAGTAAGTGTGTCAACTCGAGCTAATTGGTATGTTTTCATATCATCACTCAATCAAACATAAGTCAAATGTCTATTCAAAACTTGCAAAACATGTTCAGATAATGTATGGTATGATCTCACTGTGATATTTTGATTCATTGCATTGCATATGTCTTTATTTTAATGTGTGTGCTTTGTGTGTGCAGGCATATGGAATCTTTATTGACACATCGACATCCTTGTTAAACTTAAAAATTTCAAGAAATTTCAAGTTTAGGGGGAGAATAAATTGAAGAAGAAAAATATCTACAAAAATCCAAAAATATCTTTTGAATAAGTGTGTTTTGAATGAACAAGATTATGTAGTATGAAAAGCAAAAGTATTGGATGTGTTAAAAACAAACCCAAGGTCTTGCAATATGTTTTTCAGAAATTGCTTCGGGATATAGAAAAATTGGTTGTGCAAAAACATTTTTGAAAAAGGAAAGGAAAAATGATTTTAATTGGAATTAAATGTTATTGTCTTGTTTTAAATATTGTTTGATAATTAATATGACAAAATTCTTTTTAAGGATGTCTTGTCTAATTAATATGTCGGAGAATGTTTGCAGGTGCAATAAATGCCGTTGAAAAAGTCAACAGACGAGAAAAAGTGAAGAAAAATCTCAAAGTGTTATAGCCGGGCAAAGACATCAGATGCAACTGTTCTGCCGGGTAATGAACAACACTGTTCAGCCGGGTAATGTTGTAAGTTTGATACAAGCCGGGTGATTGAGAAAAAGGTGAAGATATTATGACTACTGTGTAGCCGGGCAATGAACATGTCAAATACAGCCGGGTGAAGGTCATAAATATCTGTCGTGTGACAAGTATTCACTATACAGCCGGGTAAAAGAGCTTTATCTTGCCGTGTAAATGAATCACTATGTTGCCGTGTGAAGAAGAAAGCATGCCGGGTGATACAACTGTGTTGTCGTGTAATGAAGAAAAGCATGCCGTGTGAAAGAGAAAGCAACTATGTTGCCGGGTGATGAAGAAAGCAAGCCAGATGAAGAAGGAAAGCAACTATGTTGCCGGGTGATGAAGAAAGGTTGCCGGATGAAGAGGAAAGCAACTGTGTTGCCCGGTGATGAATACAGATTGCCGGGTGATGTTTTGAAGCATACTATTCTGCCGTGTGATGTATAAAACCCATCAGGTGTAGTTGTTCCTTAACCTTTACCCGTCACTACAGTGACTTACCCGTCTCTACAGTGTTTGACCCGTCAAGTGTTTTTCACATGTTTGTGACTTGTTTTATGTACTTGACCCGTCACAACAGTGCATGACACGGATCAACAGTGCTTGACCCGGCAAGGCTTATTGGGCCTTTTATGTTTACCCGTCCCTTTTGTTGACACGACACCTCAAGTTTGACCTAAATTTTTAACGATATAAAAACCCGCCTCTTCACAAACACTTATCATTTTTCACTTTCACTTTCAAGCAAACACTCTGTACTCAAATCGTGTGTTATCATATTCAATCGTTTTGCTCTGTAACAAGGTTGATCGATTGAATAAGGTAGTGATTATGTGTTTTGTTCTTGATAAACCTGCAAATCGACCGATAAAATGAAAAACGATGATGAACAGTGTTTTGATCATTGAATCGACACTTTGATTGTGTGTGTTAAAACCATAATCGAATGTTGTTTCATGTATAAAACCTGTCGATCATCAACAATCAATCACTCATTTGCACTAAACCATCTTAAAATCAACTGAATCAGTCAAAATTGTTCACAACTGATAAAATCGACATTGATGAACTTTGAAGCTCTTAAATGTTAAACATCAAAACGATGAAATATCTGTTTAAAAGTGATCAATACTTGTTAAAACTGAACTAAAACATGACAAACAAATTCATCATACAAATGTCAAAATTATGTCTTAAGTGATTAACTGTTAAAATTGAAACATGTTGTATAATCATTAAAAATTCAAAGTTGTTTGATTAAGATGATGAAAATCAGGTTATTAGAACAATTTAGAATTTAAAATGATTATGTGAATGTTTTGCTTTCTAACTTTTATTCAAACACTTATGAAAATTTTGATATGTATTAATGAAGAATCTAACACATTTGTCTTGTTTGTGTTTTTGTGTTGTTTTGACAGATGGAGAATCTTAAGTTTGAGCCTAAACATAATTTGGTGGCTTGTCTAGATGAATCTATCCCTGAAACAGAAGGTTACAGAGATATGATGAAGTTTATAAAGAGGACCAAATATGTATATGCTATGTGTGCCAAACCGGTCATATATGCAAGGCTGATTAAAAGTTTTTGGAGAACAGCAGAAGTTATTAGAGATGACAATGGTGTTGCTGTTGTGAGAGGGAATATTACCAGAGAGATGGTACTGACAGTTTCTGAAGAAGCCATCAGAAATGCCCTAAGGATTGATGAAGATGAAGTTGGTATGAATGATGAGTTGACAATGGATGAGTGTAAATCGTGTTTTGTTAATATGGGTCATCCACCTGTATTTCCAAAGTCACAATTTTATAGGGCGAAGTTGGGAAAGAAGTATAAGTTGTTATGCTATGTTGTGCAACAGTGCATGTCCAGGAGGAGTGCAGGCTTTGATAATTTCCTATCAGACATAGCATCCCCGATTGTTGCCATAGCAGAGAACAAACCATTCAACATGTCAAGATGGATTATCAATGGGTTTATGTTCAATTTGGTAAAGGGCAAAAGGTTTAAGTTTCTCATGTACCCGAGATTCTTACAACTGATGATCAATGTTGCATATCCTATCATCAGAGCCGAAGGTTATTCTGGAGGTATTTTATACACTGAGGACATGAACGATCTATCTTACAGAAAGATGTGTATCGGAAATGTGCCTAATGTGGAGTTGTTTGACTATATGAGAGATATAGCCAACAATGAAGAAGATGTTGAAGGTGTGTATCATCACATTTCTCATGGTGAGATTGTGAATCCACAGGACCTTATTGATGAGGTGCCTGATAATCTACTTGATGATGATGAGTATGTTGCTCGTCATGCAGGAGATGAAGAGAATGAATCTGAGGATGATGGAAATGATGATAGTGACAGTGATGATGATCAAGATGATGATGAGGATGATGGTGGTAATGATGATGCTGAATCTGAATCTAATTCAGAGCAGGCAGAGATTGTTGAAGCAGTTGAACCAATGGAAGTAGAAACTGAGAATGTTGAAGTTAGTGAACAAGTAGTGATAGAAGAACCTGTTGAGGTTGTATCTGTTGAGAAGGAGGTAACTGTTGAGGTTGCTAAACCTATCACTAAACAGTATGTTAGATCTCGTAGATCTAAATCTGTTATGGAGAAAGTTATGAGTGAGACTGAAGAGATAGATATAGTTCAGATTGCTCAAGAAGTAATTGCCGAAGCTGAAACTATTGCACAGATAGTTGAGGAAGCTGATGCTGGCATTACTGATCCTATTTCTGTTGATATACCCACCACATCATCCCCCGTTGCACAAAACATCAAACAAAGTTTGGAGTCTTCACCAAATTTTGTGTCAAGAGTTGATGAAAATGAGAATGAGAAGAGAATTGCTGAGTTAGAGGATATGGTGGCAAAGCTGATAGAAGCAAATGACTTGTTGAAAGCTTCTAATGAAAGGAAAAAGAAAAGATTTGATGAATATTGGGATATTCACAATCAGAACTTGAAAATTTTCAAAGAGTTGGATGCAGATCATCTTAAACTGAAGATTGAGCATGATAAGTTGAAAGATGAGTTTGAAAGTTTGAAGGAGGAGCATGAGAATCTGAAGTTTGATTACACTGAGTTAAAGGCTGAATGTAATACGTTGGAGCATGAGAAAGAGATGTTAGAAAAATGGCTGGAGGAAACGAAACCGAAGAAATCTGGTTCATCATCTGATAAAGATTTTTCAGATGAAGTAGTAGAATTGACTGAGTCTCAAGTACCAAAAGTTTATTTGACGAGAGCACGAGGCACTACAAATGTTGGTATAAGGGTGGAATCTCCAATCATCATTCCCGATGAAGCTGTTGCTGAAACTGTCATTACTGATAAAGCTGAGGGGAAAAGGAAGTTAGATGCGATACTTGAGATTATGGGAGATGAAAGCAGTTCGAAAAGGGCAAAGATTGATGAAACAGTGCAGATTGAGCCGATTCAATCTGTAGCTGTAGTTGAAACTGTGATAGCTGAGATAGCTAAGACTGCTGAAGAGATTGTGACTGAAGCTGAGATTGCTAAACCAGTTCAGATTGAGCCGATTCAATCTGAAGCTGCTGTTGTTGAAGAAGTGATCGAAACTGCTGAAAATGTCGAGGTTGTGCCTGAAGATGTTGAAGTTGCTGAAACTGCTGAAACTGTGCCTGAAGTTGCTAGTCAGTTTGAGCTGGTTCAAACTGACAATGCACCTATGATTGAAGCGTTAGATGATTTGGATGATGTTGACTTTACTGAATCTGAAGATGAAGCTGAGCCAGAAACTAAGATTGTTGAAGAGATTCCTGATGATTTAGATCAAAGGTTTGCCTATCTCGAGAATATGAAGTATAATTCTGTGTTTTTGAATGGGTTGACTGTGAGCCAGATAAATGAGGAGTATGAAAAGTGTATGATTGCCCAAGACAAAGCTGCTGCTGATAAGAAAGAGTTTGTCATTGAGATGGGTGAATGGACTCCAATGCAAGAAAGTCTGAATATAGAAGACTTGCCTCCAACTGAACTTTATCATCAAAATCCGGAAGAAATGTCAAGTACTGATATGCGAAGTTGGCTAAGTTCGAGAAATTATCCGTATAGGACTTTAAAGAGATTGAAATCTGAGTCACTGAGGAAGATTGTTACTAGCTTTATGAAGACCGAAAAAATGTACAATCGTATGTTTTATTTGGACTACAACAATCCTCAGTATTTCGAGCTGACAAAGAGATACAAAGTTCTTGGACCAAAAGAACTTCCGGTGATGGCTTTACCTGAAAATGCTCACAAGAAAAGGCACGAGTTGATGGATATGTTTCCCAGTGAAGTTAAATCTTACAACATACCGATGGATGTGCGTGAATCATGGCATAAGTCAGCCACAACAGGTGACTTGGTGAGGTCACTGCTGAGTAAAGGACAGTCAATTGCTGAATTACTTGATTCGATGATTGTGCCTGAAAAGAATAAGAAGGTGAAGATAATCGCATGGAAATACGATGAAGTGTTTGATGCTTTTATGATAAAGAGAGTTAATGGATTATGTGACGTATATCATTACTACTCGAGCATTTTTAAGTTGGAAGTTCAGGACTTGAAAGAGCTGCACAAACTCAGGTTGATAAATCACACGCATGCTGAGCGTGGTGATAAATGTGTAATGCTGCTTGATGCCGGAATAGCCAGACCACCAAAGTATCTTGATTTCCGAGGCCAACAACAAGATACTGCTTACGTGCAAGCAAAGAAAGAAAGAAAGAAGAAGAGATTGGTTGTGAGTGAAGATATGTATCTGGAAGAATTTTCGGTAGATTACTTTGACAAAGTGACAAATCCAGGATTGAAGGTGATTGATGGTTCGCAAATGACAAAGCCTATACTTAAAGTTTTCTACAATCAAGAAACTTTTGAGTTGAAGCTTGTTCGAAACTTGGAAGATTGGGACAAAGACATGATTACACTGTTTAGTACTTTTGAGTTGAAGCTGCTACATCCGTCCTATATAGACTTTTTGAGGAGCTACAGAATGGAGAAGTGTAAAGATGCACTTGCTGAAGCTGATAGGAAGTTGTTTGTGGTGATGATTGAGGTGATAGCTGCTGCAACGGAAAAGATACGTGTGAGAAAGGCATTGCTGAACTCTAATCTCGTGAGGGTTGATTTACCAGAGATAGAGTATATGAGAATATCTAGAAGACGAACTTTGGAGGTGCAAGTCAAAGGACAGGAGATGCCGTTTGAATTTTATGCTAATATTGACTTTGCAGGTTTAAATCTGGATTCACTTAAACGCATGAATGCCTGCCCAATTCTGACAAATGAGTCCAAGCCGAGACAAGCCAAAATTGCTGAAAAGTTCAAGTCCTGTATAGAAGAAGCACTGAAGGAACAAGAAGAGTACAAAGGAAAAGAGCTGCTAAATGTCAAAGATGAACCGGAAGATTGGTAGACAAAGATTGATGCTGAACAAAAGAAGAAAAAAAAATTGAAGATTTTGCTAAAGATTCAAAGATAAATCTTAGGGGGAGTACTGTTAGGGTTATTTCCTAGTTAAGATTTACTTTGTATTTTGTTTATATGTTTGTAAATAGTTTAGGGTCTATTTTGTTATATTCCTTAAACTTGTAATTGTTGCTATAAGCATGTAGTGAGAGAGTGTTAGGAGAGAGGCTAGATCACTATTACACGTTAGAGAGAGAGTTAACTGTGTGTGATTTATTTCTCCTGCACTTGTACTACAAATTGCTTTGATCATCAATATACAAAGAGAATTATTATTATGAATTGTGTTTGTGATTGAACTGTTTGTTTGTGCGACTTATTCTGATCATTGTGAGTAATATTAACGATCCAATTGAACCTATCAAAATACATGATGATTTTGACCATAATTGGAGCCCATTAAAAATATGAAATCTCAGGTCCAAGTCCAACAACCTATTTGTTGTCTTCTATAAACAACTAACTTCCAGACCCTAAAGGACTTTCAAACAAATATTACAGCTGCATGCTTACGTATCTTATCTCCTTTTTCTTTATCCTTACTTGACTTAGTCAATTATCCACACAACAATTACACTTTCGATCTCAATCCCTCTACACCTTTGATTCTTTTTGTCACTTTCTTTAAAAACCGTTCACATGCAACAAACACCACAGCATCCTCTTGATTCACAACACAACTTCCATGAACCGATAACCAGCGTTCTCTTCTTTCTTTTTTTATATCATAGATCAAACATACATACAAACAAAGATAACTAGTCGTTGTTCACTCTTTTGTGTACACAAAAAACCACTAAAATTAACACCATGAACAAGCCACGGTTTAACTCTATGTGTGCTGTTTTCGAACAAACATGCACAACACAGCTTCGTCTTTACTTTAGATCTGTTGTTTCTGTCTCGTCACACAATATGGATCTGTTAAAAAAGAGAGTAGGGACGAATGGGTGTAGTCACACACAAATTTGTCTTCTTCTTCTTCTTCTTCCATATTTTACGTCCAACACAAATAACAAACCCACATCTTGTTCCTCTTTTATTTGAACACAACAACACAAACACCCTTTTAGATCTATTGTTCTTTATTTCTTGTTCGATTAGAAGGTGGAGATGGTGATGATTATGTTGGTGGTGGTAGAAGTAGTGTAGTATGGTGGGGTGGATGATTATGGTTTTGGTTGCAGCAAAAGTGTCAAGAAATGGATAATGATGATGGATTTGATTTGGTATTTGGTTGTGGCTCCGTGTAGGGTTTTTGTATGGTTTATATGGTGTGGTTTATGGTTTGTGAAATGATGGCTGAAAATTGTTATGATTTTGGTTTTGTCAATAGATCTCGTTGAATTTTTTTTTTTATAAATTTAAATTACAGATCTGATAATCATTTGTTTTGTTGTGTTTGGTTGTAGAAAATGACAAAAAAGATAAGAAGCTCAACAGATCAAACGTGTTGTTGGTGAAACAAAACAGATTTGGTAAGAAAGCAAAGTAAAGGTGATTTGGTGATTGTTATGGTTATAGCTATGGTTATGGTTGGCAATGAATTGTTTTTGTTTTGATTCCTGGTACTAGAAGTTAACAAAAGATAGTTTCGCACAGATCTAGTTAGTTTCGCATGGTGCCGGAACAGTACTTTCGCATGGTGTAGAAACAGTACTTTCGCACGGTATGTCGAAACACTACTTTTGCAGAAAAAATTGAACTATCATTCAGGTTTTGATAGATTCGCAACTTGCAGTTTGAAGACCTGAATAACACTAAGAAACACACAACTGTGTGAGAGAAACTACCCGATCCGAAAATTTTCTTTTATTTTCTTGCTGATCTGAGGTTGTAGATTACAAATATGTTGTTGTTTTGCTGAGATGTGATGTTTGTTGCTTTAGATCTGATCATTGTGGAATTAGATCTGGTTTCTCTCTAAAACCACCAGGTCGACTTTCTCTCTCTGAAATTCTTCTTTTATCTGTAAAAAAAATATTCACAAATTTTCAGTAATAGCAGCAAATCTTCAAAAAAAAAATGATTTAATTGCATCTCTTTTAGGCTCTGATACCATATTGTTGGTCCTAATTAGCTTTGAATCATGTTTTTGGTGAAGATTTGTATTGAAATAACATAAAATGGATGAATATGAGATAAACACACAAGAACACAATGAAAAACCTTAAATTTGATCTATATTGATTTGCATCAAATGTTGTTTACATGGAATCCCTCAAATCTAGCTCATTGAAAACTCTTTAAACCCTAAATGCCATTTACTATTTATAGACACTTTGGACTAATGACAATTACGACTCTATACTTAAACTAAAAAATGACAAATAGAAATAATACAAATAAACCTCTAATGTTTAATCTAATATATATATATATATATTGTCATAAAGAAAAAATATACATATGTTACATAAAATACTAAAAAGATGAAAACGATTGAATATATTTTGTTGACAAAAATATATTTATTAAATATTAGACTCCGTCGCATTCAACATCTTATTTCTAATCTTCTTTCCAAACACGTCGTGTTGACTTTTGTGTTGACTTTGACCGTGTTGATAATATTAGACTAAACTTTAGGTCGCACAACTGATTTATCACTACTGTCACGATTGGTGATGCCAACTCATAAGAGAATGAATTGAATCTATCGCTTCTTTTTGACAAACTATGATGGAAGACATAGCACAGTAGCTTCCAATGGTCACAAACCCTTGCTTTAAAAAATTGTTGTCTTGGAAACTGTGTAGGGTGACCCATTGTAAAAAACACCTCTTTGCATACATTCAATGGAAGAATATTTGGGTCAGTCACTTCATTTTCTCCCAATCTAAGTGCGGATCTGATAGAATCCTCTGGCACTTCATTCATCCTATCTGAAGAGAAGAAGCCTCTTAACACCTCTTTTCCATTCTCATCAGTCTCAACAATTGTTGTCCTCCAAAACTTTTGATGAGATTTTTGTAGATGATTGGCTTGAAACACATGACGTATACCTATTTTGTCCTTAAAAGAAATCTGATTGTGTTTTTATAACCCGCAGACTTTACACAATATTCATCTAAGAAAGCTGCAATATTATGCCTCAATTCAAGCTTCGTATCAGCCATTATCTGCACAACAAGAAAAGTGTGTAAGATTTTTTGTTCATTTTAGATATTTTGAAAATTTTATAGATGAAATTTTTGACAGGTTTAAGGATATGGAGATGTTTAAATGAAAGACATGATGAATTCGATCAAGTTTTACAGATTAATTTTAACACATCAATGGTTGATTTTCCAGATTTTAAGACCGATTCGAGTTTTAGTCATAAAGCCCTTTATAATATTTTCAACACATTACAGTTAAAATTAGTCAATTTTGATGTCGGATCTGGTTTTAGACATGTTTTTACCTTAAAAACGATCTATCACAGTCTCAGAATCGTTCAAGATCAAAAACTTTTGAAAATGGGTTCAAGAAGATGAAATAGCAGTAAAATTTTGGTTCTCACGGAAAGATGACTGATCAAATTCATTGAAGTTTTCTGGTAAAGTGTTTGTGATTGATTTAGGCATTAGTTCATGTGTAAAACCCAACCCTGTTTTGTTTTTGTTTCCTCTTTCACTTACCAGTTGTTGTACCATTGTTTTACAACTTTTCACTTTTGACAATTCAACTTGTGTTACAGCATGTGCAACTTTTTCTTGTTCAAAATTCTTTGTCACTTCTTCTAATTGTTTGGTTACAAGTTCCAGTTCTTTCAAGGTTTTGTTCCATGAATCTTTAAGGGACAATATCTTATCATTAGAAATTTTGTGATCAATTTTAAGTTGTTCATGAGGTTTTTCTTGTTTACTTAATTTATCACCAATTTTAAATGAATGATTTCGATAATGTTCCACCTGTTTGATACATTCTTCAGAACATAACCTGTTTTCACATCATCTGGCATAGGAACATAATTAGGGGGTAATTTGATACTAACCTTTGGTTGATTTGACTCAGCAGATGAGAAAGAATCTTCTGATGTAGCCATAAGAGCAATCTCTGATTCAGATTCTTCAGTTGGATCTGACTTTGCATTCCAATCATACTCTTCTGAATCTTCACTAACATCATTAATCACTTGAAAATCTCCTTCTTCAGACCAGTCTTCTTCCTCAATTTCACAAACAAGTGCCAAACTTGAAGTAATATTAGCTGTAAACTGTTCCGCATAAGCACTCCAGTCATATCCGTCTTTGACATGAACCACTAGCGCTTTGTTCTGAACTTCAAGCTTTTTACCTTCATCTTTCAGTTCTGGCATTGAAAGAATTTGATACGGTTTCGGAATGAATCGTTGATTTATGTTCTGATAGCTTGAAGACTGTTGTGAATTCTGACTTTGACCTTGATGCTGATTCTGTCCATTTGAACTCGCTTGACCATTATAATTCTAATTCTTAGGAGCTTTACATTCCCTCAAAAAATGACCATAGCAGTTGCAACTGAATAATCTATCCTTTGACTTGTCAAAACCAACGGTCTTGTTTGCATTTGGCTTGTAACTACTGTTAACATACGCATGTTTCTGAGTTCGGTATGCAACCCTAACCATTTGCCAATTTAAGTCCATCTCTTCAACGTCATCAGGATCCATTTCAAATAGGTCTTGAAGAACAACATCTAATTGAGTCAAATGACTTCCCTGATAAGCCTGAAAGCTTGCCATGAATGCAGTGAAAGCATTCTTAGTCTTATCATCTTGTAACAAGATGTTCATGAATCTTTTACTTTTGCTTGAACTGTTGAACTTGAACTTTGATTTTCTGCTTGAGATTTCATTGGCTGAACTTGAACTCTTGGTGGAGATTGAGGTTGAGAGTAAATTGGTGAACTTGATTGATACGACGAATTAGTGTAAAAGCTAGCACCAACAAGCAAATCACCCTCATCATCAGATTTAATAGCATCTTGAGCAAGAAAAGCATTCTCAACTGTATTTGAAGGATTCACCACAAACTTATACTGAGCATGAGAACTTGATCTGTCAGTATTTCTTGAACTTTCATCGATTTCAACTTCTTCAATCTTTGCTATAAGAAGATCTAAGTCCATTGGAAACTTCTTCAATCTTTGTTTTCATGAGGATGGAAGAGCACACAATAATCTATCATTCAAGTCTTGAAGATCTGTCTTGACACCAACATTTTTCATCTCAGTTGTTAGATGCACAAATCTATTCATCATCTGGTGTACAGATACTCAAACAGTTCTAATTGTCTCTTCAGTTTCTGCTTCTTGAGACTTCTTAACTGTTCTCCTCCATCACAAATTGATTTCAATGCTTTGAATAATGTGTAGCCAGTTTGATAAGCATCCAGTCTTGACAACACTTGAAGTGGTAGCCCTTTACACATTAAAGAATAAGCCTTACTGTCATTCTTGACCTTTCGTAAGTCTTCACCTTGTAGATTATCTTCAGCATAAGGTTCAGTTGAATCTTTTGTGTAAGTGCTTGCACTGTCAGGAGCAGTTTGAGTAGAAATATGAGGACCTTTATCAATAGACTTCCACAAATCATTATCAATAGAGCATAGATGGTATTTCAATCTGATTGTCCAGTTCTTGAAATCTGCACGATTATCTGAATCATCAATAGGTGCCATTTTAAACTTAAAAGAAAATATTTTTGTGTTTTTGTTGATTTTTGAAAAGAAACAATTAAAATTTTAAAATAAAAACTAATTGTTAAGTAAGGAAATAAAAGTTGATGTGACTAAACAGTAACAAATTAAGACAATAAAGTTTGAAGTAACAAAACAAATCACACGGCTGAACAGTGAACACTTCACACGGATGAACAAAGATTTTTCTTCTTCACCCGCCTGAACAGTACAAGTATGAAGTCATACGTCTGAACAGTTGCAAGTCTTCAAACAATAAAAATCTTCACGCGGCTAAACAATGTCACCCGGCTGAATAGTCACACGGCTGAACAGTGATGACTTTGACACGGCTAATCTTGACACGGCTGAATAGTAATCACTTGACTGAACAGTATCAATTTTCACCCGACTAGAACTTGACACGACAGAAAAATGATGACCCGGCTATGTAGAAAGTTGATCAACCGGCTGAATAGTTTACAACACAGGTAAAAAAAATTTCACCCGGCTGTACAGTTGTTCACCCGGCACAACAGTACACAGTTTTTACTTGAAAATTCTTCACCTGTCTAGACAAAATTACTTCACACGTCTGCACATGACCTAATTGTTCACAAAACTAAGTCCAAAAATTTGTCTAAGTCAAAATTAATCACCCGTCTAGTACATCTTAATCCTGTTCATCATGTTCATCAACATCTTCATACAAATTTTACTGAATTTTTACAAAACTTGTCCAAATCGTCCAAAAATCACACACAAGCAGTGATTTATACCGATTATCAATCCCAAACATGGTCAATTTTCTATGAATTTAGAGTAAAATCGATCGAACAGTAAACTTGACTTTTCTTCTAAATTCCTCAGATCTGATGAAATATAATGGAATCTGCACAATTGTTGTGAATTAGAAATGATTACGATGATGAATCAGATCAAAAAACAGTTGCAGATCATTCAGATCATGATTTGAGCAATATTGATGTGTTTTTGCTTGATGAATAGCGAAGAACACACAGTACCAACAACTCTGATACCAATTGATAGTTCGAGATGAACCGAGCTTGGATCTAGATCTGAGATTGTTTGGTGAAGTTGTTTGCGATCAGTGATGCGGAATCTCACTAATCACGTATTGATGCTTGAATGTTCATGAAGATTAGTGCAAGGTATGATGAAGATGATGATAATATGAATAGGTGAGTTGTATTAGATCTTTAGAAAGGTTACAAAGGATAGTGAATGAAATGCAAGCAACTTTTTTTCAAATGACCTAGGTGATGGTATTTATAGTCCATACAATTCCCTTACATTTCAACCTAAATACTTGCAATTTAAGCACAAACCGATTACACAAATATTCTAAGACAAATACAAATAATGAACGTCTTCACCCGTGCTTGCTCGTGATAATGCTCGATATCTTCACTCGCTTATATTTGGAAATTGACATCTTCAAATAGACTCAACATGATTGAAAAGTAACAAGTGTTAGGGTTTTATATGAAATAGATAAGGTTTTGTCTGTTTGGGCAATGTTTATCCGGATGGGAAAATTTTAACTTGTCTGTTTGAACACTGTTTTTCCATATGGGCATTTATGAACTTGACAAAAATATTTTAATTTTCAAGTATAAACCATGCATTGTCCGTTTGGACACTGTTTGTCCGTATGAGGATTGTTTGTTTGAGGAAGAATTATATCTGACTTAGATAAAATTGACTTGTTTTGCTCAAAAGACTTCTGTTGACCATTACTTTTCCAACAGTGATGTAACATATTTTCCTAAATCCAATGTTTGATACATTATTCATTCTAAATATGTTAAAATCAAATAATGCTTATCATTTGCTTAACATTTATCAACAAAGGTTATATCAAATGATAAATTGTCATATTTTTGATATTTTTGGACAAATGAAGACATAAACAAATGTATCTTATATCGGTAAGCACGACCTTTCCAAAAAAAATTTCAAAAAACATTTTGACATTTTCAACACATATGGTAGATCATTTCATGCATTGATCGATACATTCATTCACCTACTTCGATCATTTCAATCATTTTTCGAGACATTTGCACATTCAATTGCTTATTTTGTTTTATATTTTCTTGTAATTTCTCCCCCTAAACTTGTGAATTTCGAAGATACTTATAAGTTTCAAGAGAGTAAGAAAATCATCAATGATTCCACATGCATACACACACAATACACACACATAAGTGAAACATACTAATATATATGCAATGCATAGAATCGTTTGAAATTGCAGTGAGATCATACTAGAAATTTATCCAATGCATGTTTTTGTTTGTTTTGAGAATAGACATTTGAATTGTGAAGTAATTGAGTGATTTATTGTAGAACAAATCAATTAGCTCGATGTAACACACTTACTTTTTCTATTCTGGATGATCAATTAGGTTGATTAAGAATGAAGTTTGATTGACCCACTCTTAGAACATTAGTAAGTTCTACAAATCATCTAAACAACCTATGAGCACTCTAACACACCCGGTCATTTACAATATAATCAGTGTGGAATTTGGTTCTATCTAATTGGAAATGTTCCACTTTGGGACTTTTTTTAGTTCCTTTTTGGAATTATCTATTGCTTGCGTTCCTCATTGAGAAGCTTTTGAAATTCCATTTGGAATTTATTTGGTGATGGTCCACTTTGGGAATCTTTTCTGTTCCTTATTGGGAATCTTTTGCTGCACCTTAAAGTATTTCAGGTCTGTAGATTACTTCAACAAATGAGACATCGTGTGAAACTTTAGGTCTGTGGTCACCACAACAAAGAAGCTCACAGATGTGGTTTATCACACTAGTTTAATTGCATCATTGCCTGGTGTATGTAAGTGACATCACAAGAAATCTATTTGATCGTAAAGACTTAGCACCTGCACTTAGATGTTTCAACCACATATATCATTTGTATTTAGTTAAATCATCATAGAATGTTCTTGTTCAATATAATTGTCTGAGCTGTCTCGCACATCAATTAACATGCCTCAGTCTTTATTATTTGAAATTATGCATAAGATAAATCTAGTTTATCTATCATTTCTTAGTTTGTGCATTTCAGATTCTTTTATTTTGTTTTGATTTTTGATGATCATGCACACACACACGCAATAAAATATATATATATATAAGTAAGGCATGCAAATCAAATAAAGATTTTTCTTATTCTATTTATGACTTATATTATTTTTTTAAAATTTATTGAACATGATTTAATCATGGTTGATTAAACCAATGGATTGAAATAAAAAGTCAAACTGACCAGACAAGAAAGATTTGGTAAATAAATCTGCCAATTGATTATCGGTGTGAACTTTTATCAATATTATTAATCCCTTTTCCGAATTGTCTCAAAGAAAATGATATCGAATTTCGATATGTTTTGTTTTAGAATGTTGAATCGGATTATAAGTTATGAACATAGCAGCAGTATTGTCTATGTAAATAGGTGTGTTTTCATAAAATTGAAACCATACTCCAAGAGCTGATTTTGCAGCCACAGGACTTGTGAGCATCCTGCCGAATCTACAATGTACTCTGTTTCTGTTGTTGATTCCGATACATTTGTTTGTTTCTTGCATTGCCATGAAACAAGACGTGGTCCTAAAAATTTGCAACCACCAGTAGTTGATTTTTTATCAAGAGCACATCCACCATAGTCAACGTCAGAATAACCATGTAGCTCAAAGTTTCCTTCGTATCTATACCAAAGACCAAGAGCTGGCTTTCATTTCAAGTAACAAAAAATTCGTTTGACTGCGACTAAGTGAGATTCTCTAGGATCAGCTTGATTCGAGCACAAACACACACCACGAACATGATATTTGGCCTTGAAGCTGTAAGATAATTTAATGAGCCAATCATTGAGCGATATAGATTTTGGTCCACATGTTTTCCTTTTGGACCTGGCTCGATTTTGGAATTCACATCAGATGGAGTTCTAATTGTTTGAAAATCTTGCATTTTGAACTTCTTGAGTAACTTGTCAACAAACTTCTCTTGGTTTATAAAGATGCTATCATTAAATTGTTTGACTTGAAGACCAAGAATCAAGTTTATCTCACTCATAGAACTCATCTGAAATCTTTCTTTCATAATTTCTTCAAATTCTTTGCACATGCTCAGGCTTGTTGATCCGAAGATAATGTCATCAACATAAACTTGTACGCATAACAAGTCATTTTTCTCCTTTTTGATAAACAAGGTGGGATCAATATGACCTCTAGTGTAACCATGATCAGTGAAATGTTTAGACAGTGTCTCGTACCATATCCTTGGAGCTTGATGAAGACCATAAAGAGCTTTGTTCAGTTTGTATACATGATGTGGAAACTCTGGATCTTCAAAACCCGGAGGTTGTTTGAAAAACACATCATCAGTAATAGAACCATACAAAAATACTCCTTTGAACTTCATGAAAGATGCATAGGCTAGAAAAACGCGTATTGCTTCTAATCATGCAACAGGAGCAAACACTTCTTCATAATCAATGCCCTCTTCCTTATGGAATCCTTATGCAACAAGACGAGCTTTGATTCTGATAACAATTCCTCTTTCATCAGCGTTGTTTTTGAAAAGCCACTTAGTTCCAATTGCGGATTCTCCTTCAGGTATTGCAACCAATTTCCATACTTCCTGCTTTCGAAACTGTAACAGTTCTTCCTGCATAGCCTCAATCCAACTGTTTTATTTCAATGCTTCCATGACATTCTTTGGAACCACTTATAATAAGAAACATGAATACAAACACACATTAGCTTGAGACTGACTACATGTTGTGCGTTCGTCCAAAGATCCGATTATCTGAGATAGTGGATGATTCTTGTGAGTAGGTCGAGTAGAAATTTCATTAGTTTGAATATTCACTTCCAGATTTAATTGATTCAGCTCCGGTTGGTCATTTAACATAGAAGATGTATTCGGTTGAAACTTTGGAACTTGAGATGGTGAGTCTATGAAGTAATCCAGACTATCATCTATTCTTTTAGTTTCAGAATCTGATGAAGAATCTGATTGAGTAATCTCAGAATCATCATTAGGAGATTGATCGGATGCTTCAGGAACTTGGCTTTAATTTTGATTTCTGGAACAAGAGTTTGAGCTAGTTGTTGATCTTGATCCTTATTGACTTCTTCAAATGATAAAATTGATTCGAATTGTCAGTGTCATCATCTAAATCATCACTAAATGATCCTAGTGTTGGAATTAGTCTGCCCAAGACACATATTATAATTGATGTGGCTAGTACGTTATGATCCAAGTCGGGTCATACCCAATGACAAGCTAGACAAACACCGGGATATTTATTTTATGACATGATCTAAAATAAATATCAACACTTAGAATATTTAGAAATTGGGTTTCTAAATATTTGCACTTGTGTTAAAAATAAATTATATGGATGATTTATGTTATGAGAGAAAGAATCTTTTACAATGTTGTTTAAAGTTGTTTAAATAACATTTACAAGATATGTTTTGCTACACCTTGTTTTAAATAAATAAAGAGAGAAAGATATTAACAAAAAAAAAAGTTTATATATATTTTAGGTGGGACCCACTTGGGCCGCCCCCTTCCCCACTTTGTCCTCTCTTTTGGTTTTTGTTTCTATCAAGGGCATGCAAAAGAGTTGAGTATCTTACACTCAATCTTTTGTCTTTAAAAAGATATTACAAATCTTTCTCCAACTAGATCAACACACAAGTGCAAAAAGAAGAAAAGTTCTTCCTCCCCTTTTTCCCTTAAAATTTCGGCCAAGAACAAAAGCCAAGAAGAAGGGAGAATTTCAAGTGTTAAATCCTAGCAAAAGTGGTGTTTGTTGAAGGCTTGAGGGTATACAAGCTTGAGGATCTTCTACTTTGGAGATTAGTCATTCAAACCAACACATTCTCCTTCATATTCCTCTTGAAAGGTATAAGCCTCTTTACATGTTGTTGGTTTTAGTTTTGATTGTATGCATATTGTTTTTGGATCCGGGTTTTGGGTTTTGATATTAAAAGATTTTAATATGGTAACAAGCAAGTTTAAATATTTCATCCGCTGCGTTTTTATATAAATATGATTTATATACACTTTGATAACTTGTTAAAACCCAACAATGGCATCAAGAGCCGCTTAAACGAGTGCATACATCATAAAATCTAAAAATTTCGGTTTTCTTGGTGTGTTACACCTCTAGGCCGAAACTTTTAGCCAAATGGGTTCCCTTGGATTTTCAAGATAATACTTACATGCATATGATTATCTTGAAAGTTTAAAGTCATTAAAATGGTTAGTTGCTTTGTTTGGACAAAACCCGAAATTTTCGGTTTTATATATATTAGGCCGAAAATTTCAAGGGTTCAAAGGGAACCATTTTAAACTTATGTTTTTACATATTTGGATATGCTTTTGAATAGTTCATAACCTAGCCATAGACCTTGTGCATGTATGATTTTGTGTTGTGGTTTGAAATATTCAATATGGTTGTAATATTAGTTAATATTTATTTGGGTTTGTAATTTATTTATTTATTTCATTGATTTGTAATAATAAATAGATTAGGTGTAATTCCATTACTAGAACAATGTATTAGGATATATTTTGTAATTGGAAGATGCATATGGACTTGATTTTGGCTTTGGGCCTTAAAGGGCTTAATAGCCCAATATGGGATTCTAACCCAATGACCCAAACCCAAGATTTATAAGCCCAAAAGGGGCTGATTTGAAGGCCCAAAAGGAAGCCCAAATAAATGAAGAAACACAACACAAAAGATGGATACTTGAAGCATTCGGATGTGGGATCAAGTGGGAGTTCATCATTTCATGCCTTGTGTCATGTTGTCCCTTAAGAAAGACCTTTTTGGCACACTTGTTTCGGTTAGCAAGTGTATCTAAAAATTAGTTGGCTATGGTTATGGACTCATATATGGTTGTTTATGCATGTTTGGTTATTATGATATTGTTTGTTATGATATTAGGATATTGATAGCTAACAACTATAACCGACAAAACTTGCATCATTTTGATTCCTTAGAAATAATTAAGTAATAAAATTAATTTTATCAAAAGGTTAATGATTTCATAATAAAATGGGTTTATTAAAAGGAATTTTGAAATTTGGTTTTCAACTAAGTACCATACATTTGAATGCATGCAAATGAAAGGTACTCACTTTGTTTTCCCATCTAGAATTTAGAAAACAAACAAAAATCCCTTTTGAATTTTTTGGAACAAGTCTAACACCATCCTTTTATACAACACTCGAAACGCTTGGGAACTCTATGTGGGATAAAGGTCACCTAACCACATTTAGGAAACTTGTGTGTTTGAGGTGGGTTTACAATATTTGTGGGATAAAGGTCACCTAACCACTTGTATGTGTAAACTCACATGTATGTATAAGTAGGACGACTTGAAATTGGAAACCATGTGAATAGGGTCACCGAAGCATGGTGTTCAATGGTGTTGATGGGATTAAACATGCCAACTAAACTTATGAAGTTTAAATGATCCCATAAAACTAGAAGTTACAAAGGGTTGTAATCGTCAAACATTGACTACCTTGTTAATTCAATAGTAGGATAAAGGTCACCTAACTACTATATGAATGAAACGTTGGATTCTAGATTTAATTATTAATTGTTTTTAAAACACAAAAGGGTATTAATGATTAAAATAGACTAATGATATCCATAAATACTAAAATTGAGCTTGGTTTTATATAAATAGATGGCCGGAATCAACAATCCACCTAACGCAATTATCCCACCCGTCCATAACCTATCACTAAGAACACTTCTTGAAAAGGATCGTCTCAACTATAACAATTTCATGGATTGGTTCCGAAACTTGAGAATTGTTCTCAAACAAGAAAAGAAATCGTATGTGTTGGATGATCCTATTCCCGATGAGCCCAACATTGATGATGTTGATGCCTATGCGGATTGGATAAAACACACCAAAGATTCGGTGCAAGTTTCTTGCCTCATGTTGGGAACCATGATTCCCGAACTTCAAAAGGACTTTGAGCATCATGGAGCATATGACATGATTACCCAACTTAAGGAAATGTTCCTTCAAAAGGCTAGGGTAGAACGCTTCGAGACGGTTCGAGCACTTCATGCATGTCATATGGAAGAAACCCAATCCGTATCATCTTACGTGCTTAAGATGCAAAGTCACATTACTCGCCTTGAACGGCTAAATTGTCCCGTCTCAAAAGAGTTGGCCACGGATTTGATCCTAAATGGCCTAACCAAGAAATTTGAGACTTTTGTCTTGAATTATAATATGAATGGATGGGACAAGAGCATTCCCGAGCTTCACAGAATGCTCAAAACGGCCGAAGCGGGAATGGGTAAAAAGGTTTTACCGGTTCTCCAAATTAATGAAGGCGGAAGTAAGAAGAGGCATCACCCGGAACCTAAAGCAAAGGTTGCTAAGGGCAAGGGGCACGTCAATGTGAAAGGCAAATGGAAGGGAAAGGCAAAAGCGGAACCATCAAAACCAAAAGAAAAGAAGCAAAAGAGTGATCCATGTTTTCATTGTGGTGAGGTAGGACATTGGTTAACAAATTGTCCAACCTATCTCAAAGAGTTGAAAGAAAAGAGGGATGTCGGACAAGCATCAGGTACAACCTTCATGATCCATATTGATCTTAATACTACTTCTCATAACACATGGGTATTAGATACCGGATGTTGAACTCATATTTGCAATTTATTGCAGGGGTTCAAAAGAAGTAAGAACTTGAAGAAGGGAGACATTAGTCTCTACATGGGCAATGGAGCTCAAGTTCAAGTTGAAGCAAAAGGAGATTTTGTTTTGAAACTTCCAAGTGGTTTGGAAGTTATTTTGCATAATATTCTGTATGCTCCTAGTTTAACTAGGAACATTATCTCTGTTTCATTGTTAAGACAATTTGGTTATGATTTTAATTTTGTGGACAATGCTATTGATGTATCTTTGAATGGTATCTTTTATTTTAAAGCTTTACCTTATAATGGCATTTATGAATTGGTTCATGATAACACATCCTTTGATAATATGTTGTACCAATCATACACCAAGAAACTCAAGTTAGATTTGAGTAAAACTTTCATTTGGCAATGTCGCCTTGGTCACATAAGCAAAGGACGCATTAATACACTTCAAAAGAATGGTCTTTTGAAATCAAGTGATGATTCATTTGACAAATGTGAATCTTGTTTATTGGGAAAATGACCAAGAAGCCCTTTAGTGGAACTAATGAAAGGGCGAAAGATTTATTAGGTATCATACATACGGATGTATGTGGTCCTTTTAAGACAATGACAAGGAATGGTGAAAGATACTTCATTACCTTTACCGACGATTATAGTCGCTATGGGTATGTGTTTCTCTTAAAGCACAAAGATGAAGCCTTTGAAGTGTTCAAAGTCTTCCAAAATGAAGTACAAAATCAACTCAACAAAACAATCAAAGTGCTTCGATCCGATAGAGGAGGTGAATACCTTAATGATAAGTTTCTAGATCATCTTAGAAGTTGTGGGATTATCTCACAACTTACTCCACCTGGAACACCGCAACATAACGGTGTATCTAAAAGGAGGAATCGAACTCTACTAGATATGGTTCGATCAATGATGGCTAGAAGCACATTACCTTTATCATTTTGGGGTTTCGCGTTACTTTCCGCAGCCCGTATTCTGAATATGGTCCCAACCAAGAAAGTGGACAAGATACCCTTTGAAATATGGCATGGAAGGGTTCCATCATTAAACTATTTAAAGGTATGGGGTTGTGAAGCTTATGTTAAGCACAACAACCAAAACAAATTAGAAAGCCGATCCACTAAGTGTATCTTTGTAGGATATCCCAAAGATTCTATGGGATATTATTTCTACAACCCAGACGAGCAAAAGGTCTTTATTGCTCTGAAGGCCGAGTTCTTGGAAACTAAGTTTCTTATGGAAGAAACTACAAGAGCCGTGGAACTCGAGGAGGATCTAGAATCACAAATCGATACACGCTTGGTTGACACTAGCAATCAACAAGAGGTTGTTGAAGATGATCAAATGGTTGATCAAGACACACAAAACGTTCGCAGATCTGGTAGAATTAGTCATCCACCCGAAAGATATGGGTTTTTCATGGATGGATGCTATGTGGTAGATTCCGATGAACCTATCGCTTACCATGATGCAATGTCACGATCTGATTGTGACAAATGGCTTGAAGCCATGAACGTAGAGATGCAATCCATGCATGACAACCAAGTATGGGATTTGGTTGTACAACCACCTAACTCCAAACCAGTTGGAAGTAAGTGGGTTTTCAAGAAGAAAACAGATATGCATGGAAACTTGGATACTTATAAGGCTCGACTTGTAGCAAAAGGTTTCACTCAAACTCAAGGGGTTGATTATGATGAGACCTTCTCTCATGTTGCAATGCTAAAGTCGATTAGGATATTGTTTGCCATAGCTGCACACTATGATTATGAGATTTGGCAAATGGACGTCAAAACCGCTTTTCTAAATGGACATCTTGAAGAGGATGTCTATATGGTTCAGCCTGAAGGTTTTGTCGATCCACAACATCCTAACAAGGTATGCAAGTTGAAGAAATCAATCTACGGATTGAAACAAGCATCTAGAAGTTGGAATCGCCGTTTTGATGACGAAGTCAAGAAATTTGGATTCATCAAAAATGCTAATGAAGCTTGTGTATATAAGAAAGCTAGTGGGAGCATCATCACTTTCTTAGTATTGTATGTCGATGACATACTGCTATTTGGAAATGACATTCCAACCATGGAAGGTGTTAAAGCCTGGCTTGGGAGTTGTTTTTCCATTAAAGATCTTGGTGAAGCCGCCTATATTCTGGGAATAAAGATCTATAGAGATAGATCAAGACGGTTGATAGGTTTAAATCAAAGTGCATACATTGATAAGATCTTGAAAAGGTTCAAGATGGAAAACTCTAAGAAAGGTTTGGTACCTATTCCAAGAGGTACGATATTGAATACATCTCAATGTCCAAGCTCAAAGGATGAGCAAGAAAGAATGAAAGGAGTCCCATATGCGTCAGCTATAGGATCCATCATGTATGCAATGATATGCACTAGACCGGATGTGTCATGTGCCTTGAGCATGACAAGTAGATACCAACAGAACCCTGGTGATAGTCATTGGATGGCTGTCAAGAATATATTGAAATACCTTAGACGCACTAAGGATATGTTTCTGATATATGGTTCTTGTGAAGATGAGCTCGTTGTAAAAGGTTACACGGATGCGAGTTTCCAAACCGATCGAGATGATTCTCGATCACAATCGGGATATGTTTTCGTTTTGAATGGTGGAGCCATCTCTTGGAAGAGCTCAAAACAAGATGTGGTGGCATTATCCACCACCGAATCTGAATACATCGCCGCCTCAATAGCAGCTCAAGAAGCTGCATGGATAAAGAAGTTCATTGCTGATCTAGGGGTAGTCCGTACCATTCAGGACCCCATAGAGATCTTTTGTGACAACGAAGGTGCGATTGCTCAAATCAAGGAACCTCGTGCACATCAAAAGACGAGGCATATTGAGCGGAGATTCAACTACATAAGGGATGAAGTTGAAAAGGGAAAGATATGTATTCGCAAAGTTCACACTGATCAAAACATTGCGGATCCACTCACGAAGCTCCTTGAAAGGCCAAAACATGAGACTCATACTTGTGCCTTAGGACTTCGATATTCTAGTGACTGGATTTGATCTATTTTGTATTTGGATATCGGAACAATTATTATTATGACTCATTCATATGATTATGGTTTATGATTATGACATTTTGAGTTATGTTCCATTTTAGCATGTTTAAATCCATGAATAAATTAATTATTCTAAATGTCCGTAGTCGATCATATTTGTGGGAACAAATATGAATGTAAGACTATTATGAACTTGGTTTGGTAAACATTCATAAGGGATGGATATATAAAGCAAGGGTATGCTACCAAGGTTCATAAATATTTATGGGATATAAATATTGGACTGACCCGCCCTCAAATATTACAACATGGAATCTTTGTGTTTGATCATAAGTAAATTTGAGTAAAGGCGAATATCATAGTATCCTCTGACCTGAGATACATATTGGGTCTTGATATTCACCAAGTATTATACTTTGACTTAGTTCTTCGCTGCTCTGAAACATGACAGTACATAAGGCTAATCTCAAGTGTAATGCAAGGTGATTGTGAGAGACGTATGAAATCAAATGGGATTTGTCCCTCTTATTCGTTGAGAGTAAGATGTCTAAGGCCTGCAAAGTTAAATCAACAGAGAATGATCACTCCGTGTCTCTGGATTTGACATAACATCTGAGACAAAAGGATAAATGATTAATTCACCTAAATCATTTCAAGTAAGGAACTTGAAGGGGATGATGTTATTGAATGGCACTTCGTCATACGTGTTAGGGGTAGTAAACCGTTGTTAGGCGGTATTTACTACTTGCATCAATGTTCTATGTATCTTGTGCAAGTGGGAGATTGTTGGAATTAGTCTGCCCACGACACATATTATAATTGATGTGGCTAGTACGTTATGATCCAAGTCGGGTCATACCCAATGACAAGCTAGACAAACACCGGGATATTTATTTTATGACATGATCTAAAATAAATATCAACACTTAGAATATTTAGAAATTGGGTTTCTAAATATTTGCACTTGTGTTAAAAATAAATTATATGGATGATTTATGTTATGAGAGAAAGAATCTTTTACAATGTTGTTTAAAGTTGTTTAAATAACATTTACAAGATATGTTTTGCTACACCTTGTTTTAAATAAATAAAGAGAGAAAGATATTAACAAAAAAAAAATTTATATATATTTTAGGTGGGACCCACTTGGGCCGCCCCCTTCCCCACTTTGTCCTCTCTTTTGGTTTTTGTTTCTATCAAGGGCATGCAAAAGAGTTGAGTATCTTACACTCAATCTTTTGTCTTTAAAAAGATATTACAAATCTTTCTCCAACTAGATCAACACACAAGTGCAAAAAGAAGAAAAGTTCTTCCTCCCCTATTTCCCTTAAAATTTCGGCCAAGAACAAAAGCCAAGAAGAAGGGAGAATTTCAAGTGTTAAATCCTAGCAAAAGTGGTGTTTGTTGAAGGCTTGAGGGTATACAAGCTTGAGGATCTTCTACTTTGGAGATTAGCCATTCAAACCAACACATTCTCCTTCATATTCCTCTTGAAAGGTATAAGCCTCTTTACATGTTGTTGGTTTTAGTTTTGATTGTATGCATATTGTTTTTGGATCCGGGTTTTGGGTTTTGATATTAAAAGATTTTAATATGGTAACAAGCAAGTTTAAATATTTCATCCGCTGCGTTTTTATATAAATATGATTTATATACACTTTGATAACTTGTTAAAACCCAACACCTAGATCTCCAACTTGATTAGTCTTTGAACCTGCATGATTAAACAATTTAGAATCCAATGAGTCTGATAATGAGTCAAGATCAAACAACCATTCAGGGCCTTGTGCAATAGATGGAAAAGAATGTTCAAGAAATTTAACATTGGATGTTTCAATTACAGTGTTGGGTTTCGAGTTATAAACTCGAAAAGCTTTAGCGAGTGATGAATATTCAAGGAAAATTCATCATCTATTTTTGCGTCAAATTTACTAAATAATCACTTGAATTCAAAATAGACATCGGACATCCAAATGATTTTAAAAATTCAATATGCGGTTTCCAACCAAAAATTAACTCATAAGGAGTTTTGTATTTATCAGATACATGCAGAGTTCTATTTTGCTCAAAACACGCCATGGAAATAGCTTCATCCCAAAAGGTAATTGGAAGTTTTGCATCGGCAAGCATTGATCGGGCAACTTCAATTAATGTGCGATTTTTTCTTTCAGCTACTCTGTTTTGTTCTGGAGACCTTGGCGCACTGAATTGCCTTGAAATGCCTTTTTCTGCACAAAATAAATCAACATTAGTATTTTTAAACTCAGCCCCATTATCACTTCTGATAATTTTGACTTTACAATCCAATTGATTTTCAATTCGTATGTTAAACTCTTTTAAGATTTCACCGGTTTCAGATTTAGAATGAAGAAAGAAAACCCAATTAAATCTTGAAAAATCGTCAATGATGACAAAACACTAAGATATCTTCCCAATACTTTGCACATTGGTCGGACCAAACAAATCCATATGCAACATTTGTAAAGGTTTGAAGTTTGAGTTTATCAGTTTGGACTTATAAGACGCTCGACGTTGTTTTCCGTTCAAGCGTGTTGAGCAGTAGTCAATGGTAGCGAATTTCTTGGATGGAATTCCAATCACATGATGTCTTGCTGTGAGCTTGTTCATGTTTCTGAAATTCATATGCCCGAGACGCCTATGTCAAAGTTGGTTTTCATCATTTGTTGCTTTATCAATCAGACACGTTGTTTCAACATTTAGATCAACTTGAGACATGTCTAGTTTGTACACATCTCGATCTCGATTTGCTTTGACAACGATGCAATCTTCACGAAACTGAAATCCTGGTTTTAATATATAACAATGTAAGTCATCAAACAAAGTTAAAAACGATTTATCACAGATTTGCGAAACACTTAGTAAATTAAAGTTCAACTAGGCACAATAGTTTACTTTATCAAAACTAATTATTCCATTCGATACAGTTCCTTCGCATGTGATTTTTCCTCATGCATCTCCTCCAAACGCTACACGTGTTCCATCTTTTTCTTAGAAATCTTTCAGCAAGGCATGATTGCCTGTCATATGCCGGCTACACCCACTATCAACATACCATGTGTTAATAGGTCTTCTTGGGCGTACCTGCATTTATGAACACAATTAGATTAAGAGATTAACCCAAGCCGAAATCGTCTTGGGCTCAGGGGCGTACCCACTAAGAGTGGGTGGGGGGCGCCCGCTCCCCCTGCGAAAATTTTTTTTTCGTGTTTTTATATGTTAAATTCTCGATCGACCCCCGTAAAATTTAACTCTCGACCCCCTGTCCAGTCTTGAAAACTCAGTTAGATGCCAATCCACAGCCCAAATGAGACACATAATATTTAACCATGTATTGGGTTAAATTATGGTTAGAAGGATAGAAATATATATTTATTTATATTGTCATGTATAGTCAAGCATTGAGGTATTATAACCTTAAGTGTTTCACCATTGCACAAAACCATCAACATAGTTGATGATTCGGATGGTCATGAGTACAAGAATAGAAATACATACATAAATTAACTACTTTAGCTAAGTAATTAAGTAAGAAGTGAGTAATGGTGGAAAGTTTAGTTGTAAACCAAGGTTATCAACATCACCATTTTTATACCATAACACAAGTTCTCCAACATAGTCTTGTTTGAAAACATGGTTTGGTTTCATTCACTTCTCATTTGTATATTAACTAATAGCTTAAGAAAGATGTAGAATGAAGACATATGAGCTTTAAGAAACAATAAATAATTTATTTTATAAGGTTTAAAAAAAACAATCCTAACTTGAACCTCAAAATGGTGATTTACCAAACTTTATTTACCTTGGTAAATATATGGTAAATTCTTAGAGGATGTTTCAAGTATTTTGAAAGAAAATAATGTCAAAAAATAAAAGAAAAAAGAAAAAGATGAAAGAAAGAAAGAAAAAAAAACTCACAAGTTGCTATTGAAAATTTGTTGCAAACATATGGAGTTCTTAGATAGATTGAGAGAGTTTGTGATAGGTTCAATTGGATCGTTAATATTACTCACAATGATCAGAATAATTCGCACAAACAAACAGTTCAATCACCAACACAATTCATACTAATAATTCTCTTTGTATATTGATGATCAAAGCAAATTTGTAGTACAAGTGCAGGAGAAATAAATCACACACAGTTAACTCTCTCTCTAACGTGTAATAGTGATCTAGCCTCTCTCCTAACACTCTCTCACTACATGCTTATAGCAACAATTACAAGTTTAAGGAATATAACAAAATAGACCCTAAACTATTTACAAACATATAAACAAAATACAAAGTAAATTTTAACTAGGAAATAGCCCTAACAGTACTCCCCCTAAGATTTATCTTTGAATCTTTAGCAAAATCTTCAATCTTTTTCTTCTTTTGTTCAGCATCAATCTCTTTCTACCAATCTTCCGGTTCATCTTTGACATTCAGCAGCTCTTTTCCTTTGTACTCCTCTTGTTCCTTCAGAGCCTCTTCTATACAGGACTTGAACTTTTCAGCGATTTTGGCTTGTCTTGGCTTGGACTCATTTGTCTGAATTGGGCAGGCATTCATGCGTTTAAGTGAATCCAGATTTAAACCTGCAAAGTCAATATTAGCATAAAATTCAAACGGCATCTCCTGTCCTTTGATTTGCACCTCCAAAGTTCCTCTTCTAGATATTCTCATATACTCTATCTCTGGTAAATCAACCCTCACGAGATTAGAGTTCAGCAATGCCTTCCTCACATGTATCTTTTCCGTTGCAGCAGCTATCACCTCAATCATCACCACAAACAACTTCCTATCAGCTTCAGCAAGTGCATCTTTACACTTCTCCATTCTGTAGCTCCTCAAAAAGTCTATATAGGACGGATGTAGCAGCTTCAACTCAAAAGTACTAAACAGTGTAATCATGTCTTTGTCCCAATCTTCCAAGTTTCGAACAAGCTTTAACTCAAAAGTTTCTTGATTGTAGAAAACTTTAAGTATAGGCTTTGTCATTTGAGAACCATCAATCACCTTCAATCCTGGATTTGTCACTTTGTCAAAGTACTCATCCGAAAATTCTTCCAGATACATATCTTCACTCACAACCAATCTCTTCTTCTTTCTTTCTTTCTTTGCTTGCACGTAAGCAGTATCTTCTTGTTGGCCTCGGAAATCAAGATACTTTGGTGGTCTAGCAATCCCGGCATCCAGCAGCATTACACATTTATCACCACGCTCAGCACGCGTGTGATTTATCAATCTAAGTTTGTGTAGCTCCTTCAAATCCTGAACTTCCAACTTAAAAATGCTCGAGTAGTAATGGTATACATCACATAAACCATTAACTCTCTTAATCATGAAAGCATCAAACACTTCATCGTATTTCCATGCTATAATCTTCACTTTCTTGTTCTTTTCAGGCACAATCATCGAATCAAGTAATTCAGCAATTGACTGTCCTTTACTCAGCAGCGACCTCACCACGTCACCTGCTGTGGCTGACTTATGCCATGATTCCCGAACATCCATTGGTATGTTATAAGATTTAACTTCGCTTGGAAACATATCCATCAATTCATGTCGTTTCTTGTGGGCATTTTCAGGTAGAGCCATCACCGGTATCTCCTTCGGTCCAAGAATTTTATATCTCTTTGTCAGCTCGAAATACTGAGGATTGTTGTAATCCAAATAAAACATACGATTGTACATTTTTTCGGTCTTCATAAAGCTAGTAACAATCTTCCTCAGTGACTCAGATTTCAACCTCTTCAAAGTTCTATATGGATAATTTCTCGAGCTTAGCCAACTTCGCATATCAGTACTTGACATTTCTTCCGGATTTTGATGATAAAGTTCAGTTGGAGGCAAGTCTTCTATATTCAGACTTTCTTGCATTGGAGTCCATTCACCCATCTCAATGACTAACTCTTTCTTATCAGCAGCAGCTTTGTCTTGAGCAATCATACATTTTTCATACTCCTCATTTATCTGGCTCACAGTCAACCCATTCAAAAACACAGAATTATACTTCATATTCTCGAGATAGGCAAACCTTTGATCTAAATCATCAGGAATCTCTTCAACAATCTTAGTTTCTGGCTCAGCTTCATCTTCAGATTCAGTAAAGTCAACATCATCCATATCATCTAACGCTTCAATCATAGGTGCATTGTCAGTTTGAACCAGCTCAAACTGACTAGCAACTTCAGGTACGATTTCAGGCACAGTTTCAACAACTTCAACAACTTCAGGCACAACCTCGATATTTTCAGCAGTTTCGATCACTTCTTCAACAACAGCAGCTTCAGATTGAATCGGCTCAATCTGAACTGGTTTAGCAATCTCAGCTTCAGTCACAATCTCATCAACTGTATCAGTTTCAACTACAGCTACAGATTGAATCGGCTCAATCTGCACTGTCTTATCAATCTTTGCCCTTTTCGAACTGCTTTCATCTCCCATAATCTCAGGTATCGCATCTAGCTTCCTTTTTCCCTCAGCTTTGTCCATATTGACAGTTTCAGCAACAGCTTCATCGGGAATGATGATTGGAGATTCCACCATTATACCAGCATTTGTAGTACCTCGTGCTCTAGTCAAATAAACTTTAGGTACTTGAGATTCAGTCACTTCGACTACTTCATCTGAAAAGTCTTTATCCGAAGTTGAACCAGATTTCTTTGGTTTAGTTTCCTCCAGCCATTTTTCCAACATTTCCTTCTCATCATTCAATGTGTTGCACTCAGCCTTCAGTTCAGTATAATCAAACTTCAAATTCTCATACTCCTCTTTCAAACTTTCATGATCATCTTTCAACTTGTCATGTTCAATCTTCAGTTTAAGATGATCTGCATCCAACTCTTTGAAAGTTTTCAGGTTCTGATTGTGAATGTCCCAAAATTCTTCAAATCTTTTCGTTTTCCTCTCATTAGAAGCTTTCAACAAGTCATTTGCTTCTATCAGCTTTGCCACCATATCCTCTAACTCAGCAATTCTCTTCTCATTCTCATTTTCATCAACTCTTGACACAAAATTTGGTGAAGACTCCAAACTTTGTTGGATGTTTTGTGCAACAGGGGATGATGTGGTGGGTATATCAACAGAAATAGGATCAGTAGCGCCAGCATCAGCTTCTTCAACTATCTGTGCCATAGTTTCAGCTTCGGCCACTACCTCTTGAGCAATCTGAACTATATCTATCTCTTCAGTCTCACTCATAACTTTCTCCATAACAGATTTAGATCTACGAGATCTAGCATACTGTTTAGTGATAGGTTTAGCAACCTCAACAGTTACCTCCTTCTCAACAGATACAACCTCAACAGGTTCTTCTATCACTACTTGTTCACTAACTTCAACATTCTCAGTTTCTACTTCCATTGGTTCAACTGCTTCAACAATCTCTGCCTCCTCTGAATTAGATTCAGATTCAGCACCATCATTACCACCATCATCATTACCATCATCTTGATTATCATCACTATCACTATCATCATTTCCATCATCCTCAGATTCATTCTCTTCATCTCCTGCATGACGAGCATCATACTCATCATCATCAAGTAGATTATCAGGCACCTCATCAATAAGGTCCTGTGGATTCACAATCTCACCATGAGAAATGTGATGATACACACCTTCAATATCTTCTTCATTGTTGGCTATATCTCTCATATAGTCAAACAACTCCACATTAGGCACATTTCCGATACTCATCTTTCTGTAAGATAGATCGTTCATGTCCTCAGTGTATAAAATACCTCCAGAATAACCTTCGTCTCTGATGATAGGATATGCAACATTAATCATCAGTTGTAAGAATCTCGGGTACATGAGAAACTTAAACCTCTTGCCCTTTACCAAATTGAACACAAAGCCATTCATAATCCATCTTGACATGTTGAATGGTTTATTCTCTGCTATGGCAACAATCGGAGATGCTATGTCTGATGGGAAATTATCAAAGCCTGCACTCCTCCTGGACATGCATTGTTGCACAACATAGCATAACAGCTTATACTTCTTTCCCAACTTCGCCCTATAAAACTATGACTTTGGAAATATAGGTGGATGACCCATATTAACAAAACACGATTTGCATTCATCCATGGTCAACTCATCATTCATACCAACCTCATCTTCATCTATTCTCAGGGCATTTCTGATTACTTCTTCAGAGTCTGTCAACACCATATCTCTAGTTATGTTGCCTCGAACAACAGTAACACCATTCTCTTCTCTAATGACCTCTGCTGTCCTCCAAAAACTTTTAATCAACCTTGCATATATGACCGGTTTGGCACACATAGCATATACATATTTGGTCCTCTTTATAAACTTCATCATATCTCTGTAACCTTCTGTTTCAGGGATAGATTCATCTAGACAAGCCACCAAATTATGTTTAGGCTCAAACTTAAGATTCTCCATCTGTTAAAAACACAAATAAACACAAAAACAAGACAAATGTGTTAGATTCTTCATTAAACCATATCCAATTTTATAAGTGTATGAATAACAGTTAAAAAGAAAAACATTCATATAATCAGTTTAATCCTAAATTGATCTAACAAAATAGATTTTCATCATTTTGATCAAAGCAATTTTGAATTTTAATGATCATACACCATTCATCAGTTTTTAACAGTTTAACACTTAAGCACAAATTTGACATCAATGGTGATTTTATCAGTCATGAACAATTTGCTTGATTCAGTTGATTTTAAGGTGTTTTAGTTCAAATGAGTGATTGATTGTTGATGATCGACAGATTTTAGACATAAAACAACATTTGATTTCGGTTTTAACACACACAATCAAAGTGTCGATTCAATGATCAAAACACTGTTCATCATCGTTTTTCATTTTAGCGGTCGATTTGCAGGTCTATCAAGGTCAAAACACATAATCACTACCTTATTCAATCGATCAACCTTGTTATAGAGCAAAACGATTGAATATGATTAACAGACGATTTGAGTACAGAGCGTTTGCTTGAAAGTGAATGTGTAAAATGATAAGTGTTTGTGAAGAGGCGGGTTTTTATATCGTTAAAAATTTAGGTCAAACTTGAGGTGCCGGGTCAACAAAAGGGACGGATAAACATAAAAAGGCCCAATAAGCCTTGCCGGGTCAAGCACTGTTGATCCGTGTCATGCACTGTTGAGACGGGTCAAGTACATGAAACAAGTCACAAACATGTGAAAAACACTTTGACGGGTCAAACACTGTAGAGACGGGTAAGTCACTGTAGTGACGGGTAAAGGTTAAGGAACAACTACACCTGATGGGTTTTATACATCACCCGGCAGAATAGTATGCTTCAAAACATCACCCGGCAATCTTTATTCATCACCCGGCAACACAGTTGCTTTCCTCTTCATCCGGCTTGCTTTCTTCATTACCCGGCAACATAGTTGCTTTCTCTTTTACACGACATGCTTTTCTTCATTACACGGCAACACAGTTGTATCACCCGGCATGCTTTCTTCTTCACACGGCAACATAGTGACTCATTTACACGGGAAGATAAAAGACTTTTACCCGGCTGTATAGTGAACACTTGTCACCCGGCAGATATTTATGACCTTCACCCGGCTGTATTTGACATGATCATTGCCCGGCTGTACAGTAGTCATAATATCTTCACCTTTTTCTCAATCACCCGGCTTGTATCAAGTCACAACATTACCCGGCTGAACAGTATGTTCATTACCCGGCAGAACAGTTGTATCTGATATCTTTGCCCGGCTATAACACTTTGAGCGATTTTCTTCATTTTTCTCGTCTGTTGACTTTTTCAACATCATTTATTGCACCTGCAAACATTCTCCGACATATTAATTAGACAAGATATCCTTAAAAAGAATTTTTTTTTGTCATATTAATTATCAAACAATATTAAACAAGTCAATAACATTAAATTCATTTTTCTTTTTCTTTTTCAAAAATGTTTTTGCACAACCAAATTTTCTATATCCCGAAGCAATTTCTGAAAAACATATTGCAAGACCTTGGGTTTGTTTTTAACACATCCAATACTTTTGCTTTTCATACTACATAATCTTGTTCATTCAAAACACACTTATTCAAACGATATTTTTGGATTTTTGTAGATAATTTTCTTCATCAATTTATTCTCCCCCTAAACTTGAAATTTCTTGAAATTTTTAAGTTTAACAAGGATGTCGATGTGTCAATAAGATTCCATATGCCTGCACACACGAAGCACACACATTAAAATAAAGACATATGCAATGCAATGAATCAAAATATCGCAGTGAGATCATACCACACATTATCTGAACATGTTTTGCAAGTTTTGAATAGACATTTGACTTATGTTTGATTGAGTGATGATATGAAAACATACCAATTAGCTCGAGTTGACACACTTACTTTTTCAGTATCATGATGATATTTAAGGTTCGATTAAAATGACTTATGTGACCCACATGTATACATATGTCAACATATTTCCTTATCAACCACTACCTGAATGCATATTGCACAAAACCTGGTCACTTACAGTCATAAACAGTGTGGAATCTGGGTTCTATTTGGATTTGGTCCACTTTGGGACTTCTTTTTAATTCCATTTTGGAATTTTTCATTTCCTATCGTTCCCCTTGGGAATCTTCTGAATTCCTTTTGGAATTTTTGTTTGGTGTTGGTCCACATTTGGGACTCTTTTAGTTCCATCTTTGGGAATCTTTTGCTGCACCTTGAAGCTCAAAAGAGACTTCATGTGAGACTTCAGGTCTGTGGATACCACAACAAAGAAGCTCACGATGCGGTTCATCACACTGAATATACTGCATCATTACCCGATCATGCACAACTATCATCACAAGCAAGGCATCAAAAGATATATATCTAGACATGTATAACAATGGAACTTAACACAAAGATCATTAAGTTTATGTTTGTCAATCAATCAACTTACTTTTTCAGTCTAATTGCCTGAGCTGTCTAGCACATCAACTAACATTCATCAGTCTTTATTAAAAATGATGTAACAAATAATGTCTAGTGTAACTATCATTTCTCACTTTTTGCAACATAGATTCTTATGACATGATATTTTTCTTTTCTTTTTGCTTTTATATTTTGTTTTTGCTTTTCTTTTTCTTTTTCATACACACACACAATGCAAAACATAAAATAAAAGACAAAGGAATCAATATTTGACATCAACTTATTATATTTTTGGCTTTTATATTTTTCTGATTTTTCTTTTGTTTTTCGAAGACTAGAATCAATCATGATTGATTAATCCTATGGATTGAATTAAGAATTCAAACCGGCCTGACAAAAAAGATTTTGTGAAAAAATCTGCCAGTTGTTTGTCGGTATGAACCTTAATCAAAATTATTAAACCTTTTTCAGAGTTGTCTCTTAAAAAGTGATATCGAATTTCGATATGTTTGGTTTTTGAGTGTTGAACAGGATTAGCAGTAATGAACATAGCAGCAGTATTATCTATGTATATAGGAGTTTTGAGAAAGTTAAACCCGTAGTCCAGCAATTGATTTTGTAACCACAAAACTTGAGAACATCCTGCAGATGCAGCGATATACTCTGCTTCAGCAGTGGATACAGAAACATTGGTCTGCTTCTTGCATTGCTAAGAGACAAGTCTAGGACCCAGAAATTGACATCCACCAGTAGTCGATTTCCTGTCAAGAGCACAACCACCAAAATCACTGTCAGAATAACTATATAATTCAAAATTTCCTTCATAAGGATACCATAACCCAAGATTCGGTTTCCCTTTAAGGTATCTGAAAATACGTTTAACAGCAATCAGATGCGACTCTTTTGGATCAGACTGATATCTTGCGCATACACATACAGCATACATGATGTCTGGCCTTGATGCAGTAAGATACGTCAGTGAACCGATCATTGATCTGTATAGTGTTTGATCCACGGATTTGCCTTTCGGATCCGGCTGTATCTTGCAGTTCACATCAGATGGAGTTCGGATAGTCTGACAATCTTGCATCTTGAACTTCTTCAACAACTTCTCAACAAATTTTGATTGATTGATGAAAATTCCGTCAGCGGATTGTTTCACTTGTAACCCGAGAAAGAAGTTAATCTCCCCCATTGAACTCATCTGAAATCTGCACTTCATGATTTCCTCAAATTCTTTGCACATTGACTCACTGGTTGATCCGAAGATAATATCATCCACATAAACTTGAACACATAAGAGATCGTCATTCTCCCTCTTCATAAACAAAGTTGGATCAATCTGTCCTCTTGTGAACCCATGTTCTAGTAAATGCTTAGATAATGTTTCATACCAGATTCTAGGAGCTTGATGTAGACCGTATAATGCTTTACTCAACTTGTATACACGATGAGGATAGTCAGGATCTTCAAAACCCGGAGGTTTTCTGACATATACGTCATCTGTAATCGGTCCATACAGAAAAGCGCCTTTAACGTCCATTTGGAATACTTTAAACTTCATGAAGGAAGCATATGCAAGAAAAATGCGTATGGCTTCAAGTCTTGCGACCGGAGCGAACACCTCTTCGTAATCAATGCCTTCTTCCTGAGTATATCCCTGTGCAATGAGTCTTGCTTTGTTTCTCACAACTATGCCACGTTCATCTGGCTTGTTCTTGTACAACCATCTTGTACCAATCGCATTTTCTACTTCAGGCAAGTCCACTAATTTCCAAACTTCTTGTTTGCGAAATTGAAGTAACTCCTCTTGCATGGCTTCAATCCAACTATTATCTTGCAACGCTTCTGAAATGTTCTTTGGCACCACTTGAGATAGAAAACACGAATAAAGACAAACATTTGCTTGCTCAGTCTGACTTCTTGTAGTTCTCTGATTCAATGGCCCAATAATCTGAGAGACAGGATGTTTCTTGTGAATTCGATGAATTGGTATCTCATCTCCTTGCACTTGAGTCTCCAGATTAGACTGATTCAGATTCGGTAGATCTTCTAGAATAGACGAAGTATGCGGAGTGAAATTAGGAACTTGATCCGGTGAATTGATGAAGTAATCAAACGTTTCTGGAACAACTTCAACATTCGGATCTGATGATGGTTGATTCTGAACAGATCCACCATCATTAGGAGAATTTTGCGGATTAACATCATTATCAAGATTGTTCGATTCTTGATCATCTTGCGAACCAGAAGGACCCGGAGCTTGACTGGATTTGACATGATCAGGATTGTGAAATGACATGAAAGGATATTCCGAATTGAGATTGCTATCATCGTCATTATCAGAATCGTCACTAAAGCATCCTAAGTCTCCTGATTCTTTCTTTGTTTTTCCTGAAAAATCAAACAAGTTAGAATTGAAAGATTTTGATAACGAATCTAAATCAAATAACCATTCGGGACCATGCGCCACTGACGGAAACGAATTTTCTAAAAACTTTACGTTAATAGTTTCAATAACAGTGTTTGTTTTGCTATTAAAAACCCGATAAGCTTTAGAAACAGACGAATAACCTAGGAAAAATCCATCGTCAGATTTTGACTCAAATTTCCCGAGATGATCACTTAAATTTAAAATCGTTACAGGACAACCAAATGCTTTCAAGTAAGAAATATTCGGTTTTCTTCCAAATAACAACTCATAAGATGTTTTCTGTTTATCCTGTACTAATAATGTCCTGTTTTGTACAAAACACGCAGTAGCAATAGCTTCATCCCAAAATGTGATAGGGATTTTGGCATCTGCGAGCATGGATCTTGCTGCTTCAATTAGTGTCCGGTTTTTCCGTTCCGCAACCCCATTCTGTTGAGGCGTTCTTGGAGCACTAAATTGTCTAGAAATTCCTTTTTCTGCACAAAACAAATCTACATTAGCGTTTTTAAATTCAGTACCATTATCACTTCGTAAAATTTTCACTTTACAATCCAACTGATTTTCAACTTTGACAATAAATTCTTTTAACAACTCAGCAGTTTCAGATTTAGCATGCAAGAAATAAACCCAAGAAAATCTAGTGAAATCGTCAATAATGACAAAACAATAAGACTTCTTTCCGATGCTTTGAACATTCGTTGGTCCAAAAAGATCCATATGTAGCATCTGCAAGGGTTTTGAAATGGAGTTTTCTAGCTTGGACTTAAAAGACATTCGGTGCTGTTTTCCTTTCAAACATGCTGGACAGAGATCAGTTGTAGAGAACTTCTTTGATGGTATTCTTACAGCGTGATTTCCAGTAACCAGTCGATTCATGTTTCTGAAGTTTGAATGGCCCAGCCATCTATGCCAAAGCTGACTCTCATCATTTGAAGCATGAGCAATGAGACAAATAGTTTCGGTTTCAGCATCAATCTGCGACATATCCAACTTGTATACATCACGATCTCTCGGAGCTTTCACCACTACCCATTCATTGTCAATCTTGAAACCTGGTTTGAGTATATAACAGAAAGAATCATCAAATAAAGTTGAATAAGATTTATCACAAATTTGAGATACACTTAGTAAATTAAAGTTCAACTGTGCACAGTAGTTGACTTTGTCAAAACTAATGACCCCATTGGATACGGTTCCTTCTCCTGTTATTTTTCCACCCGCATCACCTCCAAATGCAACATGTGTACCATTTTTCAGCTTGAAATCCTGAAGCAAGGCATGGTTGCCTGTCATATGCCGGCTACACCCACTATCAACAAACCACGAGTTAATAGGTCTTCTTGGGCGTACCTGCAATTCAACAATCACTTAGTTAGTTTGGTCAACCCAGGCCCACACGGTCTTGGGTTTTCCGAATCTATCTGCAATAGTAACTTGTTGATATTGAACATTTTGAAAATTTGTTTCATTTAAGAGATTTTGATGCTGATAACTGTTGTTTCGCCCATTGGCGTTCATTGACTGCTTTCTCCTCAAAGCACTAAACTTTTCCTCTAGCTTAGGATCAAGGTTATTTTCAAACTTTTGGTTTCTTACCATTAAAGCTCTTGGTTTAAAATTGTTAACCTGCACATTTCTTGAAAAGTTAGAAACAGAATTGTTTCGATTGAAATTTCTCAAAACCGGAGAATGACTTTGATTCATATTTTGAAAACCAAAAGAGTTATTTCTTTGAAAATTTGAATATGGAGTCATTTCTCTTGTTGAGTTTGATCGAAAGAAACAATCCTTTGTGTCATGGTTTCTTCGTTCACAAATGTCACAAAACTTGTTATAAAAACATTCTTCTGAAGAATGATTTCTTTTGTTACAGAAACTGCAGTACCTGTTAAAGAAACATTCAGCAGTTGTATGGTTATAACGATCACATATCTCACAGTGTCTCTTGCTAATCCTAAAGAGCCGATTGTTCACTTTTGATGTTGAACTCATTCGAGATTCATTATCAGTTTTGTTCGGTTTTAGATTAACATGATTCTTTTGTGGAGACTTTGATTGTGATTTTGATTGCATGGGACTTTGGTTCGATTTTAAACTGTTCTGTTTGGTTACCTTTTTGGTTTCAATTCTTTTATCAATGACAGCGGAAGACTTAGGACCTGAACCTGTTTTCAGACCAGAGTTAGATTTGATTTGAGAATTGATTTGGTTACCATAAGAACTGTTCATGTCGAAAGTACCTGCAGACACAAACTTGATTGTTTTATCTTTTGTCACTTTCTTTTTGACAGGTTTAACATTTTGAGCTTTGGTGTTGTCATTTGATTTTATGACACTTTTACCTTTCAATTCTTTTGTTTCAGATTGATTGTTTAATACTTTCGATTTCTGCTTCTTTGCAGTTGAAACTTCATCCTTCTTCTCAGCATTCTTCTTGAGCAGTTCAGCAGCAACTTTTGCCTTTTCTTCCTTCTTCTTCCATTTGATGTAATTTGGATCATTGAATCCTGAAAATTCACCTTCTTCCTTCACCGTTTGTTCTGGTTCGGGGTTAAGCTTTGGATATTCAACGAGTTGAATTAGAACAGGCTCCAGTTTGTTTTCGGATTTGTTGCTTGCTTCATCATCTGCTTCAGTTGTCACGTCATCTTCATCTTTCAAGCTTTCAATCAACACCTCAGATCCTTCGGACTCGGATTTACTTCTTTGAATTTCTTTGAATTTACGTTCATTTTCAGGTGAATGATCAAATTCATTAAAGTTTTTCGGTAAGGTTTGAGTGATTGAATTTGGCATTGGTTCATGAGTAAAACCCAACCCGGTTTTGTTTTTGTTACCTCTTTCATTAACGAGTTGTTCAACCATTGTTTTACAACTTTTAACCTTTTTCAGTTCAACTTGAGTGACTGCATGTGCAACTTTTTCTTGTTCAAAGTTCATTGTCATTTCTTCAAGTTGTTTGGTAACAAGTTCCAGTTCTTTTAAAGTTTTGTTCCATGATTCAGTTAGTGACAAAATCTTCTCATCAGAAATTTTGTGATCAATTTTAAGTTGTTCATGAATCTTTTCATGTTTGCTTAATTTGTCACCAATTTTAAATGAATGAGTTCGATAATGTTCTACTTGTTGAATGCATTGGTCAGAACATAACTTTTCTTTCACATCAGCAGGTAATGGAACATAGTTAGGGGGTAAGACAGTACTAACCTTTGGTTGTTCGGTAGATGAAGAAGACTCACTGGCTGTAGCCATTAGCGCAATCTCAGATTCTGATTCTTCAACTGGATCAGACTTTGCACTCCAGTCATAATCTTCTGAATCTTTACTCACATCTTCAGTCATCTTACCATCCCCTTCTTCAGACCAGTCTTCTTCTACTTCACATACCAGTGCCAGATTTGATGTAAGATCAGATGTGAATTGTTCTGCATAAGCACTCCAATCATATCCGTCTTTCACACTAACTACCAGTGCCTTCGTTTGGTCTTCTGGTTTCTTTCCTTCATCCTTCAATTCTGGCATAGGAAGACTTTGGTATGGCTTCTGAAAGTAACTTCTTTGTTGATAACTAGAAGACTGTTGCGAGCTTTGACCTTGACCTTGATTACTTGAACTAGCTTGATCATTGAAATTCTTGGGAGCTTTACATCTTCAGTCATCTTACCATCCCCTTCTTCAGACCAGTCTTCTTCTACTTCACATACCAGTGCCAGATTTGATGTAAGATCAGATGTGAATTGTTCTGCATAAGCACTCCAATCATATCCGTCTTTCACACTAACTACCAGTGCCTTCGTTTGGTCTTCTGGTTTCTTTCCTTCATCCTTCAATTCTGGCATAGGAAGACTTTGGTATGGCTTCTGAAAGTAACGTCTTTGTTGATAACTTGAAGACTGTTGCGAGCTTTGACCTTGACCTTGATTACTTGAACTAGCTTGATCATTGAAATTCTTGGGAGCTTTACATTCTCTTGAGAAATGACCATACTGGTTACAATTAAAACATCTGGCCTTTGATTTGTCAAATCCAACAGTTTTGTTTGCATGAGGTTTGTAGCTTCGGTTAACATATGCATGCTTCTGCGTTCTGTATGCAACCATGACCATTTGCCAATTCAGATCCATTTCTTCAACATCATCAGGATCCATCTCAAATAAGTCTTGAAGTACAACTTCCATTTGACTTAAGTGACTTCCTTGATATGCTTGAAAACTTGCCATAAAAGCAGTAAAGGCAGTTTTGGTCTCATCATCTTGCAACAGAATGTTCATTACGTCTTTCACCTTGGCTTGAACATTTGAACTTTGATTTTCTGATTGATTCTTCAGATTTTGACTTGGAACTTGAGCTCTTGGTGGAGATTGAGGTTGAGAATAAGTTGGTGAACTTGGAAAGTATGCTGAATCAGTATAGAAACTTGCACCAACGAATAAATCACCCTCATCTTCAAACTTCATTGCATCTTGTGCAAGAAAAACATTTTCCACAGTATTGGCAGGATTTACCACATACTTATATTGAGTTTGTGAGCTTGATCTATCAGTATTTCTCGATCCTTCATCAATCTCAACTTCTTCAATCTTTCCAATAAGCAGATCTAAATCCATTGGAAATTTCTCAGTATGCTTTAACAGAGTAACAGTCTGCTTCCATGATGATGGTAAAGCACATAACAAACGATCATTCAAGTCTTGAAGATCAGTCTTAACTCCGAGGTTTGACATCTCAGTAGTCAAGTGAACAAACCTGTTCATCATCTGATGTACTGTTTCTCCATTAATGTGCTCAAACAATTCCAATTGCCTTTTCAACTTTGATTTCTTCAAGCTTCTCAATTGTTCTCCTCCTTCACATATAGACTTTAATGCCTTGAAACATGTATAACCAGTCTGATATGCATCCAATCTAGACAGAACTTGGAGTGGCAGTCCCTTGCACATTAAAGAATAAGCTTTGCTATCATTCTTCACCTTTCTCAAATCTTCTGCTGACAGATTATCCTCTGGATAAGGTTCAGTAGAGTCTTTAGTGTAGGTACTTGCACTATCTGGAGCTGTCTGTGTTGGAATGTGAGGACCCTTTTCAATGGATTTCCATAAGTCATTGTCAATAGAACACAAGTGATGTCTCAACCTGATGGTCCAGTTCTTGAAATCTGCACGATTGACAAGTCTAGGAACACGATTATCAGAATCATCATTAGGAGCCATTTTAACAATTTTTAATGAAAATATTTTTGGTTTTTGTTAATTTTTGAAAAGAAATGATTAAAATACTAAAATAAAGACAAGTAATTAAAGACAAGATAAGAAACAAGTATTAAAAACAACTAAAATTGAGTCACACGGCAAAACAGTGAAAATCCTTCTTCACCCGGCTAAACAGTGTCTTTGTTCTTCACCCGGCAGGAAAAAGTCTTTACACGGCTAAACAGTTACACGGCTCAACAGTTGAAATACTTTTGTTCTTCACCCGGCAGAACAGTTACCCGGCTACAAGAAAAACTTTGACACGGCAATAATCTTGACCCGGCAGAATCTTGACACGGCAGAAGGCTTTACCCGGCTGAACAGTTGTCGATCACACGGCAGTTGTTAATCACCCGGCTACACAGTTGATGATTACCCGGCAGTATTTTGTTAATCACCCGGCGTAACAGTGTATCACCCGGCACAACAGTGTTTGATCCGGCTGAACAGTAACACCTTTTCAAGTCAAATTCTTCACCCGTCTAGCACAAAATCCTTTATACGGCAATACAGGACCTAATTTCTTCTCCAATCTAAGTCCAAGGAAATTGTCTAAGTCAAATTAATCACCCGGCAAGTTAATCTTCAACCAAGTTCATACTGTTCATCATCTTCTCCATGAAAATTTTCTGGGTTTTGTCTAAAACTTGTCCAATTTGTCCAAAATTCACACACAAGCTATGAAATGTTCCGATTATCAATCCCTTATATCAATCAATCCAAAACATGATCAAATTTGATGAAATTGAGCAAAAATTTGATCGAACAGTAACTTTTTCAATCTTCTTAATTCCTCAGATCTGATGATAATCTGATGGAATTTGCACAATCGTTGTGAAATAGGAGTGATTATGCTGATGAATCACAACTAAAAACACGAACAATTCATTCAGATCATGATATTTGAGCAATATTGATGTGTTTTGCTTAAGAACAGCGAAGAACACAATACCGAAAGCTCTGATACCAATTGATAGGTTCAATTGGATCGTTAATATTACTCACAATGATCAGAATAATTCGCACAAACAAACAGTTCAATCAAAAACACAATTCATACTAATAATTCTCTTTGTATATTGATGATCAAAGCAAATTTGTAGTACAAGTGCAGGAGAAATAAATCACACACAGTTAACTCTCTCTCTAACGTGTAATAGTGATCTAGCCTCTCTCCTAACACTCTCTCACTACATGCTTATAGCAACAATTACAAGTTTAAGGAATATAACAAAATAGACCCTAAACTATTTACAAACATATAAACAAAATACAAAGTAAATCTTAACTAGGAAATAGCCCTAACAGTTTGCAAAAGAGTTTAGAGTGATAAGGGTGATTAGAGATATTTTGATTAGTATATATAGATAAAAATTAGGGTTTTAACATTAAAGAAGTTAGTTAAGTGGAGGGAAATTGAAAATTTTCAATTTTAAATATAAGTGGAGGGAAATGAAAAAAAAATCAATTTTAACCCCTCAAATTTAGTTTTTTGTTATTTTTTAATTTGACCCGACCCGGTTCAACCCGAACCGAGTCGAACTGGATTAAAACAAATGTTATATATCGATACTCAAACGATTCCTATCAAATTTTCGACCCCCATAAAAAAAATTTCTGGGTACGCCACTGCTTGGGCTCGCCATTTTTATCAATAATTGTAAATTGTTGGTAATGCAAATTATGGTATCGTTTTTCCAATTCAAAATCCAAATTGTTTCTTGATACTTGTTTATCTGATTTATGCAACTTGACTGGTCTAGGAGTAAAATGATCATTGTGAAAATATTTGTTCGGTATTTCACTTGAGTCATAAGCAACAGATTTGTTCTTTCTGAAAATTCTCGATCCAGACGACGGTAAAACTTTTGAGTTTCGAAAACCAATTTGTTGATTTCTTTGAAATTGACTGTACTTTGGAGAGGTGTTTCGAAAGTAACATTCTGATGTGCTATGTTTTATGCAAATTGTTTCTTGATACTTGTTTACCTGATTTATGCAACGTGGCTTGTCTAGGAGTAAAACGATCATTGTGAAAATATTTGTTCGATATTTCACTTGAATCATAAGCAACAGATTTGTTCTTTCTGAAAATTTATCGATCCAGACGACCGTAAAACTTTTGAGTTTTGAAAACCAATTTGTTGATTTCTTTGAAATTGATTGTACTTTGGAGAGGTGTTTCGAAGTAACATTCTGATGTGTTATGATTTCTTTCATCACAAATTGCACAGTATTTGTTAAAATAACAATCCTCAGTTGAATGATTTCTCATGTCACAAATATGACAATACTTGTTAAAGAAACACTCTTCTGTTCGATGATTGTACATGTCACAACTATCACAATATTTCTGTTGTGCCTTTAACAACTCACACTTAACCCTTAATATTGATTCGAATTTAGAATTTGATATTGATTCAGTTTTAGGGGATTTTTGGTTAACGTGTTGTTTTGATGATTGATGTTTGTTGATTGTTTTTATTTGGACAAATTTGGATAAACCCTTATTGATTCAAAATTTTTATGTAGAACGGAAGAGTTTGATCCCGAACCTGCTTTCGGACCAGAGATTGGTTTCACCTTTGAGTTAGATTGGTTATATTCGAATTTGTTCATATAAAATTTAACAGCTGAAACAAATTTAACAGGTTTTAAAAACTTGTTGTTTTGTTTTTAATTTTGTTTTGGTTTTAATTCAGATTTTGAACTTTTTGGGGATGTCTTTGGAAATGAAGGAATTGAACTTTTGCTTTGACTTTGAATTTCAGCGATGACCTTCTGCTTCTGCATTTCCTTTTGCCATTTGATGAACTCGGGATTATTGAAACCATAATCTGATGATGAGTTATCATTTGATGAACTTGCTGACTTTGATTGTTCCTTCTTTCTATGATTTTCTTCAACAATTACTTATGAACCTTTAGCAGCATATATTTACTTCATTCTAGTCCTTGGATGATAAGACTATATCTTCATAGGATGACCATCTTAAATCTTGGCTTGATCAGTTTCGACAAACACTTCAACTTCACTTTCATCATCTTGACTATCAGAATCTGATTTCTTTTTAAGAAATTCTTTCAACCTTGCTTCATTTTCAGGTGAATGGTCATTGGTGTTGAAATTTTCTGGCAGAGTGTTAGTGATTGATTCTGGCATGGGTTCATGTGTAAACCCAAGTCCATTTTTTTCTTGTTTCGTCTCTCACTCACTGATAATGTGCAAAATATACATAAACCCCCGTGTTGCATTTGTTTACGTTTCATGTCGTTTCGGTTAAGTTTTTATAGCATTTTCTACACAACTGATGTTTTTATGTTTCGTAGGTCCCATGTTGAAAAAGAAATGGAAAGATGGCGGAAAATCGAATCCTTAGGAGAAAACGGGACGCGAAATGGAGCTACGAGGAAACTGTAGCGCGAAAACGAACGAAACCGGAACGAAAATGGACGGCGCAGCACGAACAAGGGTCCTGGCCGTACCTCGCGACCAGGAAGGCCCGTGTGGCCGCGCTACGTGGCGTGGAAGGTGTTTGTGGGCACGTGGTGTGCTGTACCACGCGGTGACGGATCCATTTCGTCGCCGCGCGACGCGACGACGCGTTTTTAACAGAAAGTTTCGAGTTTTTTTGGCCATGCACACTATATATTGACATATTATGAAACCATAGCCTCCTAGACATCATTAGGGAAGAATTGAAGGCGATTTTCAGCAACATTGAAGGTTTCGAACGGCTAAGAAGGTGAAATGAAGTGAACGGGAACGCGTAGGATCAAAGCCATCGTCTTGGTTCTTCCAGGTTTCATCATTCTCTTGTTTCTCTTTAATTCTATCATGTCAATTACTTTTAAACTTGTTTTTTCCATGTTGAATATGCTTGACTAAACATTTTTAGAACTACCTAGGCGTTGTGATGATTCGTTAACGTTAATTTGAATTCATGTTGGATTGTTGGTTTATGGTTTATGCTTGATTAAAGTTTGAATCTTTGTACTTGTTTGATGCATGATATATGTTTGCGTTGATTGAGTTAGTATTATTAATCCATGTGTTCTTGGTGATTGTCTATGTCACGGAATAGGGCTCGTTTAGTCATTAACTTGCGTTGTGATTATTATGGTTGATTTGCAATAAAACCATATGATTAATTATATTAGTTAAATCGATAATAACGTGTAGCTAACGTAGATATCCGTGAGGTGTTAGGTTGATAATAAGTCTCAGTTGCTTGATTTGCTAGGTTTAGGTTTTTGTGAAAATTCCGACATAGTATTAATTACCAATCTTGGTTGTTAAATCAAATGATTGGGTTCAAATGACTTTAAGGATCGTATCGTGAGATAGGTCTTTAGCGTGGGTCAATTAAGAATAATATGATTAGGTAACTGTGAGGAAACTTAATCCCATAACCGGTGTGCTAATAACTTAATAGTTACCCTTTAGGTTTCTTATCGAAAAGGGTCGAGGGTCTTAATTAGGGATATTTTTAAGTGAATAAGTTTAGATCCCGGTTCCATAAACGTTAGTCCAACATGAGTGATAACTCGAGTTCGCGATGATTCTAGCCTAGGTGGTTCGTCTTCATTTCTCTGTTTTAAATCCCTCTTTTAAATAGTCAGTTTCTATTTTTAGTAAGTTTCCAAATTTAGAAAGTTTTTTTTTAGCAGGTTACTATTTTTAGCAATAAACCCCCCCATCAAATAATCTTTCTAATTAAAGTTTGTGTCTTGTCAGCTGAGACTTAGTCAGTTAATTTAGCGTAATATATAGAGTATGTGGGTCAACACCCGGACTTACGTTTCACTATATTACATCCCACCGGTCCACTGCCGGTTGTGTGTGATTTAGTAGTTCGTCTAGGTTTTATAAATTTAAAGCTTTTTAGTGTCTTTTTTTATATATACGTTTGCACACATCACTCACCATTTTTTTACCATTGTTTTACAGCTTTTAACATTTGTCAATTCGACTTGTGTTACAGCATGAGAAATTTTCTCATGTTCAAGATTCTTTGAAAGTTCAGACTCTTGATGTTTTAATGATTCAATTTCTTCAAGTGATTTCTTCCAAGACTCTTGTATGGACAAGATCTTTATAGTTGAAACTTTGTGATCATCTTTAAGTTTATTATGCCTCTTTTCTTCTTTAACCAATTTCTCACAGATTCTAAATGAGTATGATTTGTAATGCTCAATTTGCTAAGCACAATCAGGTGAACACAATTTTTCTTTTACGGTTTCAGGTAGAGGAACATAGTTTGATGGTTTTTCAGATTTAGAGGATGAGGATTCAACCTTTATCTTTTCTGATTGAGCCATGAGTGCAACTTCTTCAGCCTTATTGCATTCCACTGCCAGATTAGCATCTTTAACTTGATTCATTTCTTCAGTTTGGATTTCAGCAATCAGATCGGATTTGTCACTCCAATCATATTCATTATCTTCCTCTTCAACATCATTGAGTTTAGGATCACTTTATTCCGACCAATCCTCTACACAAACTTTAGCGACTATTGCCAGATTAGATGTAAGATCAGAAGTAAACTGTTCTGCATATGCACTCCAATCGTATCCATCCATGATGCTTACAACTAGTGCCTTTTTGGATCTTCGATCTTCTTTGACATCAGACATGGGTAGACTTTGATAATGTACTTGAAATGATTGTTGAGGTCTTGGTTGAAAGTTCATGGTACTTGCGCTTGCTTGATGTGAGAAACTGTTTGAATTTTATTGTCCTCCTGATTGATGTTGCTTTGGAGCTTTGCATTCTCTTGAGAAATGACCATAACTATTGTACTTAAAACATCTTGATTTTGATTTGTCAAATCAAAAAGATTTGTTTGCACTGGCTTTAAAATTTATGTTCACATATGCATGCTTTTGGGTTCTATATGCCTCCATTACCATTTGCCATTGAGATCCATTTCTTCTACATCATTTGGATCCATCTCGAACAAATCATGCAAACTAAATTCTAAGTTAGTAAGATGACTACCTTGATATGCTTGAAAACTTGCCATAAAAGAAGTAAAAGAATTCTTTGTTTCATCATCCTGCAATAAATTGTTAATCACATCGTTCACTTTGCAAGAAATAACAGAGTTTAGAATAGGATTCAAAGACTGATTTTCGTTTGATTTCACATATTGAGTAGGTTGAGATTGAGTAGACTACGACTTAGTTGCTGATTGTGTAGGTTGTGCATTTGAGTAAAGTGACTCAGCAAAAAAACCAACTCCTACGAATAAATCTCCATCTTCACTCATTTCTTCCTTTTGAACCACAAAGGCGGCATTGTCACTTGTATTTGCTGGCGAAGTCACAAATTTGTACTGAGATGACGATACAACATGACCATTGTTTCTTGAAATCTCATCGATTTCAACAAATTCAATTTTGGTATTTAGCATGTCCATATCCATAGGAAATTTCTCAGTATGCTTCAATAACGTAACTGTGTGCTTCCAGCTTGATGGTAAAGCATTAGACAATCGATCATTCAGATCCTTCAGATCATTCTTGATTCCAGCAGTTGACATTTCTTGAGCTAATTGCATTAAACGGTTCATCATTTGATGGACATATTCTCTTGATATGTGCTCAAATAATTCAAGTTGTCTCTTCAACTTTTGCTTCTTCAAAGATTGCAATTCTTCCCCTTCGTCATAGATTACTTTAAGTGCCTTGTAAAGATTATATCCAGTTTGATAGTTTTCAAGTCGAGTTAACACTTGAAGAGCTAAGCCTTTGCACATAAGTGAGTATGCTTTGATATCAATCTTTACTGTCTTCAAATCTTCACCTTCTAAGTCATCTTATGGATATGGTGTAGTTTACTCTTTAGTGTGTGTCACACTATTAGTATATGGTACAACTAATTGAGTAGGAATGAATGGACCTTTTGTTGGGGTTATTTGAAGATGTCACTTTCCAAATATAAGCGAGTGAAGATATCGAGCATCATCACGAGCAAGCATGGGTGAAGACATCTTATGTATTTGTCTAAGAATATTTGTGTAATCGTTTCGTGCTAAATGCGCATTTGTGCTTACTTGCATGTGTTTAGGTTGAAATGTAAGGTGAATGGTATGGACTATAAATACCATCACCTAGGTCATTTATTAAAGAGTTGCCGGCATTTCATTCCATATCCTTTGTAACCTTCATTGATCAATACACTTAGCCTATTCATATTATCATCATCTTCATCATACCTTGCATTGATCTTCATGAACATTCAAGCATCAACACGTGATTAGTGAGATTCCACATCACTGATCGTAAACAGCATCCCTAAACAATCTCAGATCTAGATCCAAGCTCGGTTCGTCTCGAACTATCAATTGGTATCAGAGCAGTTGGTACTGTGTTCTTCGCTATTCATCAAGCAAAAACATATCAATACTGCTCAAATCATGATCTGAATGATTTGTTGCTGTTTTTGGATCTGATTCATCATCTTAATCATTTCTAATTCACAACAATTGTGCAGATTCCATCATATTTCATCAGATCTAGGGAATTAAGAAGAAAAGTGAAAAATACTGTTTGATCAATTTTTTGCAAAATTCATAGAAAATTGATCATGTTTGAGATTGATTGATATTGAGGATTGATAATCAGTATAAATCACTGCTTGTGTGTAATTTTTGGATGATTTGGACAAGTTTTGTTAAAATTCAGTAAAATTACAAAACCCACTTGAATTCAATGAAACATTGTCTAAATACTCTTAACACACAATAACAAAGATCAAATCAACACAAACACAGGTAATCAGTCTACAAAGATGATAATAATAAGCTCCTAGCACCTCAGCCGTCACACACACACAATTAGGGTTTGATAAACTTGCAAAACTTGTATTTAAAATGAGAAAACATTACATTACATAGAACATACATAGGTTCGCTGACAGTGAATCTGTCACGCAAACCTATCAGCTTCACCGGGCATAAAACAGATTCGCCCGGCGACTGATCTAATCTAAAGTCTATTCTAATCTAGACTTCCGGGCGAACCTATAGGTTAGCCCGTAGGTTTGCTAGTTACATTTAGAACAAAATAAATAACAAATCAAAAGTAACACCGACATGCCGGTGAGTCCAACCTACATGTACTATGAATACTCCCCCTAGGTTGGACCTCACCTGGGGAAGTCTTCTGTTTAAGCTCCGTCTCTTTCCAGCTTTAAAGATTCTCAATGAATGCTCCAGCCCTCTATTCAATTCCGGCCAATGGATTAGTAACATCTTCAGATCCGGCCTCTTCACTTTCACTATAATCCAATAACGATTCAACAAACTGTGCTTCGGTGACCACAGTATCAGGCATATCAGTTTCAATGATCTCCTCCTGAACATCTACCGTCTGCTCCTCACGTTTCACTTTAGATCCACTAACTTCCTCCTCGACAAGCTTTTCAAATCTCTTCTCAATCGATTGATCCGGTTGTTTGGATAGATCATCCATCTCTAAATTCAAATCATCAGTCCTCCTTAGCCTCTCATTTACCCTTCTCAACTCAGCACGTACCCCCGGGCTTTATTCGCAACTCTCACAAATAAGCTGGCTTCTGTTTTGGTGTCATCTCTAGTCCCGTGCTTTATCTCATTCTCACACAACACCTTCAAATCTTCATCACAGAAGGAGAAGATCTCCATTGGGTCAAACAGTCTAATTTCTGGACGATCTTCCCCCTTTAATCTGATTATCGCTTCACCAGTGCTATTATCATAGAACCACTTCACAAACTCTTGCAATCTTTTTGGCTGAGTATCAGGAACCCTCACTCTGTTCATAATCTTTGGAGCAGCCACTTTCAAAACGATTTTTCCTTTCCACGACACCCAGTGCTTATCTCTCTTGTATCTCCTCCTCATTGGCTTTTGATACCTAAATTCAATGAAGTTTTCTTCAGCGGCCCTTTTAATTGCAACCTCAAATGCACTAGCTCTGCCACTATCCTCTTTGCCAAGCAGAGGGAGTTCAGCTAATCGCCTCAGATCCCATCTGGGCAGTGTAGCAAAATGTTTTCTGTTCTTTATATAGCAGATATCTTCCCCTTTCCTCTTTATCATATACGCATCAATCTGAGAGTTGTATTTCCATGCAATAATCTGTCTATCCATCTAGATGGTGTTTGGTTCATACAGGTGTTTAAAGATTGGGACTTCAGAAGTAATCTCTTCATCCTTTTTGAACCATTCGAATTTGTCTAGATCAATGTGCTCAAGCAAATAAGTCACCGCCTTATCTTCAACATTGTATTGTTCTGGTTCATCCTCTGGATCATCCTCTACTTCCTCTTCACTTCCCATATCTACATCCACATATGGTTCATCTATCAGACTAAAGTTTACATTAGAACCACCAATAACCACCGAACCTGTAAATGCATCAAGGTTTATGTCCATATCTTCGTCATAAACATCTTTAACACCTTTTTCTCTTGATTCAGCTCTAACACCATAATCCATTAACGGATACTTTGAAGCATCCGTTAAACTGTTCAGCTCCCATTCAGTCATTGCACAAAAAAATTACCTTTCTTTCTCTTTCAAACTATTTAATTCCTTGAAGATGCAAACAATTAGACATTGTTGATCCTTGACCATCATGGCCATACCTTTGATCACACCCCCTTTTTCTTTGTCCATCTTTTCCAACTCTGCATATTTACCTTTCAGATTTTCCAACTTAGTCTTGACCTCAGTATCAGTTTCCCTACAACTGGTTTCTTGTTGCAATTTTGATCTCTTTTCATTTTCGGCCGTAGAGACATCAGTTTTTCTCTTTGTCCTCCTCTCCCTACCAGCATCTAACTCAGCCTGGACCTCATCGATCTCCTTATCCAGCGATTATTCCTTTTCTTTTGCATATGGTTTTCTCTTTTTCAGCTTCTTTTAAACTTCCACAACATTCTCACCAACTCTCTTCTTCTCAATCTCCTTCAGTCTTTGTATATGTACCCATCTATCAGCCGGATACATGTTCTCCCACAAATACGATATCCTCCCCGCACAATCATGTCTCACAGCTTTAAGGTCACTGAAGATTTTGATATTCATCGGCCAAATACTGAGGGTTTCTCCAATTACAGGCAGATCATGCTTTATATCATTGAGAATCATTTGGACAACCCTTGGATATAGCAACCACTTATCTTTCTTTGCAGCATGAATGTTCTCAATCATATAGTTAAAGATCAGCTTTGCCAAATTTGCTTTCTGCCCTTTGCAGAACAACACCATCGCCCTTGCCCAATCAAGATTTAATCCGTCAGTACCTCCCTTCCTGTGATCAAAACACATAATAAATACGTGGGCGATGTATCTCCATTCCTTGATCGGATATGACTTAACAAATTCCATCTTTTTCTCTCCAGGCATTGGGCCCTCATACCTCAGCAGTCATCTTTACCTCATTACCAACATCTCCTTCAAGTTTCAAAATTCTTGCCAAATCAGCTTCAGTAAAAACAACATCATGACCTTCAACCATTGAACAAATCTTTGATGGTTGTTCAGCAACGTTTAATATTGCGTTCCTCCAAAAATCACGAACGTGTAAGTTGTACACGTCGGAGAATGCGATATAGCATAATGAATCCGAGAAGATTTGAGCCATCTGATGCAATCCTTGTACACTGTGGCTTTTTCATGGTTCTCGTTCAACAACGCGCACATATTATGCTTCTTCTCGAAATATAATGTAGACATAATGCCTGAAACAAAAACGGAAGTTGATCAGAAAAATAAGTTTAGAACAGTTTATAGGTTCGCTTGAGTGTAAAAGATTCGCTGAAAAGCGAAACTATAATTAGACTGCAAAACCTATAGATTCATCGGCATACAAATCTGACACAAAGTCTCGGGCGAATTTATAGGTTCGCTAAGAACAGTCGGGCGAAGCTATGCTCATACACGGGCAGCATAACGGCATAGGTTCGCTCGAAAATTTGAACTTTCGTTCAGGTTCGCCAGACGAACACTAGATTCGCTCGAACCCTAGATTTTAAAAAATTGGCAGAAACAATAATATTAACCAATAAGAACAAACCAAACATGCATTTAATTATAAGACGAACACATCGGAACAGAATTTTATCAATATTCATCCGCAGCAAGTTCAAACAATCAGAGACAAGTTAATGGGTTCGAATGGATTTAGACAGCTTAGAACACCATTAAAACAAGGTGATTTGGATTAAAGGCACTTGCGTTTACATACCTGAAGGAATTAAAACGATTCAATTTGTAATGAAAGGCCTTAAGCAAGATTCGAACTTGAGACTTTTGAAACAAACCGGTTACAGTGACAGCGAATGTGTTAAATGGATTCGCAGAAAACATATATATACAGCCTTAGTTTCGCTGAAAATGCAACGGAGCGAACCTCAGATTCGCTCGGAGCTTAAGGTCAAGAAAAGTCAAGTGACTTAAATCAGTTCCGGGCGAACCTGTAGGTTCGCTGTCAGTTTCGCTGGATTGAAAATTAAATAAAATATTTTTGGTTTTTTTTAAGTTAGATTTCCTTTAAGAATCCATGAAAACGCCCCACAATTTCAACGCACAAAAACAAAATTTAAATGAAAAAGATAGACTAAAAGGAAAAATAAAAATAAAAATAAAATTAAGTAAAACTAAAGTTAAAACAAAAGAATGATATATATATATATATATTTTCTTGACGATTTTCGAGCAGAATACGGAGAATCATAGATTGGCGGGATTGCAGATATGTTTGTCCATTTAAACCCATGTTTTATTCTTTTTAACAAGAGATCTGCAGCTTCATTTATCATGTTTTGGTTTGATTGAAGAAACTCAGGCAACTCGGTCCCCACAGACATCTTGGTAAAGAAACTTGTCCTATCATTAGGGTTTATAGAGCAATATGATTGACTTTGCTTGAATTTCTTTTGGAACAATTCTTGAATATTAATCAATTCATGAACCTCTTTTGACTTGATGCCATTTGGCATTTTGGGAGTAGAGCTTTTCGACAATGATTCTTTGATGTTTGAACACATTGCGACTTTATTATTTGGGAAACTCAAATGGTTAGAGCTCCAGGTCTATACCGACGTATAACAGAGGAGATAAACATTTGCTAACTAGAAACTCACTCAGAGGCTTTTCTGAAGAGCAACACTAGCAGCTTTTTTTTAATTTTATTTGCTAACTAGAAACTCAATTTAGGGCTAGGGTGAGGGTGATTTGGGATGTTTTAGGGGAATCAAGGCAAAGATTTGACGCCCTCAACCCATTTCTAACAAGGACTTGTAACATTGTGCAGACCAATCATGTCAATGAGATAATCCTCATTGCCGAGTTCTTGAACTTTATGTTTGGCTACACAATCACTGCTTACTTCATTTTCGGGCTGAGCCTATCTTGCATATCCCAAACACAATACTTCTGACCTCCTTCAAAGTCTCTTCAACATCAATTCAAACAAGAATCCTGAAATAGCAAAATTTGAAAAACTATGAATAGTTGATCTTTAATATCTCCCCAAAATTTCTATATGATAGCTATTTAATAGGAAATTTTTGTTTTTCAAGAAAAGAAATGAAATAAAATAAAATAAAAGGAATAAAAAAGAAGGAGCGAAGAAATATGTGACAACCGGATACTCAAGGAAAATGAAAAGAAAATATATATTTACATATTTACAAGGCCATTTTTCTTAGAAGAAGGTTTTCAAAAAGATATCAATCACAACATGGAAATCAGTTTATAGAAACGTGGTTTATCAAATGTTTTTGTGAAAAGATCTGCTTTTTGCTTTCTGGTTTCAATTGGAATGATATTAATGAACCCCTTTTCTTGTGCATCACGAATGGCATGAATTCTTGTTTCAATGTGCTTGGTTCGTGTGTGATGGATTCGATTCTTGGAAATTCCGACAGCAGCTTCATTGTCACAGAAAAGTGGTGTATGAAGGAAGTTGATGCCGTAATCCATCATCTGGTGCTGAATCTAGACCACTTGGCAGCAGCAGCTTGAAGCAGCAATGTATTCAGCTTCTCCTGTGGACAAGGAGACTGTTGTTTGCTTTTTTGCTTTGCCAGGAAACAAGACATTCACCTAGATATTGACATCCACCAGTTACTGATTTTCTGTTTATCCTGCAACCAGCATGGTCACTGTCAGAAAAAGCAAGTAAATCAAAGTTCCCACCTTTTGGGTACCAAAGCCCCAAACGAGAGGAACCCATAAGGGGTAACGAAAAATGCGTTTAACGACTTTTTTCATGCGATTCTTTAGGGTTGGCCTGGACACGAGCACAGTAGCACACAACAAATGTAATATCTAGTCGGCTTGCAGTCAGATACATGAGAGATTCGATCATCGAGCGTAATGGTGAGCATCCACCGGATTCCCATTATCATCAGAAGTAAGGCATGTTTGAGCAGTGAAGGGAATTAGTTCAGGAGAAGAATCCTCCATGCCAAACTTTGTAAGAATTTCTTTGATGTACTTTTCTTGGTGGATAAGGATTCCATCAGGCTTCTGTTCCACTTGCAGCCCCAAGAAGAAGCACATTTCACCCATGATAGTCATTTCAAAGTGATCCATCATTACTTTCTCAAATTCTCTACACAGCTCCTCATTTGTCGAACCGAAGATAATATCGTCCACATACACTTGAACTATCAGAATCTCACCATTAACCTCCTTCTTGAAAAATGTCATGTCTATAGTCCCATGAGAGAAACCTTTGCTGAGCAGATATTGTGTCAGAGTTTCGTACCAGATTCATGGAGCTTGATGCAACCCATATAGGGATTTATCAAGGTTGTACACCTTTGAAGGAAAATCTGGGTCCTCGAAACCCGGTGGTTGACATACGTAGATCTCCTCATCAATATCTCCATATAGAAATGCGCATTTCACATCCATCTGATAGATTTTAAAGTTCTTGTTAGCAGCATGTGCAAGAAAGATTCTAATGGCTTCAAGACGAGCGACAGGAGCAAAAACTTCAGTGTAGTCAATCCCTTCCTCTTGAGCGAATCCTTGAACAACCAATCTGGCCTTGTTTCTAATAACAACACCGCGATCATCTGGCTTGTTCAGAAATACCCACTTAGTACCAATGGGGCACTTATTTGAAGGAAGATCAACAAGTTCCCAAACTTTTAGCTTCCTAAATTGTTGTAATTCCATTTACATGGCATCAACCCAACTAGGATCTTCAAGTGCTTGTTTGTAATTCTTCGGAACGACTTGTGCTAAGAAAGCAGCATAGAGACACTCATTAATCAAAGCACTCTGACTCCGAGTCCTCACACCATCAGTAATTGATCCAATGATATAATCATGAGGATGATCTTTTAAGGTTTTGAAGTTTGTGTTAAGCAACATTGGGTTTGATTGTGATGAGGATGCTTGATTTGAAGGTTGAGATTCCAAGCGAACCTATAGGTTCGCCCGTAGGTTCGCTAATTACAATAAAAGCAAAATACATAACAATCAAAAGAAACACCGACATGCCAGTGAATCCAACCTACATGTACTATCAAAGATGTTGATGAACATGATGAACAGGATGAAGATGTACTAGATGGGTGATTAATTTTGACTAAGACAAATCTCTGGACTTAGTTTTTGAACAAATTAGGTTCCTGTGTAGCCGTGTGAATTAATTTTGTCTAGACGGGTGAAGAATTTTCATGTGAAATTGTGTCCTGTTGTGCCGGGTGAACAATTGTACAGTCGAGTGAAAAACATTTTACTTGTGTTGTAACTATTCAGTCGGGTGATCAACTTTCTATTCAGCCGGGTCATCATTTTTCTGCATGTCAAGTTCTTGCCGGATGAAAATTGATACTGTTCAGTTAAGTGATTACTATTCAGCCGTGTCAAGATTAGCCGTGTCAAAGTTATCACTGTTCAACCGTGTGACTATTTAGCCAGGTGACATTGTCAGCCGCGTGAAGACTTTTATTGTTTGAAGACTTCCAACTGTTCAGATTTGTGACTTCATACTTGTACTATTTAGCCAGGTGAAGAAGAAAAATCATTGTTCAGCCGTGTGAAGTGTTCACTATTCAGCCGTGTGATTTGTTTTGTTTCTTCAAACTTTATTGTCTTAATTTGTTACGGTTTAGTCACATCAAATCTTATTTCTTTACTTAACAATTAGTTTTCATTTTGAAATTTTAAATGTTTCTTTTCAAAAATCAACAAAAACACAAAAATATTTTCTTTTAAATTTAAAATGGCACCTATTGATGATTCAGATAATCATGTACCGAGGTTAGTTAACCATGCAGATTTCAAGAATTGGACAATCAGATTGAAACACCATCTATGCTCTATTGATAATGATTTGTGGAAGTCTATTGATAAAGGTCCTCATATTCCTACTCAGACTGCTCCTAACAGTGCAAGCACTTACACAAAAGATTCAACTGAACTGTATCCTGAAGATAATCTACAAGGTGAAGACTTACGAAAGGTCAAGAATGACAGTAAGGCGTATTCCTTAATGTGTAAAGGGCTACCACTTCAAGTGTTGTCAAGACTGGATGCTTATCAAACTGGCTACACATTATTCAAAGCATTGAAATCAATTTATGAAGGAGGAGAACAGTTAAGAAGTCTTAAGAAGCAGAAACTTAAGAGACAATTAGAACTGTTTGAGCATATTTCTGGAGAATCTGTACACTAAATGATGAATAAATTTGTGCATCTAACAAATGAGATGACAAATGTTGGTGTCAAGACAGATCTTCAAGACTTGAATGATAGATTATTGTGTGCTCTTCCATCCTCATGGAAACAAACAGTGACTTTGCTGAAGCATACAGAAAAGTTTCCAATGGACTTAGATCTTCTTATAGCAAAGATTGAAGAAATACTGACATATCAAGTTCTCATGCTCAGTATAAGTTTGTGGTGAATCCTTCAAATACAGTTGAGAATGCATTTCTTGCTCAAGATGCTATTAAATCTGATGATGAGGGTGATTTGTTTGTTGGTGCTAGCTTTTACACTGATTCATCGTATCAATCAAGTTCACCAATTTACTCTCAACCTCAATCTCCACCAAGAGTTCAAGTTCAACCAATGAAATCTCAAGCAGAAAGTCAAAGTTCAAGTTCAACAGTTCAAGAAAAGTAAAAGATGTCATGAACATCTTGTTACAAGATGATGAGACTAAGAATGCTTTCACTGCATTCATGGCAAGCTTTCAGGCTTATCAGGGAAGTCATTTGACTCAATTAGATGTTGTTCTTCAAGACCTATTTGAAATGGATTCTGATGACGTTGAAGACATGGACTTAAACTGGCAAATGGTTATGGTTGCATACCGAACTCAGAAACATGCTTATGTTAGCCGTAGTTACAAGCCAAATGCAAACAAGACTGTTGGTTTTGACAAGTCAAAGCCTAGATGCTTCAATTGTAACTGATATGGTCATTTTTCGAGGGAATGTAAAGCTCCTAAGAATCAGAGTTATAATGGTCAAGCGAGTTCAAGTGGATAGAATCAGCATCAAGGCCAAAGTCAGAATTCACAACAGTCTTCAAGCTATCAGAACAGAAATCAAGGATTCATTCAGAAGCCATATCAAAGTCTTCCAATGCCAGAACTGAAAGATGAAGGTAAATAGCCTGAAGATCAGAACAAAGCACTAGTGGTTAGTGTCAAAGAAAGATACTACTGGAGTGCTTATGTGGAACAGTTTACAGCTGATCTTACTTCAAGTTTGGCACTTGTCTGTGAAATTGAGGAAGAAGACTGGTCTGAAGAAAGGGATTTTCAAGTGGTTAATGATGTCCGTCAAGATTCAGATGAGTATGATTGGAGTGCAAAGTCAGATCCAACTGAAGAATCTGAATCAGAGATTGCTCTTATGGCTACATCAGAAGAGTCTTTCTCATCTGCTGAGTCAAATCAACCAAAGGTTAGTATCGAACTACCCCTATTTATGTTCCTATGCCAGATGCTGTGAAAAACAGGTAATGTTCTGAAGAAATTGTATCAAACAGGTGGAAGATTATCGAAATCATTCATTTAAAATTGGTGATAAATTAAGTAAACATGAAAAAAATTCATGAACAACTTAAAATTGATCACAAAATTTCTGATGATAAGATATTGTCACTTAAAGATTCATGGAACAAAACCTAGAAAGAACTAGAACGTGTAACAAAACAACTTTTAGAAATGACAGAGAACTTTGAACAAGAGAAAGTTGCACATGTTTTTGACACAAGTAGAATTGTCAAAAGGGAAAAGTTGTAAAACAATGGTACAAGAACTGGTAAGTGAAAGAGGAAACAAAAACAAAACAGGGTTGGGTTTTACACATGAACCAATGCCTAAATCAATCACTTCAATGAATTTGATCATTCACCTGAAAATGAACAAAGATTCAAAGAAATTCAAAAGAGTAAATCTGAATCCGAAGGATCTGAAGTGTTGATTGAAAGTGTTGGTCCATAATGATCGTGATTTCAGTGCTTTGTTGACTTGTTTAACACAAATATGTCCGAAACTTGAAGAACAAAGTGAATATTAACCAAACAACCCAATAACAAGATCTAACACACAATCGAGGTTAATAAGCTACAATGATAAGTAAAATAAGCTCCTAGCACCTCAATAGAACGATTACACAACACAAATCAGTGAGAAATAGTCTTGGTAGAAGATGTGCAAAAGTTGTATAAATGTGAAGATAAGGTTACAATATATAGTAGTGATAGGTTCGCTGATAGATTCGCTCTAGCGAATCTATTCAGCGAACCAACACAGGTTCGCTGGGCACATAGGTTCGCCCAGTCGATACCTTAATACAAAAGACAATCTGACCTGCGGGCGAATCAATAGATTCGCCCGTAGGTTCGCTAGAACTAATAACATTACAAGTCAAACAATTACAAACAAAAGTAACACCGACAAGCCGGTGAGTCCAACCTATACATAGTGACTATCAATACTCCCCCTAGGTTGGACCTCACCTGGGGAAGTCTTCTGATTAGCTCCGACTTTATGGCTTCAAAGATGTTCGATGAACGCTCCTGCCCTTTCTTTGATCCCGGCCATTGGGTTTGTATAGTCTTCAGTTCCGGCCTCATCTTCACTCAGATTTAGCATTGAATCTACGAACTCAGCTTCTGCGACCTCTGTATCAGGCTCAAGTTGAACTGTTGTTTCCGCCTGTTTCTCTGCAGTTGGCTCCTCGCTTTCAACCTCCAAATCAATCACTTCTACAGGTTTCTCAAACCTCTGTTCAATAGATCGATCAAGCTGTCTTGTCAGATCATCCATGTCCATTTTCAGGTCATCCGTCCTCCTCAACCTCTCATTTACAGCTTTAAGTTCAGCACGAATCCCCCGGGCTTTATTTGCGACCTTTACAAACAGGTTCGCTTCAGCAGCAGTGTCATCTCCAGCCCCGTGCTTTATCCTGTTTTCACACAAAACCTTCAAATCTTCGTCACAGAAGGAGAAGACCTCCATAGGATCAAACAAACGTATTTCAGGACGGTCTTCCCCTTGAAGTCTGATGATGGCCTCCCCAGTGCTATTGTCATAAAACCATTTGTTGAAATCCTGCAATCTGGGAGGCTGTGTTTCTGGGACCCTGACCCTTGTCATCACTTTCGGAGCAGCTATCTTCAACACAATTTTCCCTTTCCACGACACCCAATGTTTATCCTGTTTCTGTCTCATCCTCCTCGGTTTTTGATATCTAAACTCAACAAAATCAGACTTAGCAGCTTCCCTGATCGCAGCTTCAAACGCACAAGCTCTGCCGCTTTCTTCCTTCCCTAGTAGTGGTAGCTCTGCCAGCCTTCGCAAGTCCCAACGAGGAAAGGTGGCGAAGTGCTTTCGGTTCTTGACATACGTAATGTCACCACCCCTCCTTTTAATCATATACGCCTCCACCAAACAGTTGTACTTCCATGCTATGATCTGTCTATCTTGCTGTTTGGTGTTGGGTTCATCTAAGTGTTGGAATATCGGAACCTCAGGCACCACAGCTTCTTCCTTCCTGAACCATTCGGATTTGTCTAATTCAGCATGCTCGAACTGATAGCTCATCCCTTTTTCCTCAACTTTGTATATTTCCGGCTCGTCATCCAAATCTTCCTCGCTTCCAGCATCAATATCAGTATCAGGTTCATCTACCAAAGTATAATCCACACTAGTTCCACCTACCACTTCCTCTCCCTCAAACACATCCAAATTAATCCCCATTTCCTCATCAAATACCTCCTCAGCTTCTTCCTTACTTTTGTCACCAAAGTCAACATCCATTAACGGATATTTTGCAATATCCGTTAAGGAGATCAGTTCCGCTTCAGACATAGCCGGTTCAGTTCCAGCATTCTCCTTCAAACTGTTCAACTCTTTGAAGATCCTAACCAACAGACACTGCTGGTCCCTCATCATTCTTCCCATCTCGTATATCACCGTCGATTTCTCTGCATTTTGCTTTTCAAGTTCTTCATGTTTACCTTTTAGTTCAACCAATTCTGCTTCCAGTCTCTCAACAACACCCTTTAATTCATCAGTTGATCCACCCGATGTACCCCCGGTATCATGCCTAGCCTTCTTTGACCCTTCAGCGTTTGTATCAGACCTCTTCTTTGTTCTCAGTTCTCTACCAGCATCTATCTCGGCTTGAATCTCATCAACCTCCCTATCAAATGAATAATCTTTCTCTTTGGCATAGGCTTTCCGTTTCCTGATCTTCTTCTCGACCGCCTCTATATTTTCTCCACCCCTTTTTCTCTCCGACTCCATCAGCCTCTGTATATAAACCCACCTTTCAGCACTGTACATGTTCTCCCACAGATAAGCAGTTCTTCCCACACAGTCTGACCTCACCGATTTACAATCTTTGAATATCCTGGAATGCATATCCCAGATTTTCAACTCAGCTCCAACTATCGGCAGATCGGGCAGTTTGTCATTCAGTACCATCTGAATGAATCTTGGATACATCAACCATTTTGCCCCTTTGGTAGCATGGATGTTCTCAAGAATGTAGTTGAAGATCAGCTTAGCAAGATTTGCTTTCTGCCCTCGGCAGAACAGCACCATGGCTCGAGCCCAGTCCAAGTTTAACCCGTCCGTGCCCCCTTTCCTATGATCCAGGCACATGATAAACACGTGAGCGATGTACCTCCACTCCTGGATCAAGTAGGATTTGACAAACTCCATTTTCTTTTCTCCGGGCATCGGACCCTCATACCCCGCTGTCCGGAATGCCCCATAAACTTCTTCAGCCGTCATATGGACCTCCTCACCCACATCATCCTCTAGCCTCAAAATCCTAGCCAGATCGGCTTCAGTAAATGCCAAGTCGTGGCCACAGACATTGGCACAGATACGTGACGGCTGTACCGACACGTTCATGACCGCTGTTCGCCAGAAATCCCGAACATGCGTCTCATATATAGTAGGTGAGTGTGAGATGGCATAGTGTATATGTGACGACTTCAGCCATTTGATAGCGTCTCGATAGCTGCTGGCCTTTTCAAAGTTTTCGTCGAGTAAAGCACACATGTTGTGCTTCTTCTCAAAGAATAAGGTCGACATTTTGCCTGAAAAATAAACGGAGATTGATCAGAAACGAAGATTTGAAGAACAGTAAATAGGTTCGCTGGAAATTAGGTTCGCTGGTATAGCGAACCTGAGATTTTGGCACCAGAACCTATAGATTCGCTGACATGAAAAATCAGTCATTGTTGTCGAGCGAATGTATAGGTTCGCTAGAAACAGTCGGGCGAATCTATGTTGTTGCGCGGGCAGCATAACGACATAGGTTCGCTCGAAGTTTTGAACTTTCGTTCAGTTTCGCCAGACGAACACTTAGGTTCGCTGGAAACCCTAGTTTTTCAAAAAAACAGCCAGAATCTCAATCAATCAACCATTATCAAGCAAATAAAGCAACAACAGGTCGAAATAAACAATAAACGAGGCTATTATGAAGAAAGTCCCTAACATTTAACACCAAAACAGTCTTTGTTTTTCACGCAATCACAAATTTGACAGATTGACAGGTTTGTAGTGCGATTAAGAGTTTAAAAAGGAGATTAAGTTGAAATCGATCACATACCAGACTATAACGTGATGTTTAATGTTTGAAAAGGCTGTGAAATAGTGAGAATCGAACGTTTGGTGTTTGGTTTTTGAAAGATCGTGCTACAGTGCAGATGAACAGCGAATAAGTGAGAAAAATTCGCTGTCACAGTATATATATACATCCATAGGTTCGCTGGCAGACAGACCAGCGAACCTTAGGTTCGCCGGAAGACCAAAAGACAAAGTCTCCGACTGGTTCGCTAGCAGGTTCGCTGACACATAAACAAGGATGTTTCATGTCAGCGAAACAAAGAGGATCCGGGCGAACTTTAGGGGCCAAGCGAACCTGTAGCTTCGCCATAGGTTCGCTAGACAAACAACAAAATATTTTTGGATTTTCTTAAAATTTTAAAATCTTTGTAAATCCGTAAATACGTCCCACGATATCAACGCTCCAAAAATAAACATATACACGAAAAATCCTAAAATTTGTAATAAAAATAAAAAAAAATAAATAAAAATAGAATAACAGGAGACGGTTTTAAACGCTAGAAAGGATATATATTCTTCATGATGTTTTGAGTAGAATCCGGAGAATCATCGATTGGCGGGATTGCAGATATGTTTGTCCATTTAAACCCATGCCTTAGTCCTTTCAACAAGAGATCAGCAGCTTCTTTTATCATGTTTTCGGTTTGATTGAAGATTCTCTGGCAACTTGGTCCCCACAGACGTCTAGGTAAAAAGAACAAGTTCTGTCATCAGGGTATATCTGAGCAATATTATTGACTTTGCTTGAATTTCAATGATCAACTTTTGAATGTTGACCGATGCATTAGCTTCTTTTGACACTTGTGCAGTTTTTGCATCTTTTCATTGTGAGTGGAGCTTGTCAGCAATTGATTCTTTTGAATACAATGCGACTTATTATTTGGGAAACTCAAATAGTCTAGAGCTCCAGGTCTATACTGACGTATAACAGAGGAGATAAACATTTGAGCATGCTCGGTGAATCTTCAGGTCAATACTTCCGTATAGCAGAGAAGATCCACCAACTCCAGGTCAATACTTCCGTATAGCAGAGGAGTTAAGCACTTGACTCAAGACGTTCTGAGGAGTTAACTAGTAACTCACTCAGAGGCTTTTCCAAAGAGCATCACTAGCAGCTTTTTATATTATTTGTTTTGCATACTAGAAACTCGATTCGGGGATAGGGCGAGGGTGATTTGGGATGTTTGGGGAAATCAAGACAAAGATTTGACGCTCTCAACCCATTTTTGACAGAACCATTATCTTTGTGCAATCCAATCACGTCAAGGAGATAATCCTTGCTGTCGAGATCTTGAACGTTATGTTTGGCTACCCAATCACTGTTTACTTCGTTTTCGGGCTGAGCCTATCTGACATATCCCAAACACAATGCTTCTGACCTCCTTCAACGACTTTTCAACATCAATCGAAACGGAGATCCTGAAATAGCAAAATTTGAAAAACTATAAATAGTTAATCTTTTATATCTCCCCCAAAATTTCTATATAATAGCCGTCTAATAAGAAATTTTTGTTTTTCAGATTTTCTTAATATATATATATATACATAATTAAAAGAAAAAAAATAAAAGAAGATAAAATAAAATGACGGAGCAATGAATCGAGTGACCCACGGATTTTTCAAAGAAGAAAAAGCAAAAGAAAAAGTTATTTACGTATTTACAAAAGGATTCTCACAGAAAAGGTTTTCAAAAAGATATAAGTCCAAGCATGGAGATCAGTTCATAAAAACGTGGTTTATCAAAAGTTTTTGTGAAAAGATCAGCTTTTTGCTTTCTAGTTTCGATAGGAATAATATCAATAAACCCCTTTTCTTGTGCGTCCCTGATTGCATGAATTCTCGTTTCAATGTGCTTGGTTCTAGTGTGATGAATCGGATTCTTGGCAATTCCAACAGCAGCTTCATTATCACAAAAAAGTGGCGTATGAAGAAAGTTGATGCCATAATCCATCATCTGATGTTGAATCCACAGCACTTGGCAACAGCAACTTGAAGCAGCAATGTATTCTGCTTCTCCTGTGGACAGAGAGACGGTTGTTTGCTTCTTGCTTTGCCATGAAACCAGACATTCTCCAAGATATTGACATCCACCAGTGACTGATTTCCTGTTAATCCTGCAACCAGCATGATCACTATCAGAGAAAGCATGTAAATCAAAGTTCCCACCTTTTGGGTACCAAAGTCCCAAACGAGAGGAACCCTTAAGGTAACGGAAAATTCGTTTAACAGCTTTTTCATGCGATTCTTTTGGATTCGCTTGGAAACGTGCACAGTAACACACGGCAAATGTAATATCTGGACGACTTGCTGTCAGATACATGAGAGATCCGATCATCGAGCGGTACCGATGAGCATCCACAGGATTCCCATTATCATCGGAAGTAAGGCATGTTTGAGCTGTAAAAGGAATCAGTTCAGGAGAAGAGTCATCCATGCCGAACTTCGTGAGGATTTCTTTGATGTATTTCTCTTGGTGGATTAGAATTCCATCAGGCTTTTGCTCCACTTGCAGCCCCAAGAAGAAACACATCTCCCCCATTATGGTCATCTCAAAACGATCCATCATCACCTTCTCAAATTCTCTACACAACCCTTCATTAGTCGAACCAAAAATAATATCATCAACATACACTTGAACGATCAGCAGCTCGCCATCCACCTCCTTCTTGAACAGTGTCATATCTATACTCCCACGAGAGAAACCTTTACTGAGGAGATACTGTGTCAAAGTTTCATACCAGATCCTTGGAGCTTGATGCAACCCATACAAGGATTTATCAAGCTTGTAAACCTTTGACGGGAAATCAGGATCCTCGAAGCCTGGTGGTTGACATACGTAGATCTCCTCATCGATGTCTCCGTATAGAAATGCACACTTCACATCCATCTGATAAACCTTAAAGTTTTTGTTTGCGGCATGAGCAAGAAAGATTCTGATGGCTTCCAGGCGAGCGACTGGAGCAAAAACTTCGGTGTAGTCAATCCCCTCCTCTTGAGCAAATCCTTGAACAACCAGTCTCGCTTTATTTCTAATTATCACACCACGATCATCTGGCTTGTTCCGAAAAACCCATTTAGTGCCGATTGGACACTTGTTAGAAGGAAGATCAACCAGTTCCCAAACTTTGAGCTTCCTGAATTGCTGCAGTTCCATCTGCATGGCATCCACCCAACTCGGATCTTCAAGTGCCTGTTTATAATTCTTTGGAACGACTTGAGACAGAAAGGCAGCATAAAGACATTCATTAATCAAACCGCTCTGACTCCGGGTTCGCACACCATCAGTAATAGATCCAATGATATAATCGTGAGGGTGGTTTTTCAGGGTTTTGAAGTCAGTGTTGAGTAGTAAAGGATTTTGATCGGTTGAGGGTGGTGTTTGATTTGATGGTTGTGGAGGTGTAGGTGTAGGTGATGGAATGGTGTTGGATGTGGATGGAATATCTGATGTGGAAGTTTGAACAGTTTGAGGTGGTAGAGGTGGTGGAGGTGATGGGATGTCAAATGAAGTAGGTGGTAGTTGTGTAGCTGATGTTGGAGGTTGTGATTGTGATGGTGTAGGTGTATGATTGAAAATAGAAACCGATGTGTGTGGAATGATGTCGTCATCGTCAGAGTCAGGAAGATTAAATGATTTGAAAATGGTGGTGGCATCATAAAACCAAGCTGGTTCACTACCAATACTAGTAGTGTTTGATTCTTGCCAATCAACGTAGTAGGACTCTTGCACAATCCGCGTTCACTTATTATAAACACGATACGCCTTTTGTGTGGTCGAGTATCCCACAAAGAAGCATTCATCAGAGACAGCACCAAACTTCGTCTTCTGATCTTGAGTATTCAAAAGAGTGCAAGAACATCCAAAGGGGCGTAGAAAATCAATCAGCGGCTTAATCCCTCGAAACAGTTGGTATGAAGTCTTCATCTTTTCCTTGACAATCAGTACCCTGTTAAGAACATAAGCTGCACAATTAACCGCTTCAGCCCAGAAAATAATTGGAAGTTTTGACTCGATCAGCATAGTTCTAGCGGCCTCCACAAGGGTTCGGTTCTTTCTTTCAGCAACACCATTTTGTTGTGGTGTTCGGGCAGCGCTAAACTGTCTGAGAATACCCCTTTGTTCACAGAAGGAGTTGAAGATGTGGTTTCTGAATTCAGTTCCGTTATCGCTTCTGATGGCTTGAACCTTCTTCTTTCCAAGAACCTCTATTAGAGGAATCAGCTTCATCAATTCTTCTGCAGTCTCACTCTTGTTCGCCATGAATCTTACCCAGGTGTACCTAGAGTAATCATCTGTGACAACCAAGCAATAAGACTTTTTAGCAATTGATTTGACACTTATTGGACCAAATAAATCAGTATGTAACAATTCGAGGGGTTCTGAGATAGTATTTGTAATTTTGAGTTTATGTGGCTTTTTGTGCTGTTTTCCTCTAGCACAAGCCATACATTTCTCGACCACAGAAAAATCCTTTTGTGGTAAACCCCTGACCAAATTGTTCTTAACCAATTTATTCAGAATTTTAAAATTAATGTGTCCTAAACGTTTATGCCACAAAAATGATTCAAAGGATGATGCTTTAGACAGAAGACATGTCACGGTGGAGTTTGATTCTTTAGATCCCATATTCAGCATATAGGTATCATTTCGTCTCGGAGCTCGCATGATCACCATATCTTCAGGAATAGTAAACTCTGGCTTCAAGAACAGGCATTCATTTGGAAGAAACATCACAGGAATATTCTTATCACAGATTTGTGATACACTCAGAAGATTGAATGCCAGTTCAGGAACATAGTTGACGTCTTCCAAAGTGAGTGAGCCATTTGAGACTTCTCCTTGACCAATCATCTTCCCACCTTTCTTATCTCCCGCAAAAGCAACATAACCTCCATTTATGATCCTATAGTTAGTAAGAAGATCCTTCAATCCTGTCATATGTCTGGAACATCCGCTGTCAATATGCCAATGACTATTTACAACGGCATTTGAATGTTCCTGACATTTATTAAAGGAAAAGAAAAGTTAGACCTTTGCAATAGGCACCCAAGTCTTTGTGTACATGGGTGGTGAAGCAGATGCAGTATTACAAAAGAAATTATTTACAAAAGAGTTTAATCTATTTCTGATAGATTTTTGCTTTGGACTATTTTGGATTAATTTGGAGCATTGCTTGACAGTGTGACCAGTATTTCCGCATTTAAAGCAGTGAGATTTAAAACCAGCTTTGGGAACTCTGTTAACAGGAATTTTATCCATTTCAATCTCCTCATCACATTCAGACAGTTGTGAGTTGCAGTCACTGTAAGTGTCATAGAGTTCTTTTAACTTACCTGTTGTGACTTTAACTGTATCAGATTCAGGTTTTGGTTTAAGAATGTATGAAAAAGATGATTCCTTCTCTTTTGGTTTTGAAATTCTCACAGGTGTGAATGTTGGAATTTGGTGAGTGAAAAACTTTTGAAAGCAGTTTGTTTTGGTTTGACTTTCAGAGACTTGACCTGAAAGTTTGTCTTTGTCATTCACACACACATTATTAATCAAATCAGCATCATTCAACACATTACGGTTTGAAGTGGAGCACCCTAAATTACTATTAAACATGAAATTGTCTGAAAATGACACATTACTACAAACAGGATTATCTAAACAAATGTCTTCAAAAGACTTCTTGGAATCAGAACTACTGCAATCACTACTGCCAGAACAACCGAGCCCAACACTCCCACCATATGCGTACTCCTCTCTAACTTCCTTAAGGTTTACTTCACTTAAACCTGCAATGGAACTGTCAGTATCGTTCTGCATAATCTCTTGAATTAACTCATTTGAGGGATGAGGAATAGGTGTAGGAGAGTAACAGAAAGTACTGGGTGGAGGATATGCATATGTTTCATTGTTACTAAAACCCAAACCCGTCTTAACTCTGGCCCCCCTTTGATTCTTGCACAGTTCCTCCCTTTTCATACCAGATATGGTCCACTGCTGCAATTTGTTTTTAAGTTTTCTTGCTTCAAATTCAGCAAGTGTAACTTGCTCAGTCAAGTAGTTAATTTCACAGTTCTTTTCTAAAAGAGTTCTTTTTAAGTGTTCATTTTCCTTTAAAGCTTCTCTTAACTTAACAAAATATTTTGATTCACTTAATTTAAGTTCTTTGATGGTTCTTTTTAATTCGTTTTCGTTTGACATTAACAATTTATTTGCTTTGTATATGCCAATTAAACGAATTTTGCAAGCAGATGAGCACATATCTTCAATAACATCGTAAGGAAGACCGATTACCAGTTTTTCGGCGGCCAGAGCACGATCACATTGACAGTAGGGAGTGCTTCTTTTGAATTCATCAACTGCATCCAGCCTAGCTTTTTCAATCATTTCTTCCAAGCTAGCCTTAGACTCCTCCTCATGCTTCACTTCATTAACAGCGGCTTCACAAACTAACCCTGAATGATTCAGATGTCCTTGAGCAATAACATCTGATTGAACTTTATCAGCATTCTCCGCTTTCTCTTCCTCTTCATTTCCAAAAAATTCTTTGAACGGATCAAAGAGATTTATATCATTGTCATCAAACTCAGTAATTTCAGCAACAAGGGCATGGTTGATCTCCTCCTTGGTTTCTTCGATTTCTGCACTCCAGTCAAAGTTGGTGAGAAGTGCAGTTTCATTCTTTGACTTTGCTTCCTCAACCTTTTCTTGAATTGGAGCAGATCTTGGATTTGCAGAGTTAACTGGCTCAGTAACGATTGGTAATGGGCATTCTCTCTTGAAGTGGCCCAGTTGTTTGCAGTTATAGCATCGTAACTTTCCCTTGTCATAACCCAGCTTAGCATTCTGTCCTTGATTTCCAAAGTTTCTTCTACCAGTTCTTTCCATGAATCGTCTGGCACGAAGAGTGAGCATAGCCATCTGCCATTGAATATCTGTTTCCTCCAGATCATTAGGGTCCACCTGATACATATCTTCTACTGTCATACCCTTCCCTTTCAACTCACCTGCAACAAGAGCTTCATAACTGTGAACAAACATTCCAAATAAGGCCATAGTATCTGACGGAATCTGTGTGGTGACAGATGCACTTGAGCTTGAACCAGCGTTTGAAGATGCACCAGTAGATTTAGCAGACACATGTCCTGATGATCCTCTAGATGCTGCACTGTAAACATAAGAGTTTGCAGCGGATGAGATAAGTGCAGCATTTTGAGAGGGAATGTTTGGAACCATCATTGACTGATTATATTCTCTTCTTTTTACGTCAAGGTCGAAAGACTTCAGCTTGTTGATGACATCCATCAGTTTGTAGTCAGGAAAGTTCCTCTCTTGTTTCAGCAGCTTGATTTGTAGGCTCCATTGAGGAGGAAGAGAGTCTAACAATTTTGCTACCTGTTCGTGATTGCCCAGCTTTTCATCATATTTCTTCAGATTACTTGACACAGATAGGAATCTATTTGTAATATCAGTCAAGTTCTCTTGTGAATATCCCACAAAAGAGTTGAATTCCTTTTCAGCTTGAGCTTTTCTATCCAGTTTCAGATCCTCATTCCCATCATAAAATTCACACAATGCATCATACAGACTTTTTGCAGTTGTGTGTTCTGCAAACCGGTTGAAGATGTCCTGATGTAAGCAAAGTATCAGTGCCCCTAATGCCTTCTTGTCACGATCCAGTAACTTGATATCTGTTTCAGTAAAAGTAGTTGGGTCTGTGTTTACTGAGGTGACGGTTCCTTCAACTGTTGTGGGCACATGCGGACCATTTACTATAGATTCCCATTGGTTGTAGTCCGTGTAGTAGAAGAACGCTTTCAAACATCTTTTCCAATCTTCAAAGTTTTCACCACTAACGAGCCTCGGTGGCCTGTTAGGTTGAACGCTGTCTAGATCATTCATATTAAGTGTTGAAGAAGTCATAACTTTGAACAGATTATAGATTCGCTGAAAATGACAGATTCGCTGGCTAGTTTCGCTAGAAGAACACAGCAGATTCGCTGACAGATTCGCTGGAAGCAGATTCGCTAGACAGTCAAACAGTTTCGCTGACGAGCAAGCACAGATTCGCTGGCCTGATTTTGGCAGCAGTTTCGCTTGCTCAGTCAGTCAAACAGGTGAACTTTCGTTCGATGAAATCTCAGATTCGCTGGCCACAACACAAAACAATCAGGACAAAATTTGAATTAGGTTCGCTGGAAGAACAATTAGTTTCGCTGGTTGAACAAATAGGTTCGCTGGTAGCTCAACCACCCTGAAACAGTACGGAAACAGCTCGAAAACCCTCAAAACTTGACCATTTTCCTACAGGTTTGTTTTAAAAGCTTTCTATGTCCAAATACCACAAACCTTGAGCAAAATACAACTCCAAAACACTAAAAACAAGCTTGAAACAGAATCAAAGGTGTTTTGACCCAAAAACTTCAAAAATCAACACAAAAATCACTAGAATCAAACAATCAATAGCACTAAGGCTCTGATACCATATTGTTGGTCCATAATGATCGTGATTTCAGTGCTTTGTTGACTTGTTTAACACAAATATGTCCGAAACTTGAAGAACAAAGTGAATATTAACCAAACAACCCAATAACAAGATCTAACACACAATCGAGGTTAATAAGCTACAATGATAAGTAAAATAAGCTCCTAGCACCTCAATAGAACGATTACACAACACAAATCAGTGAGAAATAGTCTTGGTAGAAGATGTGCAAAAGTTGTATAAATGTGAAGATAAGGTTACAATATATAGTAGTGATAGGTTCGCTGATAGATTCGCTCTAGCGAATCTATTCAGCGAACCAACACAGGTTCGCTGGGCACATAGGTTCGCCCAGTCGATACCTTAATACAAAAGACAATCTGACCTGCGGGCGAATCAATAACATTACAAGTCAAACAATTACAAACAAAAGTAACACCGACAAGCCGGTGAGTCCAACCTATACATAGTGACTATCAGAAAGTTTGAAAGAAGATGATAGTGTAACTGTTGAAGCTGATGACGAGGCCAGTAACAAATCTGATCCTATTCTGGTGCAAGTTGTTGAATATCCGGAACTGAATCCGAAACTAGCAAAAACGGTGAAGGATGAAGCAGAATTCTCGGGATACAACCATCCAGAATACATCAATTGGAAAAAGGAGCAGAAAATCCGTGTTGCTGACCAGTTGATCCAAAAAGAAGCAGTGAAGAAGAATGATGTTTCTAAAGCTAAGGTGCAGAAACCGAAACTATTAAACAATCAATCTGAAATGAAACAGTCAAAAGGTAAAAAGGTCACAACAGCAAATGACAATACCAAAGCTCAAGCTGTCAAAGCTGAATTTGTAAAACCTGTAACAAAGAAAGTGTCTAAAATCAAACCAATCAAGTTTGTGTCAGCAGGAACTTTTGATATGATATCATCTCATGGTAACTAAAAAATTCAAAGATCAAATCTAACTCTGGTCTGAAATCAGGTTCAGGTCCTAAGACTTCTGCTGTCAATGATAAAAGATTTGAATCCAAGAAGGATGTTTCAAAATCAAATCATGTTCCCAAAGCAAAAACACAATCTGATAACAAGAACCCAAAGTCACAAACACAATCTCCACAAAAGAACCAAGTTAACTTTAAACCGAACAAGTTTGTTAATAATCACCTATTGGTTCAACATCAAAAGTTAACAGTAGGCTCTTCAAGATTAGTAAGAAACATTGTGAATTTTGTGATCGTTATAACCATGCTACTGCTGACTGTTTTTTAAACAGGTACTGTGATTACTATGATAAAAGAAATCACTCTTCAGAAGAATGTTTTTATAACAAGTTTTGTGACATTTGTGAAAGGAGAAATCATGATACTGCAGATTGTTTCTTTCGAAACTCCTCATCAAGAGAAATGACTCGTTTTCCAAATTTTTCAAGAAATCAATCTTTTGGTTTTCAAAAATCAAATCAAAGTCATTTTTCTACTTCGAGGCCTTTCAAAAGAATCAATTCTGAATTTGATGAAATGTCATCGAGAAATTTTCAGGTTAACAGATTCACACCAAGAGCTTTGATGGTTCGAAATCAAAGAAATGAAAACAACCTTGATCCTAAGTTAGAGGAAAGGTTTTCAGCTTTAAGAAGAAAGCAAATTAACCAAGCCATTGGCAGAAACAGTTTTCAACCAAATCTCTCAAGTGAATCAAATTTTAATAACTTACATTATGTACAAGTTACTGTTACATATAGATTCGGAAAACCCAAGACCATGTGGGCCTGGGTTGACCAAACTAACTAAGTAATTGTTGAAATGCAGGTGCGCCCTCGAAGACCTATCAACTCGTGGTTTGTTGATAGTGGGTGCAACCGGCATATGACAAGCAATCATGCCTTGCTTCGGGATTTTAAGCAAAAGAATGGTACATATGTTGCAGTTAGAGGAGATGCTGGTGGAAAAATCACTGGTGAAGGAACCGTGTCAAATGGGATTATTAGCTTTGATAAAGTCAACTACTATGCCTAGTTGAACTTTAAGTTGCTAAGTGTATCTCAAATTTGTGAAAAATCATATTCAACATTATTTGATGATTCTTTTTGTTACATACTCAAACCAGGTTTTAAGATTGACAATGAATGGGTCGTTAAAGCTCCAAGAGATCGAGATGTGTACAAACTTGATATGTCTCAGATTGATGCTGAAACCGAAACCACATGTCTCGTTGCTCATCCATCAAATGATGAGAGTCAGCTATGGCATAGACGGCTGCGCCATTCAAACTTCAGAAACATGAATAAACTGGTGACTGGAAATCATGTTATGGGAATACCTTCAAAGAAATTCTCAACAACTGATCTCTGTCCAGCATGTTTGAAAGGAAAACAACACCGAATGTCTTTTAAGTCCAAGCTAGAAAACTCCATTTCAAAACCCTTACAGATGCTCCATATGGATCTTTTCGGACGAACAAATGTTCAAAGCATCGGAAAGAAATCTTATTGTTTAGTCATCGTCGATGATTTTACTAGATTTTCTTGGGTTTATTTCTTGCATGTTAAATCTGAAACTGCTGAGTTGTTAAAAGAATTCATTATCAAAGTTGAAAATCAGTTATAATATAAAGTTAAAATCTTGAGAAGTGATAATGGAACCGAGTTTAAAAATGCTAATGTGGACTCGTTTGTTACAGAAAAAGGAATTGCGCGACAATTTAGTGCTCCAAGAACTCCTCAATAGAATGGAGATGCAGAACGGAAAAAAAGGACATTAATTGAAGCAGCAAGATCCATGCTCGCAGATGCCAAAATCCCTATCACATTCTCGGACGAAGCTATTACTACTGCTTGCTTTGTACAAAACAGGACTTTATTGGTTCAGGATAAACATAAAACGTCTTATGAGTTATTGTTTGGAAGAAAACCGAATATTTCATATTTGAAAGCATTTGGTTGTCCTGTGTTGATTTTAAACTTAAGTGATCACTCGGTAAATTTGAGTCAAAATCTGACGATGGTTTTTTCTTAGGATACTCATCTGTTTCAAAAGCTTATTGGGTTTTTAGCAGCAAAACAAATGTTGTTCTTGAAACTATCAACGTTAAGTTTTTAGAAAATTATTTTCCGTCAGTGGCTCATGGTCCCGAATGGTTATTTGATTTAGACTCGTTATCAAAACCTTTCAACTCTAACTTATTTGATTTTTCAGGAAAATTGAAGAAGGAAACAGGAGACTTAGGATGTTTCAGTGATGATTCAGACAATGACGACGATAATGATCTCAATTCTGAGTATCCTTTCATGTCATTTCACAATCCTAACATTGTATCTCTAAATCAAGACCAGGGTCCATCAGGTTCTCAAGAAGATCAGGAATCGAACAATCTTGATGATGTTTTGAATTAGCAAAATTCTCCTAATAATGGTGGATCTGTTCATACTCAACCATCATCAGATCTGAATGTTGAAATAGTTCCAGAAACATTTATTTACTTCATCAATTCACGAGAACAAGTTCCTAATTTTACTCCGCATACTTCTACAATTCTACAAGATCTACCGAATCTGAATCAATCTAATCTGGAAACTCAAGTACAAGGTGAAGAAATTCCAACTCACCATGTCCATAGGAATCATCCTATCTCTCAGATTATAGGTCCTTTGAATCAAAGAACCATGAGAAGTCAAACTGAACATGCAAACGTTTGTCTTTATTCATGTTTTCTTTCTCAAGTGATACTGAAGAACATTTCAGAGGCGCTGCAAGATAACAGTTGGATTGAAGCCATGCAAGAGGAGTTACTTCAGTTCAGAAAGCAAGAAGTTTGGAAATTAATGGACTTACCTGAAGGAGAAAATGCTATTGGTACAAGATGGTTGTACAAGAACAAGCCAGACGAACGTGGCATTGTGGTCAGATATAAAGCCAGACTAATTGCACAAGGTTACACTCAAGAAGAAGGTATTGACTATGAAGAAGTGTTTGCTCCGGTCGCTCGACTTGAAGCTATTCGGTTTTTTCTAGCTTATGCCTTATTCATGAAGTTCAAAGTGTACCAAATGGATGTTAAAGGTGCATTTTTGTATGGACCAATTACCGATGATGTGTACGTCAGGCAACCTCCAGGTTTCGAAGACCCTGAGTATCCACATCGTGTATACAAATCGAGCAAAGCTTTATCTGGTCTACATCAAGCTCCAAGAATTTGGTACGAGACATTATCTAAACATTTGCTGGAACATGGTTTTTCAAGAGGTCAGATTGATCCAACTTTATTCATGAAGCGGGATAATGAAGATCTTTTATGTGTTCAAGTGTATGTTGATGATATCATCTTTGGATCAACAAGTTCATCCATGTACAAAGAGTTCGAGGAAATTATGAAGTCCAGATTTCATATGAGTTCTATGGGGGAGATTAATTTCTTTCTAGGATTGCAAGTAAAACAGTCAGCAGACGGAATCTTTATCTACCAATCAAAGTTTGTTGAAAAGTTGCTGAAGAAATTCAAGATGCAAGATTGTCAGACTATTAGAACTCCTTCTGATGTAAACTGCAAAATCCAACCTGATCCAAAACGCAAATCTGTTGATCAATCACTTTACAAATCAATGATCGGTTCGTTGATGTATCTCACTGCATCAAGACCAGACATCATGTATGCTGTATGTGTATGTGCCAGATATCAGTCTGATCCTAAAGAGTCGCACCTGATTGCTGTCAAACGTATATTCAAATATCTCAAAGGGAAACCTAATCTCGGTTTATGGTATCCTTATTTGAATTATATAGTTATTCTGATAGTGACTTTGGTGGTTGTGCTCTTGACAGGAAATCGACCACAGGTGGAGGTCAGTTTCTGGATCCTCTCCTAGTCTCATGGCAATGCAAAAAGCAGACAAATGTTTCTGTATCCACTGCTGAAGCAGAGTACATCGCTGCATCTGCGGGATGTTCTCAAGTTTTATGGTTATAAAATCAGTTGCTTGACTACGGGTTTAACTTTCTCAAAACTCCTATTTACATAGACAATACTGCTGATATGTTCATTACTGCTAATCCTGTTAAACACTCGAAAACAAAACATATCGAAATTCGAAATCACTTCTCAGAGACAACTCTGAAAAAGGTTTAATAATTTTGATTAAAGTTCATACCGACAAACAACTGGCATATCTTTTCACAAAACCATTTTTGTCAGGATGATTTGAATTCTTAATTCAATCCATAGGGTTAATCATCCATGATTAATTCTGTTTTATGAAAAATTCTATTTTATGAAAAAAAAATCAGAAAATTAAAATCTAAAAATATAATAAGTTGATGTCAGTTAGTGATTCCTATGCCTTTTTATTTCTGCATTGTGAGTGTGCATGAAAAAGAAAAAGAAAACAAAAAGGAAGAAAAATCATGTCATAAGAATCTAAATTGCCAAACGTGAGAAATGATAGATAAACTAGACATTATCTGTTACATAATTTTTAATAATAAAGACTGATAGGTGTAAATTGATGTGCGAGACAGCTCAGGCAATTAGACTGAAAAAGTAAGTTCATTATTGACAAATCTAAACTTGATGATCTTTGTGTTAATTCCATTGATATACATGTCTAAATATATATCTTTTGATGAACTTTTTGTGATGTTATTTGACCATAATCGGGTAACAATGCAACCTATTCAATGTGATGAACCGCATCGTGAGCTTCTTTGTTGTGGTACCCACTGACCTGAAGTCTCACACGAAGTCTCTTTTGAGCTTCAAGGTGCAGCAAAAGATTCCCAAAGATGGAACACAAAAAGTCCCAAATGTGGACCGTCACCAATCAAAATTCCAAAATGGAATTCAGAAGATTCCCAAGGGGAACAATAGGAAAAAGAAAAATTCCAAAATGGAATTCAAAAGAAGTCCCAAAGTGGACCAAATTCAATTAGAACCCAAATTCCACACTGTGTATGTTTGTAAGTGACCAGGTTTTTGTGCAACATGCATTCGAGTTGTTGTTGATAAGGAAATATGTTGACATACGTATACATGTGGGTCACACAAGTCATTTTAATCGAACCTTAATTTCATCATGATACTGAAAAAGTAAGTGTGCCAACTGGAGCTAATTGGTATGTTTTCATATCATCAATCAATCGAGCATAAGTCAAATGTCTATTCAAAACTTGCAAAACATGTTCAGATAATGTATGGTATGATCTCACTGCGATATATTGATTCATTGCATTACATATGTATTTATTTTAATGTGTGTGCTTTGTGTGTGCAGGCATGTGGATTCTTTATTGACACGTCGACATTCTTTTTAAACTTAAAATTTCAAGAAATTTCAAGTTTAGGGGGAGAAATAAATGAAGAAAAGTGTAAAAATATATCAAAAATATCAAGAAATAAGTTGGAAAACATTTTTGTTTTTATAAAAAGAAAAGAAAAATAAAAAAAACCATGTGTTGAATGTAAGGATCAAGTGGCTAATGAAAGCAAATGTGTTGTTTATGATAAAAATGAACCTATAGTATTGTGATTATTTTTATTGAAAATGCTTTGAGATATAGAAATATTGGTGGTGCAAAATGTGCAAAACATGACATTTGAGAAAATGAATGAAAAAAATGAAGATTAAATTTTTGTTGAAAAATTGAATGAAGAATTTAATTGTGTTTAAATTTTGTTGCCCTAATCATGTTTGAAAATTAATTGCACAAACCCTAATAAGGATGTCATGTCTAATTAATGTGTCAAGAATGATTGCAAGTGCAATAAATGCAGTTGAAAAAATCAACAGGCGAAGAAGTAAAGAAAATTTTCTAAGTGTTGAAGAAAAATCTGTTACTGTGGAGCCGCATGATGTTTTAACTAGCCGGGTGATGATGTTTCTAACTAGCCGGGTGAAAGAAGCTTATGTATCCGGGTGAAGATTTTGAAGTTTTAACTTGCCGGGTGACAAATTTTGAAGTCACTATGCAGCTGGGTGATGAAATCACATGTCACTGTGAAGCCGGGTAAAGAAGATTATGCTACTGTGCAGCTGGGTGATGGGTAAAACAAAGCCAAGGTGTAGTCGTTCCAAATTTTGTGTGTATCAAAACATGACACGACTATGTCATGATCCGTCTCATGTCTACATGATGAACTTGTCTTAAACAAGTGCTAACACGTTTCAACTGATGTTGACACGTCCCAATAGTTGTCTGACCCGACCAAGCATTTACACAAAGAAATTTAATGTGTATAGACACTCTGACCCGTCCCAACAATGTTGACACGGCTCAACAGTTTTTGACCCGTCTCAACAGTGTGACCCGACTAAGTGTTTTTACATGTTAAAAGTGTCTGTTCATCTGTTGACCTGTCTCAAAGGCTTGACCCTTCCCAACAATAACATGACCCGACTAAGGCTATTGGGCCTATTTTTGACCCGTTTGAAATGTTGACCCGTCCCAAAATTGTTGACCTAATTTGAGCCGACTCAACATCATATAAACACTCATTCTTCCACAACAATTATCATTTTTCACAAACATACTTCACCAAAACTCTATGTTCTCAAATCGCCATTTTATATTCTGTTCAATTTTCGATTCTATATCAAGTTGTTGAGATTGAATAAGGTTGATCGTCATAATCAAACATCATTTGACACCATTTTTGTTCTAAAATCGAAATATTGTTGATGAACAGTAACTGTCATTTGAATCGACACTTTGATTAATTGTGTAAAAACTGAAATCAAATGTTGTTTTAGGTGTAGTTGATTACTAATCATCAATAATCATTCATCAAAACATGTCTTAACACTTAAAATCAACAAAATCAAAGAAAATGTTTTAAAACAGGGTCGAAACCGCCATTGATGATCATGAACAAAGTGTGTGTTTTTGTTCAAAATGAAATGAAACTCAAATGATAATTTGATGCTAAATCATGTGCTTAATCTATCAAATCAACTTATCTCATTAATAACAAATTTGTGATTACTGTGACTAAGTGTTAGTATGCTTGCAACTAAATACAACAGTTAAAGGGACATTAATATACAAGATTTTTGAACAAAATGATATCATTAAATTGTTTTTTAATCAATATGTTAAATGTTTTGCTGACTGTTATGTGAATTCATTACACTTGTTACTTTACACAAATGTGATTACTTATCATTTTGATATCTAACACATATGTCTCTGTTTTCAGATGAATATCCTCAAATATGAACCAAAGCACAACATTGTGGCTTTGTTGGATGATTCTATCCTAGAAGTAGATGAATATCAAGAAATGATTCATTTTCTCAGAAGAACAAAGTATGTGTATGCAATGTGTGTCAAACCCATTGTGTATGCACGTCTGATTAAGTCTTTCTAGAGAACTGTTGAGGTGATTACTAATGAAGCTCATGTGTCTGTGATTCGAGGAAACATCACCAGGGAATTACAATTGACTGTCTCTGAAGAAGTAATCAGAACAGCATTACATCTTGATGAAAATGAAGCCGGTGCACTTGATGAATTGACAACTGCTGAGGTTCAAGAATGTTTTGTAAATATGGGACATCCCCCCGTATTTCCTAAAGAGAAGTGTGTCAGAGCTAGATTAAGCAAGCAACGAAAATTGCTCTGTTATGTTATACAACACTACTTATCTAGAAGAAGTGCTGGATTTGACAACTTTCCATCATATATTGCATCCCCAATAGTTGCAATTGCCACAAATCGACCATTTAATATGACAAGATGGATTATGAAGTGTGACACCCCGTAAATTCTGATTAACACCGTTAACCATCTGTTACTTATTTCGTTAAGTTTTATTTAATATAGGGTTTGTTTTGTAAATAGCTAGACTAAGTAGTTAAATTTAAAACCTAAAGTTAATAACCTGCTATTCTATAAGGGCTAAAAGTGTGAATTTTAATAAAATGGCCCAACCCAAATCCCCTTACCCTTGTTCTTCTTCTTCGACGGCAGCAAAAAAACAAAAACACACACACATAAATCGTCCAAACTCGTTCTCTCTGTCTCTCGCCTATTTTACAGCAGCCGCAATCAGCCGCCCTCTTACCACCACTTAGCATAGCAATCTCGTTACTTTTGTTCAGCCCCCAAACCCTCCCTCTCGTTTCTCTTCGTCGCCGGCACCAGAAACCAGAAGCAGATCGTCACCTGCAATTGATTCCGATCACCGTGGTCATCACCAGTAACCTGCACAATTTCTAACTCCCTGGTATGTGGCGTTTCGTTCGTTAATCGCCTTGGTTTGTATTAGTTATGGTTACGGTTTCGTGTTCGATATGTTTCGGGTTATCAGGTCACAGTTTGGGGGCAACTAGATTATGGTAGTTATACATATATATAACAGATTCGATGTATGTATGTATGTATGTATGTATGTATGTTATAAACTATTTCCAGTGTGTATATATATGTATAGCAGTTGCGAGATATGTATATATGTATATAATGAAATTGTATGTATGAATGAATAAGATTTAAGCAGCAGCAGCAGTTATCTTGTGAATCTAGGTGTGCGAGAGTTGTATATGGTATGCAAATTAGTATAAGTGTGTGTGCGTCTTGTGTTTAGATGATGGCTGCAGCAAGTTTATTGACACACACACCTAGAGGGACACTCAAATGAAAACACCTCTTAACTTGAGTACAAAAAGTACAACTTTAACGAATCATAAAGTGAGTCAAACTATTGAATTTTTTGTAATATAAATTGACCAAAATGTTTATAATTCAACTAATTTTAACATCTATTTAAAAAAAATATGATTCGTGATGTCGTTTGTTAGAATGCATATATGGGTGCATATATGCAAAATGTTTATAATCCACAATGTGTGTTTGTGTACAAGTAATGTGGGTGCATATATGCATTTTAACAAACGACTTCACAAATCATATATTTTTTAAATAGATGTTAAAATTAGGTTAATTATAAGCATTTTGGTCAATTTATATTATAAAAAAATACAACAGTTAAAGCGGTTCCTAAGTTGTCCTCAAGTTAAAAGTGTTCTCATTTGAATGGATCCCCACACACCTATATATATTATATATATATATATAGAAATGGGATATTTTGAGAACACCATCTAGTTTTGAGAACTCGTGAGAACCTTACTTCCCGAATTTTTTTATAGAATTTTTTTTGCTCAAACGTTGCGTATATTAAAAACTAGAACCTGGAAAAAAAAGAAACAAAAAAAAATGTTTTCGTCGTTAAAAAACGTATATGTAACTAAAAAATATTTATAGCGAAAAAACGCTAGTGTAATTTATTACACCTATGTAATATGACGTAAATATTTTTTACTAACATATACGTTTTTTAACGACGAATTTTTTTTTAAAATTTTCTTTTTTCTGGGTTTTAGTTTTGAACATACGCAACATTTGAGCCATAAAAGTATTACGAAAAAGCTCGGGAAGTAAGGTTCTCACGAGTTCTCAAAACTAGAGGGTGTTCTCAAATTACCCCCTCCATGGGAAAAGTTCAATGGGGAACCCTTTTTTTACCGGGGAACTAGGGAACACTTTTGGGCTCTTGGATCATGTTAATTAATTTTGGATGCGGAACACATACACTTTAGAATCCTATACATTGCATACTAAAAAAAGAACAAAAAACGGGCTGCCGGTTTCGAAGGCGCGACCTTGTCCATTTATCGGGCTTGAACTACCACTGGGCTAAGTTACATCTTATGGTAAAATCTTTGATTGGAATTAACTTGTCTTCAATTTTCGCAGGTTTTTATTTGGTTTTTTTACTTTATTTTTTTATGCCTAAGCTATTATTATTTTACTTTAAACGTTAGTTTTATTATTTGATTTTAAGATTTATATTTTATCTATATTGGTATTAAATTTATCTTTTTTTACTTTTTTTAGCTTTTTTTTATTTTGTTTTAATTTTATTATTTTTTGTTTTACCTACTATTATTAGCTTTAAGGGTAAGTTTTGGGTTTAAATTTTTAAATTTATATTTTACCTACGAGTGTAAATACGTCAAGTCGGATCGCGCGCAAGCTACTTAAGATCGACTCGGTAAAAATACTTAAAAAATTATGATTAATAGGTTTATATTTTAAAATTTATATTTTAAAATGTTTGTTTTCTTATCGAGTTCGGGTTTTGCATGCAAACCTCATCGAGCTTTAACGAGCTTTTTGTTTATATTTTTAGGCAAAATGGCCTAAAATAATCTCAACTAACACATATTGGCCAAGAATAATCGCAACTCAGTTTATACCCTCCAGTGGTCCTAAATACAACTTTTTTTGCCTTCAGTGGTTCGCCGTTAAGTGCACTTAACGGCCGTTAATTATTTTTCAATTTTTTTCTAATTTCAAAACAATGTTTAATGGATATTAGTCGGGAGAAGGATACGAGTCAATTGATGAAAACCTTACCTTGAACCGGTGTTCCAAACGACAAAACCGTCATCAATCGGGTGTTTAAACCCTAATAGTGCTTCAATCAGATGTTCAAATTAAATCATTTGGAGCAACAATTAGAGCTAAGGTTTACATCCCTTGACTTGTATCATTCTTCCTTTAAAAATCCATAGAACATCGTTTTGAAAATTTAAATTAATCGAAAAAAAGTTTACGGCCGTTAAGTGCACTTAACGGCGGACCACTATAGGACAAAAAGTTGGATTTGAGTCCAGTGGAGGGGATAAACTATGTTGGGATTATTTTCGGCCAATAGATGTTACTTGGGATTATTTTTGGCCAATTTGCCTATTTTTTATTTAGTTTTATAAATATATATTCGTATATATAATTAAAAATATTTATAAAATTTTGATTAAAAGGTTAAATGATATGTATTTGTTATATATAAGATGGATGATTATAAAAATATATAAATTTAAACATAAAGACATATATAAAATAATTAAATACTAAACGAGCTGAGCCCGAGCTTGAAAAAATTACGACGAGCTAAGCTCGAGCTTTGAAAACAAAGTTCGAAATGTGATTCTAATTTTATCACATGTGATTTTTAAATTTTAACAAGGTTTTGTAAACTTGTTATTTGACGTGGTTAAAAGTTTAGCACATGTGATTTGAGGTTTAGCACATGTGATTTAAGGTTTAGCACATGTGATTCTAGTTTAACACATGTGATTTTTAACTTTTAGCACATTTATGTGAAGTTTTGTAAACGTGTTCATTGTCTTAGGTTGGAAGTTTAGCACATGTTAATCTTGTTTTAGCACATGTGATTTTAGATTTAGCATATGTGATTCTAGTTTTAGGACATGTGATTTCAATTTTTTGTAAGGTTTTGTAAACTTGTTTTTTATCCTTGGTTGGAAGTTTAGCACATGTGATTCTAGTTTTAGCACATGTGCAAAACTCGAATCACATGTGCTAAACTTCAAACCACATGTGTTAAACTTCTGACCAAAGATACTTAGCAAGTTTAGAAAACCTCAAATAAATGATTTAATAATTAAAAAATCACATGTGTTTAAACTAGAATCACATGTGCTAAACCTCAAATCGCATATGCTAAACCACAAATCACATGTGCTAAAACTAGAATCACATGTGCTAAACCTCAAATCACAAGTGCTAAACCTAATCACATGTGATTTGAGGTTTAGCGCATGTGATTTGAGGTTAAGAACATGTGATTTGTGGCTTAACATATGTCATTTGAGGTTTAGGATACTTATTTAAGGTTTTTTAAACGTATTAATTGTCTTTGGTTGAAAAACACATTTTATTTGAGGTTTAGAAAATGTGATTCTAGTTTTAGCACATGTGATTTTTAATTTTTAGCACATTTATTTAAAGTTACTAAACTTGTTAATTGTGTTTGGTCATAAGTTTAGCACATGTGATATGAGGTTTAACACATGTGATTCTAGTTTTAGCACATGTGATTTTAGTTTTAGCACATGTGATTCTAGTTTTAGCACATGTACTTTGAGATTTAGCACATATTCTAATTTTGCGCATGTGATTTGAGGTTTCGTAAACGTATTAATTGTCTTTGATTGAAACTTTAGCACATGTGATTTGAAGTTTAGTACATGTGATAGTTTTAACGCATGTGATTTTAACTTTTTAGCACATTTATTTGAAGTTAGTAAAGGTGTTATCTTTTTTTGGTTAGAAGTTTAGCACATGTGATATGAGGTTTAGCACATGTGATTCTAGTTTTATCACATGTAATTTTAGTTTTAGCACATGTGATTCTATTTTTAGCACATGTGATTCTAGTTTTAACTTTTAACACATGTGATTGTAGTTTTAGCACATATGATTTTAGTTTTAGCACATGTGATTCTAGTTTTAGCAATTGCGATTTGAGATTTAGCACATGTGATTCTAGTTTTAGGACACATGATTTTTAATTTTTAGCACGTGTTATTTGAGGTTTTGTAACCTTGTTAATTTTTCTTAGTTGATGTTTAACACATGTGATTTTAGTTTTAGTAAATTTGGTTCTAGTTTTAGCACATGTGATTTGTGGTTTAGCACATGTTATTTGTGGTTTAGAACATATGATTTGATGTTTAGCACATGTGATTTTAGTTTATCACATGTGATTTAAGGTTTAGCACGTGTGATTTTTTATTTTTAGCATATTTATTTGAGGTTAGCATATTTGATTTTAGGTTTAGCACATATGATTTCAGTTTAGAACGTGTGATTTTTAATTTTTAGAAAATTTATTTGAACTTTTATAAACTTGTTAATTGTCTTTGGTTGGAAGTTTAGCAGATGTGATTTGAGGTTTAGCACACGTGGTTTGAGATTTAACACATGTGATTATTGTTTTAGCACATGTGATTCTAGTTTTAGGACATATGACAATTATTTTTTAGCACGTTTTATTTGAGGTATTGTAACTTGTTAATTTTCCTTGGTTGATGTCTAGCACATGTGATTCTAGTTTTAGCACATGTGATTCTAGTTTAGCACATGTAATTCTTATTGTAACACATGTGACTTTTGGTTTAACACATATGATTTGTGGAATAACACATGTGATTTAAGGTTTAACACATGTGATGCTAAACCTCAAATCACATGTGTTAAATTATAATCACACATGCTAAACCACAAATCACATGTGTGTAAAAACTAGAATCACATTTGCAAAATTTCACATCACATGTGCTAAACCTCAAATCACATGTGTGTAAAAACCCAGAATTACATGTGCTAAACTTCCAACCAAACACATTAATGAGTTTACTAAACCTCAAATAAATATGCTAAAATTTAAAAATCACATGTGCTATAACTAGAATAACATGTGTTAACATTCCAACCAAAGACAATTAATACATTTATAAAACCTCAAGTAAATGTGCTAAACCACAAATCACATGTGCTAAACCACAAATCATGTGTGCTAAAACTAGAATCACATGTTATAAAATTAGAATTACATGTGCTAAACCTCAAATCACATGTGCTAAAACTAGAATGACATGACTTAAACCTCAAATCACATGTGCTAAACTTCCAACCAAAGACATTTAACAAGTTTATAAAACCTCAAATAAATGTGCTAAAAGTTAAAAATCACATGTGCAAAAACTAGAATCACATGTGCTACACCTTAAAGCATGTGAAAACTTCTAACCAAAGACACTTAATACGTTTACAAAACCTCAAGTAAATGTGCTAAACCACAAATCACATGTGCTAAAATTAGAATCACAAGTGCTAAACCTCAATTCACATATGCTAAAACTAGAATCACAAGTGATAAGCCTCAAATCACATGTGATAAGCCTCAAATCACATGTGATAAAATTCTAACCAAAGACATTTAACAACTTTAAAAAACCTCAAATAATTGTTCTAAAAAATAAAAATCACATGTGCTAAACCTCAAAGCACATGTGCTAAACTTCTTACATAAAACAATTAATACTTTACAAAACCTCAAGTAAATGTTCTAAACTTTACATCACATATGGTAAACCGCAAATCACATGTGCTATACCTCAAATCACATGTGCTAAAATTCCAACCAAAGACAATTAATATGTTTACAAAACCTCAAATAAATATACTAAGCCACAAATTAATGTGCTACACCTCAAATCACATGTCCTAAAACTAGAATCACATACGCTAAATCTCAAATGACATGTGCTAAACTTTCAACCAAAGACAATAAACAAGATTATTAAACCTAGAATAAATGTGCTAAAAAATAAAAATCACTTGTGCTAAACCTCAAATCACATGAGCTAAACCTAGAATCACATGTGCTAAACTTCCAACCAAAGATAGTTAACAATTTTACGAATCCACAAATAAATGTGCTAAAATTAAAATTCACATGTGCTAAAACTTAAAACATATATACTAAACCTCAAATCACACATGCTAAACCTCAAATCACATGTGCTAAAACTAGAATCAAATGTGCTAAACCTCAAATACATGTGCTAAAACTAGAATCACATATGTTAAACCTCAAATCATATGTGCTAAACCAAGAATCACATGTGCTAAACCTCAAATCGCATGTGCTAAAACTAAAATCACATGAGTTAAACTTCCAACCAAAGATAATTAACAATTTTACAAAACCACATATAAGTGTGCTAAAATTAAAAATCACATGTGCTAAACCTCAAATCACAAGTGCTAAACCTCAAATCACATGTGCTAAAACTAGAATCACATGTGTTAAACCTCAAATCACATGTGCTAAAATTCCAACGAAAGAAAATTAACAAGTTTAAAAAACCTCAAATAAAATGTGCTAAAAATAAAAATCACGTGCGTTAAAACTAGAATCACATGTGATAAACCCAAGTCACATGTACTAAAATTCTAACCAAAGACTACGTTTAAAAAACGTCAAATAAATGTGTAAAAAATTAAAAATCACATGTGATAAACCTTAAATTACATGTGCTAACCCAAAATCACATGTGCATAACCCGAAATCACATATGCTATAACGTAAAATTTGAGCACTTTCTAATATTCACGCAAGGTGTTCGATGAAATGCCAAATATGAAAATTTTAATGATAAACGTTAGTTTGTTAAGTTAAAGAATTTTGGTACTAGTGACGCTTCATCGCCACCACTGATGATATATGTGAGTATAAACCTCTATGCTAAATTCATAATCATATGTGCTAAACCACAAATCACATGTGCTAAAACTAGAATCGCATGTGCTAAAACTAGAATCGCATGTGCTAACTTCAAATCACATGTGTTAAAACTAGAATCACATGTACTAAACCTTAAATCACAATGAACATAACTATAGAAGCTAAACCCAAAATCGCTAACCATAAAGCTAAACCGTAAAAACTAAACCATACAAGATAAGGCATAATGTTAAACCATAAAATAGTAAATTTTATAATAAAAAAACATCGAATCTAGAACTAGTAATACATGGAACCAAAAAAGAAACTACTAAAACTTTGGCTCATTGATTTAAGCTAAAAGAAAAAAGTATACATACTTAAGTTTAACTTATTTATAAAAGTAAAATAAAAAAAGAGTTAATTACACAAATGGTGCTTGTGGTTTACCCAAAGTAACAAGTTTGGGTACTAAGGCCTTTTTTGTTACAAGATTGGGTCTTGGTCTTTTAATTTGTAACAAGTTTGAGTATTAACATTAACAAGTAACAATTGTTAGTTTTATAGTTAACTTGAAGGACATTTTAATATTTTCACATTAGAAGAGCTATTTGAACAAAGTACGCGTAAAATCCAATACAAAGTAACCCAAAAACAATCAAAAGTGTAGGAAATATTTATATAATTTGTATATAATCTAGACCACATCAGTAGTGCTAACTAGTGGATAGTGAAAGAAAATATGGTTAAAAAAATATTTTTTTTAATTATTTTATCTTATAATATTTTATGAAAATTACAAATAATAAAGTTCATAAATAGACCTTCAAAATTGAAAATATTTAAAAGCCCTTCAAGTTAACAGAAAAACTAACGTTTGTTAGTGTTGGTATCCAACCTCGTTAAATTTTAAAAGAACAATACCCAAACTTGCAACAAAAAACTTAGTACCTAAACTTGTAATTTTGAATAAACCATAGGCCCCATTTTGCTTAGTACCTAAACTTGTAATTTTGAATAAACCATAGGCCCCAAACTTGCAACAAAAAACTTAGTACCTAAACTTGGTACCTAAACTTGTAATTTTGAATAAACCATAAACTTGTAATTAACTCAAAAAACAAAGTAGGGATATGTGTATAAAATAAAATTATGTTTTCTAAACAAATGAAACATTTTGCTAAGTGATAAAAGTTCTTGTCTAAGAATCACATGTCACACTTCGATCCAAAGTCGTGCTCAGTGTTTTTGAAGCTTAAATGTAAAGGATAAATAGATCTAAACTAAAAAAACCTAACCTAAAAAATAGAACAAAAAACCTAAATCTATTAAACTTAAATGAAAAACGTAATCGAAAAACCTAAACCGAAAAACTAGCTTAACAAAAAACCTAAACCGAAAAACATAACCGAAAAACGTAACAAAAAAGCATATAAATTAAAACACAAAAATCTAATCCGAAAAACTAAACTAACTACATCCTATAAACAAAACTATAATGTATTATCATAAACTTATAGTTAAAGGGAAATCTAGGAATATAAAAAATAAGCAGCGAGAGATGATATGTAATAGAATATGGAAACGTTTAAACAAGTGTGCTGTAGAATAGTTGGTTTATGCGCTTGTGTGTAGGCGGGGAGGTCGCGATTTCGATCCCATCCAGAGCGTTTTATATTGTTTTTGCTGCAATGCACAGGATTAGTTAGGTGTAGGTGTTCACTCATCTTGGATGTTCCAAGGGTCCAAAAGTGTTCCCTAATTCCCCGGTAAAAAAGGGTTCCCCATTGAACCCTCCCCTATATATATATACTAGGTTATAACCCGTGTGTCACACGGGAGTTACACGTGTTGACACATAAATAAGTGAAACAAATTATTATAACATAAACGAATAACGTGCACGAGTTAATACTTATAACATATTATGATATGTGAATAACGAAATAGGCCACCTTTTGGTCGACGTTGCTAATTAAAATTATTGGGACACCAACTTTCAAAAGTAACTTATGATTTGGAATGCCTGAATATCATTTTCGTGTATCGGTAACCTTAGTTCCAAGCAATTTGGTTTGTAAACATCAATCTTCAACTTTAATGGAGCAATTAACTTTAAAACAATTAGGATATTACTTTTTAAATTCAGATCAACAACAATCTTTGTCCATCCATGATTTAGATGAAAGTTATTTCATGATGCTACTTTACATAAAGTCAAATCCCAAAACAATTTTCTATCTACAGTTAGCCTCAATTTATTTTATGGGATTTTATTTGAGAAGTTGACTTCAAAAATGTTGGTGACAACTGACAAAGGTTGTACAAAAATATATAAATGGTTAACAAAAAACAATTTAATATAACCTATAAAATTAAAACAATATAAATATGAATACTTACAATACTATCAACTGAGATGTGACGCAAAACATGATAGAATGAATTGCCAATTGAAAGGTCTTGGTTGTTTTGATAAAACCTGATCTTAAATGCTTGTTTAGCTACATACTTAAAAACAACTATACACAATTTCTTCAGACATAAATGTCGAAAGATAGCTTTCCAATTTTCAAAAAAATAAAAGCTGGAATTTTTATACTCCAAATAAATATCCCAGCCAATGTGAGTAGTTCTTTTAATTCTCACGTATCCAACCTCAATTTTTTGGGATACAAAAATTTGAGTGAAACCTTGAGGTAATTCCTAAAATTAAAAAACAAAAATGGTTAACTACTATGTGTATAATAAATAATAATTACAAAGGTTAAGATAAAAGTATAAAACCAATTTTATGTCATTAGAAGAATTATAAGTCACAAAGAATGAGTATGCCATGCCTGAATAATAAAAAAAAATTGTTAGATATAAGCGGAATGTGCCTTCCTTAAGATTGATCATAATTACTACAAAAACGGTAAGATTTATATTCTTTTAATATGAACAAAAGAAATTAGAATAAAAACCATATATATGTGTGTGTGTGTGTTTGAAAATCTGTATTAAAGTACTCCTGATTCTGATTTGAGGAACAGGTATGCGTATTGAATGTATTATTTATATAGATGTACGAAATTTGAATTGTAGTAGGATTATAATTGCTATGTCATTATCCCTATAATTTCTCTCTTATCTTAATCAAAATTATAAAAACACATTAAAACTCTTAACCCTATACTTTATTATTCATCTTAAATAAAATAGAATTAATTAAAATCTAAAGTTTCTGTTTTTAAATATGATTGTTTTTATTAAATGATAAAAAATCTTTAAAATAATACTTATTTAAGAAACATCCTAATCAGTTGATTTTTTTAACCTTTAATTTTTTCTTAGTTTTGAATACTATTTCACGTATTTTCCCAAATATTAAAAATAAATAGGAATGAAACTATTTAACCTTATGACTGGATTTTCTGGTGTTATTTCTCTTCAAGATTGATCTCTAACCCATTTTCTCCTACTTTCATTCCAAGCAATCACCCCTACAAAACAAAACAATTTAGACACATGTTAATTATATGATGGATAACTCATAATATATAATATTAATTAGCAATGTGCAGTTATCTTATCAAAGTAAAACAAACTCACTATGATTATTAAATACAGTGGTGTTGGTGTTAATAATGGGTTCAAAACCATTTTTTATGTTGGAGTGTAGATTATTGAAAGTTTAGATGGAGCATCTCAATTGTTAATGACAGTTAATATAGGCACGGCGGGTCAACCACTTGTCGTTTAACACACGAATGACCCATACACATAAACATAATACCTCGAGGTAAAAAAAATTGGCACTTTATAAAATTACGATAATCAAAGTACAAATTAGATGGGTCCAATGACTTGTTTGAACTTTATAGAATTATAATATCAAGACACCAAGGAGATATAAGTTCAATAGCTTGATGTAGAAACCAACTTAAAAACCACAGATTATTTCAATGAACAACAAAGCTCCACTTGAATGAAAAACCCAAGGGCATCCATTACAAATAACCAGCTCTCCTCTATTTTCACATACTACACACATATCCTCAATCTTGTTAGTGGCAATGGTTTGAAATGACACCGTGTGCATCTTATCAACCTTTAGTTAGGAAAACAGTCAACTCATTGTTAAGAAAGCATAAGTTATAATCAATATTTTAGTGCAAACAATCAGAAATAAGATTGAAAATTTAGCAATCAAAAACAAAATTAAGGTTAATGTGTGGTTTTAGGTTAGTGGAGGCACAACGCAGCTCCTAAACACACAATGAACACTAACCATATGTTTCTTAGAAAAGCAAGAATGATAATCACGGAATACTCACCCTAAATTATTTCCGAATGAAGAACTAATCACATCTTATTCAGAAACACACACATTTTGCGATATGGTGCTATTATTAAACTGCAACGCCTTATATTTGTAATAACAGTCCATGAGATGGTTTGACCCACTATAACGTAAATAAAACGTTGGAATTGATCTCCTATCATTATTTCAAGATCAACTCAACATTTTAACTAAAAATTCCATTATCAATCGGAAAACTCCTAGATAAAGATACTGAATAAAAAATAAAAATAAATAGGTTTCAGGTGTTACCTTCTGCTTGACATACATTATTGGTTTCAGGCACTAATAATCAAATATAGGTTTATTAACATTAAAAATGGAACCTATAAAAAGAATAAGAACTTTACACATGAAGCTATTAATGATCAAAAAAAGGTTTGTTGACAGAAAAATGAAACTTATGAACAGAATGATGATGAAAAGTGTAATACCATGAAGAAAAAGCCAGTAACATAAGGAAAACAACTTATCAATCACTAATAAAGGTGAGTGTTCTACATCTGAAATTCTGCATCTATGATAACCGCTGAAAACCATAAAAATATACCAAGCTAAGATTTTGGTTAACTATAAGTATCATAAAGAGGATGTTGTTGTTAACAACCGTATTAAAGATTATTATTGCCATATAAATACAACAACCCTAAGGTTTTGGTTAATTAAAAAATATTTCTCTTCAAGTATGTGAAGGAGTGGAAAATGTTACTGTGACCACACATATGTTCTCAAATTGAAGTTTATTCCTATCAACAATAGACAATGCAAAGTAAAATATTACTCAATTCTGCCAATAAAAATCGGAATCCTGGTAAATCAATAATAAAGAGTTCAAGAGAAAAAAAAAACCTAAAAACATTACACTCATATGAAACAACATAAATTTCAATAACCATCATTTGAAAAAAGGAAGATAATATGGGATTGAAGATCAATAAAGAAGCATATGGATTAGAAATCATACTTGATATCTAAGATCACTAATTCACAACTTTTTGTCATAGAAGTCTTTAAGTTGGCCATGAGCTTGATTATACATTCCTTCCCTAAATTTTAAGAAAATAAACACAATTGATGTTAAATTATAGTTAGACTACATTGTTGCAACTTAATTTTGTATCCACAAATCAATAGAAAATGAAACGTACATGATTGATTCCATCAGCCTTGTGCCCTTGTCTAGCACCATCTCCACCAATTTAACCAACCTTTCACAAAGAAATTCAATTTTCACTCGTTTTATTAGTTTCATCAAGTTTAAAGCCAAACATAAATGAACACTTAAGTGGTTCAAAGAGTAGTTTCAAAATATGTTATCACTAAGATCATGTAAACATATCCTTAAATTTACACCGATGTCTAAACTTTTTTTTCCAGAATGGGTAACTCACACACTCTAAACATAAGTAACAACACAAAATGCTAATGCTATCAACACATAATTTTTTAAACTAAAAATGAAGATGATATTTTTATGAAATAAAACTTAATATACCTCAAAAGGGTGACCAGCATGCAACCATTTCATTTCCATCTCTTGTACAAGTGTAACATAATCCCCACTTAAAAATAGAGAGCGAAATTAAGATATTAGTAAAAAATCCATGAGGAAGTCTAGTTTAATTAGTATATTCACCTTAGTTTCCAGGATTGTAGAACAAAATCAATGCAACTTTCTCGTTAGTTCCCAAGACAATCACATGATCCTAATCAAGAAAAAAACACATTAAGCAAGAACATCATATAAACCCAAATCTCACACAAACATGAGTGGTATATATAACACACACACACATTCCGGTATCTTGCAACCACATCCATATAACATATCTGCATTATAAATTGTAATGTAAATGATAACCATGCTACTTATTTCTAAATGAATGAACTCAAAAACTAATTTGAGTGCTCCCAAGATATGCAATCTTTATTTAAGCATATTATCAAACACTTAGAGGGCAATAGTGAATCAATCAAAAAGAATACATAATGACCAATTCAAAGAATAACTAATCAAGTTTCATTCAATTTAACTTAACTGAAGCTGCACAAGAACAATACATCAAAGCAGAGAGCAACACAAAAAAAGATGCATAGAAACAATATCTTGATCAAAATCAACAACTCACATCAATGAACTAAACTTCTTTTTTGAACGCATTTGTAATTACATCTGATTAGGATTTAATAAAAATTCAGCTTTGGTGGTGCTCATTGAAAACCTAACTGCTACAACTATCAAAAGATCGTATTTCAAAAGTATAAAACAAAAGTAACTATACCTTAAAAAATGTACCTGAATGATTGACAAAGATCCGAACTTTGCCGAGATTTTGAGAGATGAGATCGAAATTGATAGATGGCCAGGGTTCGATTCAATTGAGGGTTTGAAAGGATGGATCAAAAATCACCGTTTGAGAGAAATCGATATTGGACTTTGGCATTCATACGGTGCACAAATTGGAAGCGTGAATAAAAACCCTAGATTGTATGTTTAGATTAAAAGTTAAGTTATGTTTAGGTAAAAAAGCAGCGTACGCTTAAGTTTAATTATGTTTAGGAGCATTATTAGATTGCCACGTCACCAAAATGGCTTTAAGAGTTTACCACATCAGCAATTAAGATTTTGCTATATTATATAGAAGATATATATATATATATATATATATATATATATATATATATATATATATATATATATATATATATATATATATATACCTAGAGGTGCTGAATGTGGGTACATATTTATATTATAACATAGGTAGGTATAATACATGTAATTATAGGTATGTATGTGTGTTATATATGTACGTTGTGTGCATGTATTTGTATGTATATATGTAGATCGAACATGATAAGCAAGCGTGTGTTGTGATGTAGTATGCGTATGGATTGCATAAGCGTGTGTTGATAATGATGATGATAACAGTGTAATGATGCAAGTATGTGATCGATAATATGTGTGGATTTATATGTATGTAACAATCAAAGTTAGGAGCATTGTTATACGGTGGTGTGTATATGTTCATATATGTACAAATTGATAAATTGGATCATATGAATATGTGTATATATTGAGAAATGCAGCAACGGATATATATGTATATAATGGATTAAGAACAACAGAATATAGGTGCATATATGTGTGTATAGGAACAACTTCATGATATGATATTGTATGTATATGAGTAAGATGCCTTGCGCGTAGCAGCCGTGTATGAGTATATAGATGTGTTATAGGTTTGATTTGTAGGAATGATAATATATGTGTATCGCATGTTTTATATATGTATTTGATGTTTGCTTACTGTTTTTAATTACATATGAAGGCATGATGAAAAATTGAACTCATATTTAGGAAAATGAGATGTAATATATGATGCATGCTTGTAGTGGTAGAAGTAGGCGCATGAGGATATGTATATGTATGGTGTAGTCATGTGTAGGTATTATGGTTATGTGCATTGCGTGAAGTATGTCTATATCAAAGAAGCAGCTGCATTATATACTATTGTGTGTGTATGTATATATGTGTTACGTGCATAGTTGAATACATGGTGTGTATTAATATGCATGAGTATAAGATGTATGGAAATCATGGAAAACAAAAGTATAGCATGTGTTGGCATAAGAACTTATACGTGATGTGTAAATACTTGGCATGAGATATATGTAATTCTGTCTACTAGATCATCATTGTTCAAAGATGAACTGAATACTCGAAACCCTAGCGAAACCATGTATTATATTTTACTTATATGTTCCTAGTTATTAACTAGTAAATAATTACTAAAGCAGGTGGTAGGACGATCTAGGTCTTTCGATGCATTTTGCTGAAAAAAAATGTTCTTGATGTTTGATTAGGGTGTTTGCAGAAGAAAAAGAAACGTTTTGGTAATGTAGAAGTGTTAGTCGATTGTATAGAAGGTACGCGTGATAATTAAAAGATTGATTTGTCAATTGGGATCTAAAATCGGAAGTTGCCGGTTGTAATTTTGAAAATCACAATCAAAGATGCGTGGAAATAGCTGTAATCGCGTCATTGGGGGTTCGAAACAGGTCAAAGGCAGATTAGGAAGGTTTCAATTAGGGCTTGCAAATCGTGTATACCTGTACCTGTTAAGACACGGACCTGTTAAGACACGAACACGAAACCTTATTACCTGTACACGACACGATAAGCTATCGTGTACCTGTTACCATTACCTGTACCTGTACCTATTTATAACAGGTATACACGATAAGACACGATATGACTTGTTTAAAAACAAGTATTCAGGAACTTGTTTAGTGAAATTAAAATTGTCTATACGTATAAGGGTAAATAAGGTAAATATGTTATATTAAATTATATTTTTAATTTTTAAAAAATCATAACAGGTATTAACAGGTACTAACAAGTAAACATGTAAATACCTGTTAAATACACGAAAATTAACAGGTAGACTCGTGTCTACCTGTTTAGTACCTGTTACATGTTAAGGCCTTACCTGTTACCTGTTAAGACCGTTTAGGTTCGTGACGTGTATTCGTGTCCGTGTACAAAATTGCCAGCCCTAGTTTCAATTGATTTAAAAATGGTAAAAACGTGTAGAAAACGGTCACCAGAAACCGGGATGGTTGGCCGGAAAGCTGGCCTGTGCTGGTTGCCGGAAACACGGGACAACAAGGGGGGCTGGGCTGGGTTTTAATGTTTTACACAAACAGCCCCTACTGATTTGAGTTTGTTTTATTTTTGGTTTATAACTTTTATTTCAAGTTTCAAATGTTTCAGTTTTGACCCAAAGTTTATAATTTGTACTAACTAACTAACTTAACTACGCTGAAGCGTAATGTCTATTTAAGTGACGTTTTTGTATCTTTAGTTTGTTAATGACGTTGAATTACTATCCCTAGACTCGGAAACAATTTTGATTAACGATATAGTTTTTAAAATCTCTATTATAAACTATATATATATATATATATATATATATATATATTTGATTTATTATTACAAATAGTAATTATATAATACCCGTAGATATTTTGCGAGACAAATAAAATTGATTAAATAAGATAGGAATAACGTAAAATCCGATAATATTATTTATAATAATGATGACGAATGTTACCCTTTAAAGAAATAAAATACGAACACAGATAAAAGTAGATAATCTCGGGTCCGAGTCGGGCATTCGGATTTGAGTTTGGGGCAGATGTCACAAGTATTTTACTGGAAACTCATTGTATAAAATCTTACAGAAAATGTGTGAAGGAGGAATTGAAATTTAGAGTATGAAGAAACAAAAACCCAAAAGACAACTGAAGATGTTTTCTGCATTACCTGGTAAATCTATCAACTCACACTTGAATAGATTTGTACTAGTTCGTGACTGAAATAGAAGCAATGGAAATTCCTACAAATACCGAAGATATAAATTTGAGGTTGTTGCATTCACTACCTGAAAGTTGGAAACACACTGTTACTACTCTCAAGCAAACTCTTTCATTGGATGTTCAAGACCTAGATTACATTGTTACTAAAATTGAGTCATTGGCTATGGATGAAAAATCAAGAAACTTGATGTCTAAGAAAGAAATGGAACAGTATGTGTTCAAAGGTGAAAAACAAGGACAACAAGCTCATGCATTTGTATCTACAGATGTTGACACAGTTGATGAGCATTTTCAAGGGGATTGTTTCTTTGCAAGTTCCACTGAAACAACCAGTTTGAATGATTTCTGTGAAGAAGCTGCTGAAACTCCCGAAGGAAGAGTCGAAACAATGAATGTTGAAAAATCTCAAGATGTTGTTAATATTATGCTGAAATCAGAAGAACACAAAGCTGCATATGCTGCTTTTACTGCAAGTTTTCAAGCTTATCTAGGTAGTCAGTTAACTCCAATGGAACTAATGGTCCAAGATTTGAATGATGTACATCCTAATGATGTGGAAGAAATGGATATTCAATAGAATATGGTCATGATGGCTTATAGAACTCAGAGGCAGATGAAGTCTAACAGAAATTTAAACAAGCCAAGTCTGAATAAGAAGATTAGTTTTGATAAATCTAAATTGAGGTGTTTCAAGTGTCATCTGTATGGGCATTTCTCCAGAGAATGTAATAATCCTGCTGCAAAGATAACACAGAACACTTTGACTTCAAATCAAGCTTCCACTTCTAATAGAAAATCTGAGGAAAATAAGGCAATGTGTGTGACTTATGATGGAGAAGTTGATTGGAGTGCATATGGTGCTGAAATAGAAAAGGAATTTGCACTAATGGCTCAAAATGTTGAAGATGACAAAATACAAGGAGCTGAAAGTGATGCAAGCAAGTATCCAGCACTTCCAGATGATGTTAAGGAAAATGTGTGTTCCAAAGCATGCCTGAAAGAGGTAACTCATTACAAAAGCCACTCTTTTATTGTGAATGCCAGGTTATAGGCTGAAATTAAAAGTCATAAGAAAACTAAAGAAGATCAAAAGGAAATTGAAAAGAAAATCAAATCTTTAGCAGAAGATCTTATAGAATAAAAAAAACAAAAATCAATTTTAAAAAACTCTTTGAAAATTCTTGAAGAATCATTTGTTAAAAGTCAGTTGGAAGCATCAACATATAAACTGAAGTATGAACAGTTGATGTCAACCAAAAAGCAAATGGAAAAGTGGATTTGTAGTCAAAAGGAAGGAAAAAATGGTAATGGGTTGGGATTTTCTCAAGTGGCATATAAAACCACACATCCTCCTGTGAACTATGAGAATTTTCCAAGTGTAATGACCAACACATTACCAAATGACTTTAATACTCATGATTACTCAACTGAAGCTCAATCTAAACTGAAATCACTGGTTAAAAATTCAGATTCTTCTGATGATTCTGAAAGTTCAAAACTTAACAAAGAAGTATACATTGAACATGACACTGAAAAACTGAAAGAAGGTCACCCTGTTAAAATTACTCAGTATGAACCAAAACCAAAAAAGGTGTCTTCAAACAAAGTTTCAGTGGATTTGTGAAATCGGAAGATAATCCAATCAATGAATATTCAAACTTCTTTGTTGAGGAAGTGAAAGAGAAAGCAGAATTAAGAAACAAATGTCAACTTAAAATGATTTATAATGACCTACAAGGTGATGTATGTGAAGGTTTTGGGTTTGATAATCCACATTTTAAAAGATACTTGAAACAACAAGAATCAAAGAAATCTTCAATTAAGTTCAAATCTGTCTCTGATCTGACAACAGGTCATTATCCTGAAAGTTCCGCTGTTCAATCTGAACTTAAGAAGAAAAACAAAAAGAAACAAAAGAAGTAAAAGAAGTCAAACTTTAATGTCACTGTTGTTTCTGATTCTAACAAAGTTGATTCTGTTGGTCAAAGTTCTTCAAATGTTAATCTCGAAGTCAAACAAGTTTTCAAACCAAAAATACCTTTGCAATCATCTCAAGAATCAAAGCAATCACAAAGTTTGAAAACTGAATTTTATGAAAAGAGTACAAAACTTTGGTGTAAAAAATACAAAATAACACAGTGTTATTTTTCAAAGTACTGTCAACTTTGTGATATGACAAATCACTCCATTGATGAATGTTACTTCAATAAGTGGTGTGAGATTTGTGGCGGAGTGAATCACAACACTAATGAGTGTTACAACAAGAAGGTGATATCTAAGAAATCAGTGTCATCTGAAAATGATGATAGTTTCTATGATACATGGACTCCAAGGAACATGAGAATGAATGGTTCATCACAAATTCCTAATAAACAATTTGTGAAATCTAAAATGAACATGATTTCTAGAATTGCATCTCATCCTCATTCAAAGGAAAGTGTTAAAAGAAATTTGATCAAATAATTTCTTGATGAGCCTGGTCATTCTCATGCTGTTCCTTCTCATGTTGTGTCAAAACAAATGAAGTCAACATATGATTCAGCAAAACAACTTTCAAAACCTTATGTTCACAAAACTAAATCTAATGAGCTTCCAAGAGAATTAAACGATAGGTTTGAAGTGTTAATGAATGAATATGCTAAACTCAAATCTGATATGTTGAGTACATTTGGTTTGCAATGTGCACAACAACCTATTATAGATGAATTTGGAAAAGCCAAAACCTCTATGGTTTGGGTTGATCGTTCTAACTGATTTTCTTGTTTGTGCAGGCACATCCACCTAGAGCTAGAGATAGTTTATGGATTGTGGATAGTGGTTGCTCAAGACACATGACAGGAAATCAACAGTTGCTCGATAAAAACAAAACAAAGAAAGGATCTTATGTTGCATTTGGTGATTGTGGAGGTTGGATCACTGGTGAAGGAACTGTCAGCAATGGATCACTAAGTTTTGACAATGTCAATTATTGTGAACAACTGAAGTACAATCTACTTGTTGGTCCAGATAATTGCAAATCCGCGGTATTATGATTTAGATATGATCAAAACCACTTGTTATCACTAGATCTAACAACAAATGATCATGAATTTGATCAAAAAGCATATTAAACCACAAAAACCCATTTAAACAAGTTAATTAAGAAGATGATTAGATGAAGAAGAATAGAATTGATGCAACAAAGATATAATCTAAACAATTCCTTGCAAATACAGATCAGATTCAAACTCAAGATCAAAGTGTAAATGTATTCCAATAAGTTTCCAAGAGTTGTGTACAAAATAGCCCTAAACAACTATTTATACAGATGCTAGTGTCGCAAGCAGTTTCGCAAATGCAAAACTGCCTGGCCGCTAGGCAAGGACAAGCTGCATCCGACACTATAGTGTCGCATGCAGTGTCGCATAAGCAAGCACAACAAAAAATAACATTAAACTAACTATTACAAAGAAACCAAAATACGACTAAACTATTACAGTAAAAACAAAGAACAAAATAAAGATAACGACATGGTGAAGTACCACCCAACATGTGATCATCAATACCCCCCTAGGGAGGTGCTTCACCTGTCGGGTCACCGTCTTCAGCTCCGGTCTTTGTAGCTTCCAGTAAGTCTGTCAATTCACGAACATCTTTTTTCAGGTCCACTCGTTTCTGCACACTCTTGTTGTTCCAATAGATCGTTAATCCGTGCTATATATGATATAGATCAGATCACAATCAATTGATACCACTAGATCTAGCAACAATTGATTGTGATTAATGACCAAAACTCACACAAACCATTATAACCCAATAACAAATGATAGATTAACAAGATAACTAGATGAAGTAGAATGAATTAGATGCAACAAAGATATAAATCAGTCAATTCCTTGCAATCAACAATCAGATTCGAACTCAGTATTAAAGAGAGAATTGTATTCAATAAGTTCCAAAGAGTTGTGTATAAAATAGCCCTAACCAACTATTTATACAGTAGCTAGTGTCGCAGGCAGTGTCGCATAGGCGACACTGTCTGCTCGCTAAACTAAGACAAGCTGCATGCGACACTATAGTGTCGCATGCAGTGTCGCATGAACAAGCACCAAACATAACAAAACATAAACTAACCTAACTATTACAACGAAAGACAAAGTATGACTAAACTATTACAAGTAAACAAAATACAAATAACGACATGGTGAAGTACAACCCTACATGTGGTCATCAATACTCCCCCTAGGGAGGTACTTCACCTGTCGGATCTCCTTCTTCAGCTCCGTCCTTTGCTGCACCAAACATCTCAGTAAGTTCACGTACATCTTCATTCAGATCTACCTGCTTCTGCACACTCTCGGCAACCTGCTTCACTTCCGACCTAATACCTCGAGCCCTGTTCGCCACTCTCTCAAACAGTGCAGCTTCCTTCTTCGTTTCAGCTCCGGCTCCAACTCTGATGGGGTTTTTGCATAGAATCTTCAAATCATCATCCGAAAAACCGAAAACCTCAATCGGGTCAAACAACCTCCACTCGGTTCCATCTTTCACACGAACGACCGCCTCTCCCGTCTGGTTATCGTAAAACCATTTCTCAAACTCTTGTAATCTCGACGGGCTAGGGTCCGGAACTCTCAATCTCTGTACTGTTTTAATCGGTTTCTGCTTCAAAACAATCTTGCCCTTTCCTGTGACCAATCCAAGTCTTTCTTTGATCATTTACGCTCCAATTTATTATATCCAAAACTCTCAAAATTATCCTTCATTCCCGCCTGAATCTCCTCCTCCAGTAATTTCGCACGATCGCTCTGATCTGCGTTAATCAGTGGGAGAACCGCAAAACGTCTCAAGTCCCATTTAGGGAATGTCTTGAAGTGTTTGCGGTTGTTCACATAGCTAATGCCGCCCCCTCTCCTCTTTATCATGAACTTCTTCAACTCCAGATTGAATTTCCAGCTAAAAATCTTGTTATCTGTATCTTTAGAGGTCGGGGCATCCATGTTCTGGAACAGAGGCGGGACGGTTTCTGGTTCCTCCACCTTCTGGAACCAATCAGATTTGTCTAACTCAAACACGTCACCCTCCAATCCGCTCCTCTGAGCCACATACACCATTTGTTTATCATCTGTTTCGTAATACTCCGGCTCCGAGTCATAGTCAACTAATTGTTCATCTTCAACTTCTTCGTCCATCAATGTCATTTCAGAACCTTTCTCCTTATCAGCAACAACCTCCTCTCCACCTAGATCAGTATCAATATCGAGACAGAAGTCATCAGTAACTTATGTCTCTTTGCCAGTTCCGCTCCCTCCAGCAGCACTGAAACCACCGAAATCTCTTCGGCAGGTTCCAGTCTGTACCATTTCCTTCAACCTTGGATATTTCCCTATGTTTACCATCTGATTAATCTCCGCTTCAGTCTCAGTGACACCAACTTTTACCTCCTTCTTAAATTCATTCAGCTCTACCAACAGCTTCTTGATTAATACTTGTTGGTCCAACACAATTCTCCTCAGATCTTCCATCTCTGACTCTTTGTGCCTCTCACGCTACTCCACATTCATCAATTTGGTCTTCACCATGCTCAGCTCATTTGCAAATTTGGCTTCAGTTCATCAATGAGAATCTGTACAAACCGTGGGTATAGCAGCCATTTATCCTTCTTGGCAGAGGAGATGTTCTCAATCATATATCCGAATATCATCTGCGGGATATTCGCCTTATCTCCCCTACACAGATTTAGCATCGCCCGAGCCCATTCGAAATTCAGCCCATCAGTTCCTCCTTTGCGATGATCTAAACATACAATAATGACGTGGGCTATAAATCTCCACTCCTTTGACAAGAACGATTTCTTGATCTCCTGACGATCCAAGAAATCTGTTCCTTCATAGCCCATCTCCAGAAAACCCTCGTATACGTCGGTTAGGCTAAGCAAAACCGGTGACCCAACGTCGCTCTCCATCCTAAACATCCGGGCAATTGAATCAACAGTAAGTACAATCTGTTCCCCCATCACAGTTGCCCTAATCTCCCCCGGATCTGCATTCAGATTGTATGTGGCCGACTCCCAGAAATCTCGGATATGCTGTTGATCTATCACCAGATCTTTTGTAACAGCATAAAATATTGGAGACGCCTTCATCCATGATATCGCGTCTCTAAATCCTACAAACTTCAGGTCCTTATCGTTTAGATAAGCGACCACGTTTGACCACATGTCGAACCTCATCGGCGGAGGAGGCTTCGGATCCATGTAAAAAACCTGAAACGTGAACCGAAAGTTGATTAGTAAAAAAAATAATAATAAAGAAAATAAAATAAAACAAAAGGAATAATAAAAAAATTAAAAATAAAAATTAAAAAATAGTGTCGCATATTCATCGACACTGTTGTTTCGCAACAACAAAGCATGTGCAACGACACTACACTGTCGCAGCACCTCAGGCCTCCGACACTACCAACAATGCATGGGCAACATAACATTGGTAGTGTCACAAATATAGTTTGAACTTTCGTTCAGTGTCGCAGACATAGTTTGAAATTTCGTTCAGTGTCGCAAGATGAATAGGTAGTGTCACAAAACGTGAAAAGCCAACAGTCAAAAGGATCAAAACCATATCAGATCAACACCAAAACTAAATGCATTACAGACGAAGGTTCGAAACATGTTAATGAACAAAACTTACCGATTGAAATCAAGCAAAAACACTCTAAGATCAAGAATTGAGGTTTAGTGTGTGTTAGGGTTTAGTGTCGGGTATAATGTCTGATTTTATGAAAAAGCGAATAATGATCCAAACGACCCACATCAGATGAACATAAAGCACGACGTAGTTTCGCAAACCCGACACTATAGTGTCGCAAACAACCATAGTGTCGCATACCCGACACTATAGTGTCGCAAAGATCCAAAATTTAAAAAAATTATTAATTTTTTTTTGAAAAATAATAAAAGTCAAATCTAGTTAAATTACAAATATTTTAAAATAGTGTCAAGCCAAACTAATGAGATAGATCCAAGACAACTACCCATTTTAACAACGAAAGTTTAAAAGGAATCAAATCAGTATAACAGAATGGATCACGAGGATATCATAAACGAGTTTCGGGCAATCATCCGGAGGAACAAAGATTTGGAAAGATTGTCAGTATGTTTGTCCATTTAAACCCGTGCCTTGTTCCTTTTGACAAGCAACCTGTGACGATATTATCATGTTTTGGTTCGATTAGAAGAAACTCTAGCAACTCGGTTTCCACAGAAATTCAGCAAAGTGACTCGTTTTGACTTCATGACTTATTGAGTTTAGATGATTCAGCAAGATTTTTATAATTTGTAGGGACATAAACCTAGATCAAGTGATCAAGGTGAATGTATTTTTGGAGGTGAGATGGAGTTTGTGTTTAACAAATGAAGCATCAAACAATGAACTTGATGTAGAAACATTGTGAGCTTAGCTTTATATGGGATTTACAGATGATCAGAGCTCCAGGTCTATACTGACGTATAACAGAGGAGATGATTATCTGTACGTGCTGATGAGAGCTTCAGGTCTATATTTACATATAACAGAGAAGATCATCACTCCAGGTCAATGCTTTCGCATAGCAGAGGAGATTAACACGAGAACAAAAAATTCTAAAGAGCTAACGAGAAGCGTCATTCAGGGCTGCGGCTAAGGGTTATTTGGGTAAAATCAAGCACGAAACAAATACTCTCAGCCCCTTTTTGTCAAAACTTATCACTTTGTGCAAGCCAAATGTCTGTGAAAATGATCCTTATTACCAAGCTCTCTTTGAACTTAGTTTGATCACAGAGTTGTTGTCTAATTGTATTCAAGCTGAGCCTACTAACACATCAGTATACAAATCTCCTTCCTCCTTCTGACGACATCAACCCATATCTGAATCCTGCAAGAAACAAACAGTATTTTACATGAGATGAAGCACAATTATAAAATTTGTAGTATTTACTCCCCCAAAACTTTCAGTTTTTCAAACTGAAATTTTTCTATAAATTTAAGAACATTTGAGATCAAACACAAAAGAATGGCCGACATTATTATAAAATATAAGTAAGAAAACATATTTTTCTTTCACATTTCTCCCCCCCCCCCCTTTTTTCTTTTTTTTTTTAGAATTAAAAAGAAATCAGACCAAGCATGTTATTTAATTCATAAAAACGCGGTTTATCAAACGTTTTAGTGAACAAATCAGCTTTTTGATTTTTGGTGTCGATCGATATGATATTGATAAAGCCATTTTCCTATGCATCCCGGATGGCATGAATGCGAGTTTCAATGTACTTCGTTCGAGTGTGGTGAACAGGATTCTTGGTAATTCCAATGGCAGCCTCATTGTCGCAGAAGATCGGAGTATGTAGAAAATTGATTCCGTAATCGATCATCTGATGTTGAATCCATAGAACTTGACAGCAGCAGCTGGAGGTAGCAGTGTATTTAGCTTCACCAGTAGATAAGGAAACGGTGGTCTGTTTCTTGCTTTGCCACGAAACTAAACACTCCCCCAGATACTGACACCTACCAGAAACCGATTTCCGACCAAGTTTGCACCCGCCATAGTCACTATCAGAATAAGCATGAATATCAAAACTCCCCCCTTTTGGATACCACAAACCGAGACGCGGAGTTCCCTTTAGATAACGAAAAATTAACTACCCTTTCCACGAGCTGCTTGACTTCCGACCTAATTCCACGAGCCCGATTAGCTACCCTTTCGAATAGAGCAGCTTCTTAAAAGAAGATGTTCATGAATTGACAAACTTACTGGAAGCTACAAAGACCGGAGCTGAAGACGGTGACCCGATAGGTGAAGCACCTCCCTAGGGGGAGTATTGATGATCACATGTAGGGTGGTACTTCACCATGTCGTTATCTTTATTTTGTTCTTTGTTTTTACTGTAAAAGTTTAGTCGTATTTTGGTTTCGTTGTAATAGTTAGTTTAATGTTAGTTTTTGTTGTGCTTGCTTATGCGACACTGCATGCGACACTATAGTGTCGCATGTAGCTTGTCCTTGCCTAGCGACCAGGCGGTTTCGCATTTCGAAACTGCTTGCGACACTAGCATCTGTATAAATAGTTGTTCAGGGCTATTTTGTACACAACTCTTGGAAACTTATTGGATTACATTTACACTTTGATCTTGAGTTCGAATCTGATCTGTATTTGCAAGGAATTATTTAGATTATATCTTTGTTGCATCAATTCTATTCTACTTCATCTAAAAAACAAAGGTGAAATGTGAAGAGAAAATCTGATTTTCTTGCTTATATTTTTTGATAATGTCGACCATCCTGTTGATGTATGTTCTTAAAAGTTCTTTAATTTGTTGAAAATTTCAGTTAAAGTTACAAACTGAAAGTTTTGGGGGTGTAATACTACAAATTTCTGGATTGTGCTACATCTCATGTAAATACTGTTTGTTTCTTGCAGGATTCAGATATATGTTTAAAGCATTTGAATGAGGGCGGAGATTTGTATACTGATGTGTCAATAGGCTCTGCTTGAATACAATTAGACAGCAACTCTGTGATCAAACTAAATTTAATAAGAGCTTAGTGATGAGGATCACTTTCACAGACATTCGGCATGCATAAAGTAATAAGTTTTGACAAAAATGGGCTGAGAGTATTTCATTCGTGCTTGATTTTTCCCAAATCCAAACCCCTTAGCCGTAACCCTGAATGATGCTTCTAGTTAGCTCTTTAGAATTTATTTTCATGCTTATCTCCTCTGCTATGCGGAAGCATTGACCTGGAGTGATGATCTTCTCTGTTATATGTAAATATAGACCTGAAGCTCTCATCAGCAAGCACAGATGATCATCTCCTCTGTTATACGTCGGTATAGACCTGGAGCGCTTATCATCTGCAACCCACATGTAAAGTTAAGCTCACAATGTTTCTACATCAAGATCATTGTTTGACGCTTCATACTTAAAAAAATTATATGCTCACATGTAAAGCTACGCTCACAATGTTTCTACATCAAGATCATTGTTTGACGCTTCATACATTAAACCCAACTCCAGCTCACTCCCAAATACATTCACCTTGATCATCAATTGATCTTGGTCTATGCCCACTCATATTACAAAATCTCGTTGAATTATCTAAACTCAATAAGCAATGATGTCAAAACAAGTTACTTTGCCGAATATCAGTGGAAGCCAAGTCACCGAATTTTCTTCAAATCAAATCAAAACATGATAAGACCATCACAGGATTGACAGTTAAACGGAACAAGGCATGGGTTTAAAACGGACAAACATATTGACAATCTTTTCAAATCTTTGTCTCTTCGGATGATTGCCCAAACTCGTTTTTTGATCTCCTCGTGATTCATTATGTTTACTATCCTGATTTCTTTTAAAGTTCCTAGTACAAATGGGTCTTGGTTTTGGATCTATTTCAATTGTGACACTGTTTTAAAATATTTGTAATTGAATCAACTTTGAGTTTAATTGTTTCTAAAATTTTTTTTTGATTTTAGGGTTTTTATGACAATACAGTTTCGCAATTTTGCAAAACTGTGGTCTGTCTTATCTTCCGTTGTGGGTCGTTTTGGGTCACATTTCACTTTCCATTTCAAATATCAAAACTCGAACCTAAAACCCTTGTTTCTCAAAACTACAATCAATCATTTTAAAGCATCTTTTATCGCATTTAATCGGTAAGGATTGTTGTGTAACTTGTTTCGAACCCTCATATTTATTTTGATTAAGTTTTGTGCTGATATGATATGCGTATTGATCTGGTATCTGTTGGTTTTCACCGTTTTGCGACACTATCATCTCATCTTGCGAAACTGAACGAAAGTTCAAACTATGTTTGTGAAACTACCTAGTTATGCTGCCCACGCACTATTGGTAGTGTCGGAAACATTGTTGTTGAGAAACAATAGTGTCGTCGGCTTGCAACACTTTTGTGTCGCATTACTACGAAACAATAGTGTTGACTGTCTTGCGATACTGTTGTGTCGCATACTTGCGAAACTATAAAAAAAATTCTTTTATTTATTATTTACTTTATTCCATTTTCTTTATGTTTATTTCCTTTATTATTTTCTTTAAATCTAATCAACTTCCGTTTATGTTTCAGGATTATATATGGAACGAAAACCTCCTCCGCCGATGAAGTTTGATCGATGATCAAACGTGGTCGCTTATCTCAATGATAAGGACCCCAAGTCTGTTGGATATAGAGATGTTATATCGTGGCTGAAGAGTTCGCCAATCTCTTATGCTGTTACGCATGATTCGGTGATGGATCAACAGCATATTCGAGTCTTTTGGAACACTGCCACATACAGCCTGAGCGCACAACTCGAAGAGATCAGTGCTATGGTTATGGGGGAGCGTATAGTTATAACTGCTGATACGATTGTGAAGATTTTAAAGATGGAGCGTGACATCGGGTCACCTGTATTGCTAAGTGTGACCGACGTGCAAAATGGTTTTCTAGAGATGGGATATGAAGGAACGGATATCTTGGATAGACGGGAGATCAAGAAGTCGTTCTTGTCAAAAAAAGTGGAGGTTCATTGCCCACGTGATCATTGTATGTTTAGATCACCGAAAAGGAGGGACTGATGGGCTAAACTTTGAGTGGGTCAGAGCCATGTTGAACCTATGTCGAGGCGACAAAGCGAATATCCCACAAATGATCTTTGGATATATGATTGAGAACATTCAGTCATCAAGGGAAGACAAGTGGCTGTTATATCCAAGGTTCGTGCAGACATTTATTGACCATCTAAAGCCGAACCTTCAAAAACTTGGGGACGTATTGGTACTGACACTAATGAACGTCAGGATTTTTGCTGATTGTGCAGCGCCACGACATGATATTTCTGGAAAGATCACCTATCTTTTCAGAAACATGTACACTGATGAAAGATGGGCATATATTGAGAGACTGAAGGCTGTGGAAGAGCGGAGATTTGAGGAGTTGAGGGAAACAATAAAAGATAATATCAAAAAGAGGAAGAAGTACGTTAGAAAGAAACCAGTGCCATTCGAGGAAGAGATCTGTGACACCTGACATTTTTAGGTTAACGCCGTTAAAATAAACTCTATTATTTTTAACGTTCATGCATTGTATTTACTTAGGACAAATAGAATGAATTTGTTATCACATGTGTTTCGAGTGATAGTTAGTTAGTTTGTTAGTTAAAAATTATATTAGAGTAAATTGCCAAAATAGTCCCTGAGTTTGTATCGTTTCGACCACTTTGGCCCTTATGTTTTTTTTTGCCATTTCGGTGTTTGGTATTGTAAAAAATTACCAATTTGGTCCTTCCGTCAACGATTTCCGTTAATTTTGTGTAAAATGACGAGTGTACCCCTGTTTACTAAATTTATAAACAAAAATATAAAATATCACCACCACCGCCTAACTCAACCACAACATACACCGCTAACCACCATCATCACTGCAATTTATCCCATTCACACCACCAACCATCATCATCATCATCATCATCATCATATTCATATTCACTTCAATCGCTCTCACTCACCGGCACACACCCAACTCCAAAAATAACCACCACCACAACCGAATCTACCAACACCATAGCCTCCAGTCCGGCGACCAACTACCCATGTAATCACCGCTTGCCACCATTGCTTGCAACCCTGCTCATCTGGCATAAAACGACGAAGATATATTGGTGCTGAGGTTCCAATTTGCGTTGGTGATGAGGCTTTAATCTCTGGAGGATAGGGTGGACGTTTGACAGGGAAGTCAAAGACCTGCAGCATCAGATCTGTTCTAGAAGAAGTACGATGGTATATTTTGGGTAACGATGATGCGATCTACGGTTTTTGTTGGCGATGATGATGATGATGATGACGACGATGATGATGTTGATTTTGGGTAGCGATAATGATGATGGCGATGATGATGACGATGGTGGTAGTAATTTATGGTGGTGGATGAACGGTGGTAGTAATAGATGGTGATGGATGTGGTGGTGGCAAGAGATGGAACAAGGCTGTGATAGTGTGATGGTTTGGGGATGGATGTGGTAGTAATAGATTGTTGCAGACTTGAGTTATGGGTGAATTGGAATGGGTAGGGGAAGGGTTTGGGTATATATTTTGATTTTAAAATTAATTATTTTAATAATAATATTATTATTATTATAAAAAGACCAAAATACCCCTGAAGTTAGCGGATTTATTTAACGATTTTTGACGGAAGGACCAAAATGGTAGGTTTTTTATAAAACCAAACACCAAAATGGCAAGGAAAAATATATAAGGACCAAAGTGGTCGAAACAGTACAAACCCATGGACCTTTTTGGCAATTTACTCATTATATTATATAACTTTTGAATAACATAAATATTAAAACAAAACCTAAGGACTAAAGTGCAATTTGCAAAGGTTTGTAATAAATAGTAAAACAAAACCTAAGGACTAAAATGCAAATTACAAAAATATTGTTTCATTTAAAACCTTACCCGTCTCCTACAAATCGCCGCACCGTTTCACGATCGACTTTTCTTTGTCAACTCTGACCATAATCCTTCACCCTTCCGTTAACGCGAGCACCAGAACGCCAACTGAAACGCACCGGCGAAGCTGAATTTGACTCTCGCGAATCGTTCCGGTAGTCGGACTGCCTAGGATCTTACTTGCTAATTGTTTGTAGCTGCACAACCTAAGGTGAGTTCTTTGCCCGTTTTTAAATACTTTTTTTCGGGGAGAAAACATACAAATGTTTTTACAACGCCTTCGGGCAACTATTTTTCAGCGCCTTCGGGCGGACTGCATTTTTATGCCTTCGGGCAGGGCCTTCGGGCAAAACTTTATGCCTCCGGGCAGGGCCAACTAAGTCTACGTTTTACACCTTCGGGTGGGCTGCATTTACGGCGCCTTTGTGGCGGCTGCGTTTTATACCTTCGGGTAGGCCTTCGGGCAAGATTCTATCGGCTTTCGAGCTGCGCTAATGCTTTTGATAAATAAACTCATTGAACTCACCAACCTTTGTGTTGACACTTTTTAGTATGTTTTCTCAGGTAATTAAGGAGCACGAGCACAAGTAGGGCATGCATGCATCATTGGGTCTACGTGTATTCAAGATTTTAATTTGTTATTGAACATATTTGTATTAATACTATTAATGCATTTACTTTACTGAAAAAAAGGGTTTTTGACAATCACTTGTCGTTATGCTTCCGCAAACGTTTAAACAATTACTTTAAATAACTTTTCTCATTCAATGAGATACATATGTTTTAAATTCATATAGTGTCGTTTGGTGTAACTAATGACTTGGATCCTGGTTTTGTCACACGCCTAACGGATACCCCGTTTGTGGAAAATTGAGGGTATGACAAGATCGATGGGATTGAATCTGAGATATTCAAGACAAAAGGAAAGAAAAGGCGAAAGACTGCCGATCGATCATCATCACAGACTGAATCTGATACTGATGTCAGACGCAAGAAAAGGGTAAATAGCCGGTGGTCCCTGAACATGTAACTAAAACATTGAAGAAGAAACCGTAGAAGAAGGGTACTGCTGGATTAGATAAGGACGTAATTCATGGGTTGAATACGTCGCTAGCAAATGAATTGAGCATGGTCAAGACAAAGTTGATGAACTTAGAGGAGCGTGAGAAGCACAGGGAAGGCGAAATGGATGATTTGCGCAAAAATGTTCTTGATCAGCAGTGCCTAATCAAGAAACTTCTAACTGAGCTAAACGAAGTTAAAAAGGAAACAAAGGTTGGAACAACGGAAACTGAAGCCGAGATAAACAGTTTAGTGAATATCTCAAAATACCCAACTTTGAAAGAAATGGCTCAAACCGGAACAAGTACAAAGAATTTTGGTGGTTTTAGCAGTGCAGGTGGGAGTGGAATTGCTAAAGAAACAGAAGTTACTAATGACTTCTGTTTCGATATTGATACGGATTTAGGGGGTGAAGAAGTGATAGCAGACAAGGAAAAGACCGATGAACTGAGGCTGGTGGATGAGGAAATAGAAGAGCAATTGGTGGATTATGACTCGGAACCTGAGTTTTATGAAACGCATGAGAAAGAAATCGTATATGTGACCCAGAGAAGTGAGGTGGGGGGTGACGTTATTGAATTGGACAAATCTGACTGGTTCAAGAAGGTTGAAGAACCAGAATCCGATAACCCTCTATTCCAAAACATTAACGCCCCGACCTTAAAGGATACTAACAACAAGATATTCAGTTGGAAATTCAGTTTGGAATTGAAGAAATTTTTGATCAAGAGGAGAGAGGGCAGGATTAGTTACGTCAGCAACCGCAAGCACTTCAAGACCTTCCCAAAATGGGACTTGAGGCGGTTGGTCGTACTTCCCTTGATTAACGCAGATCTAAGTGATCGTGCAAAATTATTAGAAGAAGAAATTCAGGCCGGTTTAAGGGATAATTTCAAGGAGTTTGGTTATAACAAGCTAGAACGAAGGAGGTCAAAGAAGGACCTAGATTGGATTACGGGAAAGGGGAAGATTGTTTTGAAGCTAAAGCCAATCAAGACCGTACAAAGACTGAGGATTCCAGATCCTAGTCCATCCAGGCTGTAAGAATTTGAAAAATGGTTTTACGACAACCAAACGGGAGAGGCAGTTGTGCGTACTAAAGACAAGGCTGAAATTAGATTGTTCGATCCAATGGAGGTGTTTGGATTTTCTGATGATGATCTGAAAGTTCTATGTGAAAACTCGATTAAATTTGGAGCAGGAGCTGAAACGGAGAAAGAAGCTACTCTATTCGAAAAGGTAGCTAATCGGGCTCGTGAAATTAGGTCGGAAGTCAAGCAGCTCGCGGAGAGTGTGCAGAAACGAGTGGACCTGAAAGAAGATGTTTGTGATTTGACAGACTTACTAGAAGCTACAAAGACCAGAGCTGAAGACGATGACCCGACAGGTAAAGCACCTCCCTAGGGGAGTATTGATGATCACATGTAGGTGGTACTTCACCATGTTGTTATCTTTATTTTGTTCTTTGTTTTTACTGTAATAGTTTAGTCGTATTTTGGTTTCGTTGTAATAGTTAGTTTAATGTTATTTTTTGTCGCATTCAGCTTGTCCTTGCCTAGCGACCATGCAGTTTCGCATTTGCGAAACTGCTTGCGACACTAGCATCTGTATAAATAGTTGTTTAGGGATATTTTATACACAACTCTTGGAAACTTATTGGAATACATTTACACTTTGATCTTGAGTTCGAATCTGATCTGTATTTGCAAGGAATTGTTTAGATTATATCTTTGTTGCATCAATTCTATTTAATCATCTTCTTAAAAAGTCAGATTTGATCTTGTATTGATTGCATAAAATGTTGTTTACATGGAAACCCCAATCACTAGCTCATGCAAGCTTAGCAAAACCCTAATTGCACTTTACTATTTATAGCCTAATGACACTTTGGACTAATGCCACTTAGGACCCTAGACTATAAATAAAACATGACAATTAGGAAAATACAATTAAAACTCATAAAAGACTAAAATTAATTAAATATATTTTGTTGACACAAAATATATTTATTAACTATTAAACCCGTAATCTTTTACGTCTTCAATGTCTTGTCTCTAATCTTCGTCCCGAACGCGTCGTCTTGACTTTGCGTTTACTTTGACCGTTGACGTTGACTTTTGTTGACTTTGACTGTGTTGATAATATTAGACTAAACTTCAGGTCCAACACTACTTAGTGTTACACAAATTTTAGACAAGTCATACAAAACAATGTTTTGATGACAGTTTCTGTTACATTTTGAAACCTGGATTTCAAATACCTGAAGATTGGATCCAAATGAAAGCTCCAAGATATAATAATATCTACATGATGGAAATGAGTATTATGTATAAGAACAATCAAGAAACATGTCTGCTTTCAAAAGCGTCTAAGGATGAATCAGTTCTTTGGCACAGACGTCTGGGACATACTCACTACAACAATATGAACAACTTGGTTAAACATGAACATGTAGTGGGAATTCCACAAAAGATGTTTTTTGTCATTGATAAATGTCCTGCATGCTTAAAAGGAAAACAACATCGAAAATCACACAAGCCAAAAATTGTCAATTCAAATGTTACACCTCTTAAACTTTTGCACATGGACCTCTTTGGCCCAACAAATGTTTTAAGTCACTCAAAGAAACAATTTTGTCTTGTGGTGATTGATGATTTTTCTAGATTCACTTTGGTATTTTTTATGCACAAAAAGAATGAAACTGCAGAGATCTTAAAAACTTTCATTACTAAAATTGAAAATCAATTTGATTTAAAAGTTAAAGTAATGAGAAGTGAAAATGGTACAGAATTCAAAAATGAAGTGTTTGAGTCTTTCTGTGCAGGTAAAGGAATCGATACAAAATGGTACATAACGCAAGAACATAACATTGATTGAAGCTGCAATAACAATGCTAGCTGATTCAAAACTGCCTATTAATTTTTGGGCAGAAGCTGTGTCAACTGCTTGTTTTGTTCAGAACAGAAGTCTCATTGTCAAAGATCATAACAAAACACCATATGAATTGTTGTATAAAAGAAAACCTCAAATTGGTTTCTTAAGATCATTTGGTTGTCCAATTTCTGTTTTAAATACCTCTGACCAATTAGCTAAATTTGATGCAAAAGCTTGGATTCTTTGTAGGATACTCATCACAATCTATTGCATATAGAGTTTACAATTCAAAACACAACATTATTGAGGAATCAATTAATGTTGAGTTTCATGAAAACTCTTTCCAACAATCATAAATAGTCTAGCATGGGTATTTGACATAGATGCTTTGACAAATTCATTGAATCTAACTCAGATGATGGTTTTGCAGGTTCAAACTCAGGAGAAGATTCAGATGATGAATTTATTCTACCTTTTTCCTACAAAATATCCCGATTTTTCAAATCCAGATATTCATGAAAATTTTGATGAATGTGTTCCACCGCCTGATCCACCAACCAACTCAAATAATACCATTAATGCAATTGAAGATCTCATTGAAAATGATGAATTGATAGCTTATGACCGATACAACTATTTTCATAATTCACCTCATGAATCTGATCCATCCATCCAAGCCACAACTATTCAAGAATTCAATTATACAAACTTGGAAGATGAGGTTGTTGTTGAATCTGTTCCTACTTCAAGGATTCACAAATACCATCCTCAATCAAATATAATTGGAAGTGTGAATGAAAGGATCACAAGAAGTAAGAGTGAAAATGCTAAGTATGTCTATTCTCATGCTTCTTATCTCAAACTGTACCAAACAACTTTTCTTAAGCACTTATAGATTCAAGTTGGATTGAGGCTATGCAAGAAGAGCTTCTTCAATTTCAAATTCAGAATGTTTGGTCGTTGGTTGACTTACCTAATGGACAATATGTCATTGGTACCCGTTGGTTATTTCGAAATAAATCAGATGAACGTGGCATTGTCATCAGAAATAAAGCTAGACTAATAGCTCAAGGATACACACAAGAGGAGGGTATTGATTATGAAGATGTGTTTGCACATGTGGCAAGACTTGAAGCTATTAGATTATTTCTTGCATATTCTGCATACATGAATTTACTGTGTATCAAATGGATGTCACGTGTGCTTTCCTATATGCTGTCATTAATGAAGAAGTGTATGTTCAACAACCTCCTGGATTTGAAGACAAGGAATTTCCTCACAAAGTGATGAAACTTGACAAAGTTCTTTATGGCTTACATCAAGCACCACGAAAGTGGTATGAAACCTTGTCATCTCATCTTATGCAAAATGGTTTCAAAAGGGGCAGAATTGATCAGACACTCTTCCTTAAACGAAAGAACGAAGATCTTCTCTTAGTTCAAATTTATGTTGATGACATTACTTTTGGATCCACAAGCAAAGAGTTTTGCACAGATTTTGAATCTATCATTCAGTAAAAATTTCAAATGAGCTCCATGGGTGAAATGAATTTTTTTCTTGGGTTACAAGTTACTCAAGCAAAAGAAGGAATTTTTATAAATCAAGAGAAGTATATCAAGAAGATTCTTAAAAAGTTCTCTTTTAAAGATGTTCAATCCATACGAACCCCACTTGACAAAGCTCACAAGTTGGAGCCAGATGAAAGTGGAAAATCTATGGATCAAACATACTATCGATCATTAATTGGCTGGAGTAGACCGGGTATCATGTTTGTTGTTTGTTTGTGTGCACGATATCAAGACAATCCCAAAGAATCCCACCTTCAAGCTGTCAAGCGTATATTCAAATATCTCAAAGGGAAAACTACACTTGGTTTGTGGTATCCTAAAGAGGTAAATTTTGAATGACATGCTTACACTAACAGTGATTATGGGGGATGTAATCTAAACAGAAAATCAACATATGTGGGATGTCAACTTTGGGACCAAAGTTAATTTCATGGCAGTGTAAGAAACAAACCAATGTTTATGTATCAACTGTAGAGGCTGAATACATTGCTGCATCAGCATGTTGTTCACAAGTCCTTTGGTGTCAAAACAAACTGCTGGACTATGGGTTTAACTTCTTGAAAACACCAATCTATATTGATAATACTGCTGCAATTTTTATCACAAGCAATCCAGTACAACACTCTAAAACTAAACACATAGAAATCATATATCATTGTCTACGTGATAATTCTGAAAAAGGTTTAATTGTGTTAGTACAGGTAATTACTGAAAACATTGGCTAATCTTTTTACTAAGGCCTTTGATCAAGGCATATTTGAACATCTGGTTCAAGCCATTGGTATGATCAATTATGAACCTTGATCATATTTCATTGCCATCTAAATAAACTTTAAAAAATAAAAAAAGGGGGGCAGATGTACAATTAGAGATAAATGTTTGATCTTGCAACATAAGAGAAATGATTTTAAATCACATCTTTGTCTTTTACATATTTTTCAAATCAATAAAGATGACTGATCATAATGATTAGTGTGGGTAAGCTGAAAAACAGTCAATCTGAAAGTAAACATCTTGGTGATAAAATTAATGTTCTTTATGTCTAGTTGTGTTAAGTTCCATCTTAGAGCATTTGTGGAGTATTTACTTTTCTGATAGACTGCTTGTAAAATTACTTACACATATCAGGTAATGACGAAATAGAATACGTGTTGAGCAAGCATCTATGAACTTCTTTGTTGTGGTGCGCCACAGACCTGAAGTTTCACACGAGGTCTCCTTTGTTGTAGTGATCTACAGACCTGGAACACCTCAAGATGTACAAAAGATTCCCAATGTGGAACAATACCAAGAGTCAAGAATCAATTCCGAAAATTGTAAAGTAAAGAAGATTACCAAAGGGAACACCACCAAATAATTTATAACACAAAGTTCCACGGATTACATTGTAAATGACCTGATTGTTAAAGTGCTTGCTTGCATGTTTTGAAGAGAGTGGAATTTCTAAGATGTTTCTAAGTGTGGGTCACATACTTGACATACTTAATCAAACTAAAACATGATACAGTATCTCTAAGTGTTGAAAAGTAAGTTTGAAGCTTTATGCCCATCTTACATATTGAAAATCGTCCATGTCTATTTAAAACTTTCTATGATTGTGTGTGAAGACTATTGATGTAATCTGATCTCTTTGCTCGTCTACATTTATTTCTAAAAGTACATTTGAGTAAATGTAGCTATAATAAAGATGGCTTTGATCATATTTGTGATTGGTTCATGATAGTTCATATATAAAGTTTAAATTTTCTTGTCTAAGTAGATTATAACTTTAAGGGGAGTATAATGTCAAAATCAAATTATACTATCAAGAAAAACTGGATTGGCAAAGTGGAGTGTGGTATTATGAATATAGATTGAATATAGATTGAACGTGTTCAATTCATTTCATGTTTGAAAATTTTTATCTCGTGCAGTGTACAATTATACATGCCATGAAATGACCAAAGGACCAAATTATGTGTGTCAAAGATGTTTTTAATATAAACAATCACGAGTTTTGATCACATGTAATAAATATCACAAAAATGTCAAGATGTGCGAACACTGTTATTCGCAGATCAAGATATGCGGACTCTGTTATCCGCATATCAGCTGAAACTGTCATACGCAGCGTATGCTGAAATCACTGTCATTAATGTTCATACATTTTGTCATATTATTACTGATCATATGAACTAATGTTCTGAATTGTTTCTGTGCAGATGCGCAAGGAAATATCAAATGAGATTTGAGAATAATTGCAACAAGTACGAAGAACTGTTACCCATAGATCAATTGATGATTTATGAGTACTATTCATGGTACAACATCAAAGATGAAAATAACCTTAAACCTGTCTAAGTGTTTGAAAGATGTGCGGATGGTACTGTAGCAAGCATTTCATTGTGATGTGCGAATGACACTATTGTCCACATATCGAACAAAATGAGGATTTCAGTATTAGATCATGAATCATAAATGCTTGATTTATATCTTAATATGTGAATCTTTGAAGAAAATGATGAATTTTGAAGGATGTGCGAACAACAGTACAAAACTGATCAGATACTTTTATCCGCATATCAAATACTGTTATCCGCAAATCACAAAATTGTTTTATAATTTTTGAACTTTTGAAGTCAAAGTAATATAAATTTCAGGTGAATGTGTGTTCATTAAAAGAACAATCATCAAAAACTCACATTTACTTATCAAACTAAGTGAAAATTTGACTGATGTGCGAACAAACTGTTGTCCACATATCTTTAAAATTGTTCAAAATTTTAACAAGTGTGGGAACAATATATAAACTCTTCAAAATATTCAAACGGTTCATTTCAAACACTCAGTACATTTGCAAGGCGGTTTTCACACAGTGCATAACAAATAGTTTAATCAACCATCAAAACATCATAATCATACCAAATTGATATCAAAACAACGAGTGTATCTTTTTGGGTAAGAATCAATCAATGTGTTTGAAAATTAACTGTTCATCATAAAAACATTCTAATCGACGGATAAAATTGAGATTGTAGTTTGAGTTAAACATGAATGTTATTAATCAATAAGTGCTTAAATGTGATTATTATCTGTTTATCATTACTAACATCTTAGAAATTTAACTCAAAAACTTGATCAAGTTTGACCTAATAGCCAAAACTTGATGAAAACTTGAACTGAACATTGATTTTGATAATTTTGACTTCTTAATGCAGGTTAAATGGAATAATAAAAGTTTGTTAAGGAGCATAATGTTGTATCTTATCTACGTCCAGAAGTTTCTGAAGGCAAAGAACAATTTCTTGAAGTTATTCAGTTTTTATCAAGGACTTGATTGGCATATGCTCTATATGTTGATCTAGTGATATCTTCAAGATTTATTAAAAGATTCTGTAGAACAACTCAGGTTGAAGGAGTTGATGGTGTAACTAGAATCAGATGAGAATTTGCCCAAAATAGAGAACTTATCATTACAGAAGCAAGCATCAGGACTTGTTTTAGATTTGGGGAAGATGATGATTATCCAATTGAATACAAGAAGATGAAATTCTACAATGTTTTGAAGATCTTCGATATGAAGGAGGGCCTGTTAGAAAACAAATGTTGAAAGGTCAAATTAGTTCAAGATGGAGATTTCTCATTCATTGCATTCAACACTCAATATCCAAAAGAAAATCTGGCTGGAATGACATGACTTATAGAACTGCATCAATAGTAGTGTCTTTGGTTGAAAACAGAGGTTTTAACATGTCAAGATATATCTTTAATGGACTAAGGATGAATATTGAAGAAGATAGAAGGAACAAGTTTTTGATGTATCTAAGGTTTATTCAATGCTTGATCTGTCATTCATTTCCTGAGCTAGTAGGAAGGTATCATGGTCCAACACTTAAAGTACTTCATCATGACTCTAAAGTGTTTGCTTATTTGACAAGGACTAATGCTAGAAGTAATTTTAGTGGAATAGAAACTGATCTTACTCATTATATGAAAGATGTGGCTGCTGGATTGATTGTGAATGGGAACGATCAATTGAATTTAATTGATGAACCAGTAAATATGGATGATTTGATTTGAGAAGAACATGTAGCTCATGCTGAAACAAGTTCTGAAGATGAAAATGATGATGGTGATGATAATCAATCTGATAATGATGATGATCAACCAGAAAATGGTGTCAAGGTGAATGTGGAAGTAGATCCAAGTGGTGGTGATGAAAACATTGAAGAACAAAAGGATGTAGCTGATGATAAAGTTGAAAGTTCAGAGAAAACTGTATTTGATCATCGACCCCTTGGACACGCATTGAAACCATCATTCTAATATAACTTGTAGCCATTTATCATGAGGAACCAACTCATTTATTAATTAAAGATAACTCTTCAAGCAGTCGTCACTTAATCGTCTCGATGTATTAGTTATCAATAATTATTTTGCAACTAAGAGACATGGCATAGCAACATAGTATACCAACTTGTAACATTGGATACCAACTTGCAACATTGAATAGCAACTTGTAACATTGTAATTGTAATTATAATTGTAATTAAATGGCCGGGTTAAATCAACTATCGTTGTTGTATAAGTATGTGGGTTTGTCAAACCATTAGCACTAGCATTGTACCGGTGGGATTACCAAGTGATAATAATACTACTTTAAACTATCACATAAGACTGCATCATGCTACAGCAAGACTAACACATTTGTATGATCTCTTTTGAAAATTGAAAGAAAATTAGAAACGTTGCATTGTAATAGAGCACATATTTCGAGTCCAAAACGTAAAAGTAAAAAGGGGAGTGAATTTACACACCTTGAAACTTAGGCACGAAACAAATAGCAAATAGTCTAAATAGAACCGAGGATCGTCCAAATATTAGAATCACATAACTAAATGGCAATCCTAACTTAGTAAAGCACATTGTTAGAAAACTAGAATTGAAACAATAGGAGTCTAAGGAAATTAGAATTCTAGGGTTTCGAATTGGGATTTGGGCTTTCTCGTTAAACACGTCTAAAAATATATAAACTCGTTTATTCGTAACGGTAGTAATTGCAATAATAATTATATTTGAGAAACGATAGAAACGTTAATATTATATTTTTAACAACAATTTATAAAATGTCAAAGTATGTAAGATCCATACAAAAGTCTTCTTTACATAGACAATTATGTAAAAACGTGGTATGCATTTTGTAAATATTTAAAATACACTTTGATAGTATTTTTAAAGTATTTGTAGTGATTAATTTTAGAACAAATTACATTTTTAATCCTTTAAGTTTACAACATTTTTCATTTTTTATCCTTTTTTACTAAACTTTTCTCAAAGATCCAAAGCTGGCTTTCCTTTAAGATAACGGAAAATCCGTTTGAAAACAATTGCGTGAGACTCTTTTGGATCTGCTTGATATCGAGCACAAACACGCACCTCATACATGATATCTGGCCTCGATGCTGTTAAATACATCAATGAACCAATAATAGATCGATAGAGTGTTTGATCCAGTGATTGCCTTTTGGATCCGGCTCGATTTTTTAGTTGACATCAGACGGAGTTTGGATAGATTGAAAGTCTTTCATCTTGAATTTCTACATAAGCTTGTCGATGAATTTATCTTGGTTAATAAAGATTTCATCTTCAGACTGCGTCACTTGTTTTCCGAGAAAGAAATTAATCTCCCCCATCGAACTCATCTGAAGTCTTGCTTTCATTGTCTCTTTGAACTCTGTGCACATTGCAGGATTCGTTGATCCAAAGATAATTTCATCAACATACACTTTAACACACAATAGATCATTTCCAGTCCTCTTGATAAACAAGGTCAGATCAATTTGACTTCTTGGGTATCCGTGATCAATCAGATGTTTAGACAATGTCGCGTACCAAATCCTTGGAGCTTGATGAAGTCCATAGAGTGCTTTGCTTAACTTATATACATGATGTGGAAAATCTGGATCCTCGAAACCTGGATGTTGTTTGACATACACATCGTCAGTGATAGGTCCATATAAGAATGCACCCTTGGCATCCATCTAATACACATTGAACTTCATGAAAGATGCCTAAGCCAGAAAAACTCTTATTGCTTCGAGCCTTGCTACATGGGCAAATACTTCTTCATAGTCAATCCCTTCCTCTTGGGTGTATCCTTGTGCGACGAGTCACGCTTTATACCTTATGGCGATCCCTCTTTCGTTAGGCTTGTTTTTAAAAAGCCATTTTGTCCTATGACAGTTTCTCCCTCCGGTAAATCCACCAAATTCCATACCTTCTGCTTTCTAAATTGCAATAATTCTTAATGCATAGCTTCAATCAAATGCTGTCTTTCAATGCTTCAGTTATGTTATTTGGCACCACTTGAGATAAAAAAAAAACTTGAATACAGACAAATATTGGCTTGTATTGTTTGAGTGCGCATTATTTTCTTGTTCAACGGTCCGGTAATCTAAGATTGTGGATGATTCTTGCGAATGCGTGATTGAATATTCACATCTAGATTTGATTGATCCAATTCAGATTGATCTTGCAACAGAGCTGATGTATGAGGAGTAAAATTTGGAACTTGTGATGGCGAATTGATGAAATAATCCAAACTGTCACTGTCGTCTTCATCATCACAATCTGATGAAGACTCTGAATCTTCTTGGATAATTTCGGAACCATCATTAGAAGCACCATTTTGAACTTCAGGAACTTGACTTTCATCTTGTTGATTTTCAGGAGCTTGATTTTAAGCTTGAGGGTGACATGGAACTTCAGTAGAGTCACCAAATGATAAGAATGGATAAACTTGAGACTAGTCATCGAAATCATCATCTAAATCATCACTGAATGATCCTAGATCTCCAACTTGATTAGATTATGTACCTGCATTTTGAAACAAGTTAGAATCCAATGATTTTGATAATGAATCTAAATTAAATAACCATGCAGGGTCATGTGCAACAGCTGGAAAAGTATTTTCAAGAAATTTCACGTTAAAGGTTTCAATTACAATATTAGTTTTAGAGTTGTAAACTCGAAAAGCCTTTGATACTAATGAATAAGCTAGGAAAAATCCATCATCTGCTTTTGCATCGAATTTCCCTAAATGATCACTTGAATTTAAAATCGACACTGGACAACCAAAAGATATTAAGAATTCAGTGTGCGATTTTCGACCAAAAGCTAATTCATAAGGAGTTTTATTTCTATTTTGCACAAGAGTTCTATTTTGTACAAAACACGCCATTGAGATAGCTTCGTCCCAAAAAGTAATTGAAATTTTAGCATCCGCTAGCATGGATCAGGCAGCTTCAATTAAAGTGAGATTCTTCCTTTCAGCAACTTTGTTCTGTTGTGGAGTCCAAGGAGCACTAAACTGTCTTGCAATGCCTTTCCCTGCACAAAAAGAGTCAACATTAGCATTCTTAAACTCGATACCATTATCACTTCTGAAAATTTTTACTTTGTGATCCAATTGATTTTCTAAACAAATGATAAATTCTTTTAAAATGTCACTCGTTTCAAATTTTAAATGATGAAAGAAAACCCAAGTAAATCTTATAAAGTCATCAATGATGACAAAACAATATGATTTCTTCCCGATACTCTGCACATTTGTTGGTCCGAACAAGTCCATGTGCAGCATTTGGAATGGCTTGAAGTTTGAGTTTATTAGCTTGGACTTATAAGACGCTCGATGTTGCTTTTCCTTCAAACATGCTGCGCCATAATCAATTGTAGTGAATTTCTTTGATGGAACTTGATGCGTGCAAATGTATATATAAAAACTAACAACTAAAAACACCTAAGTTTTAAATTTATAAAACCAAGACTAGAAGACTATTTCACACACAACCGGCAGTGGACCGGTCGAATGTAATATAGTGAACGTAAGTCCGGGTGTCGACCCACAGACTCTATATATTACGTTAAAGAAACTAGACAAGACTCAACTCAACTAGACACAACTTTAATTAAAATTAACGAATTGAAAGCGTAAAAGACTTGATTCAGATTTGAGAAAAACGTTACCTAGGTTGCTACTAATGGTGAACGATTATTGATTAAAATTTAGACTTGGTTGTTAAAACGAAACTAGGATCATAAATTGCAAACTCTACGAACTTCCTAAGGATCCTAGACCATTATCCGGGTGTGACCTTTTGGTTATCCGAAGTGTTGCTAAAGCCCACTAGTTAGTTAAATCGCCTCTCGGTTTCTTTAACAGTAATTAAATACCCTATGATCGGCTCCCCTCTCAGTTTCACCGATCCAATATATCCTAAGACACAAGGGGTGGTTTAATAGTTAATTCTATGACTCAAACGTACAAGTTTACTTCGTTATTAGAAAAGTTCCTCTCGTACCCTACATCTAATGACTAGATAAACAAGACACGCTGACAAATCCTCACTTCTCGGGTATTGGACTTAGTAGGACAAATAAATTTATTGGATTATTAATTAACCTCCTATGGTTCCTAAGTCTAGATAACCATTCAAACCACGAAAACAAGAGTTAACGATATTGATACGCAACCATACACAAAAGACATTTGCAAAGCTACGTAAGGCGATTTAACAAATAATACAATCCATTCATTCATTCAAAACACATCATAGAATATAAAAATCAAACTTTTATAAAATTACTAACTCGTTTTATCAAACAACCAAAAACTAAACTTCAATCAATAAACCGTTACCATTAGCAATCAACCTAGGTAACTAATAAAATTAGTTCATAGTTAAAGTTAAAAACACAAAATCATTCAAGTTTAATGTATTCATGAGCATAAATGACAAGAAATCAAAATAACGCATGCAAACACAAGTAGGTTGGATGAGAACTACCCAATCACAACCTCCGAGAACTGATTTCGTGCCCAAAACTCCAACTTCTTTGCTCTGAATTCGTCCGTTTCAGCCTCCAGATTCGTCCCTTAAAGCCGTCTTGCGCGTTCCCTTTTAAACTCGTTCAACTAGGTCAAAACCATGATTTAGCGATAACTCAGGTAGGTGGCGGTACCGCCACCTGCTCATTTTAACAGAAACTTCGGCAACTTGTTTCGTCTCCCATTTTCAGCTCGTAACTCCGTTTCGCGTCCGGTTTTTTCCTACGTTCTTCTTTTCTCGCTCTCTTTTCAACCCTTCATAAACTTGGGACCTAGAAAACACAAATGAATCACTAGTAGATAAAACTTAAAGAAAACTAATTGAAAAGACTCGAAAAAGGGTATAAACTCTACACGGGATAAACGTATAATTTGCACTATATCAGAACTCCGACTACATGATTTCAGGCAGCTAACTTGTTCATATTTCTGAAATTAGAATGTCTGAGCCGCCTATGCTAACGTTGTTTTTCATCATTCGAAGCTTGTGCAATCAAACATTGTGTTTCGGCATTGGAATCAACTTGAGACATGTCGAGTTTGTACATACCACGATAACGTTTTGCCTTGACAACTATCCAATCTTTACTAAACTTGAAACCTGGTTTCAATATGTAACAAAAAGAGTCATCAAACAATGTTAAAATGATTTATCACATATTTAGAAATACTTAGTAAGTTAAAGTTCAACTGGGCATAGTAGTTGACTTTATCAAAAATAATTATCCCGTTAGATACTATTTGTAACATCCGGCCCCTCATACCACCAATATTGTTCGCTTTGCTACATTAAAGCTCACGGATTTGTTTTTGGTTGCCCTGATGAAACCTTCCCAGGATGGTCACCCATTCTAAGACTGTTGTCATCCGAGCACGCTTAACTGTGGAGTTCTTCACTCTTCCACTAGCATTAAGCCCCAAAACGCGTTGTTGCTATTTCAGGTCGGACATCACTTATAAATCCCAGATCTCTCCTGCCCATGGCCGATGTGGGATTTGCCTAGGGTGTTACAAACACCCCCCCTTTTGGACTCATCGTCCTCGATGAGGTTTGCCCCACCATCCCATTCTTGGATGTGGAATTTGCCTAAGGTGTCCCTCCGAACACCCCCGGGAACTCACCATCCTCGATGAGGTTTGCCCCACCATCCCGAACGGCACTGGAGTTGCTCTGATACCACTTGTAACATCCGGCACCTCATACCACCAATATTGTCCGGTTTGCTACATTAGAGCTCACGGATTTGTTTTTGGTTGCCCTGATGAAACCTTCCCAGGATGGTCACCCATCTTGAGACTGTTGTCATCCGAGCACGCTTAACTGTGGATTTCTCCACTCATCCACTAGCATTAAGCCTCAAAACGCGTTGTTGGTATTTGAGGTCGGACATCACTTATAAATCTCAGATCTCTCCTGCCCACGGCCGATGTGGGATTTGCCTAGGGTGTTACACTATTCCTTCTCCTGTAATCTTCCTCTTGCATCTCCTAACGCAACGTTTGTACCATCCTTTTCTTTGAAATCTTGGAACAAGTCATGTAACACCCGCCTTTCGTCAAGCACCACAGTTGGCATTCATAAGCATAAAAACAACCATAATTTTAATAAAATCCAAAATGCAGCGGAATACTTGTTTAAAACATCATTACATCATCATAATTGTCTTAAATACTTCTTTTCAAACATTAAAAAAAATGTAAATTTGATTTTAAAGGTATTTTCTTCAATGCCAGCCTTCAACAAGTCCCTAGCTCTCGCCAAGCAGCTCCCTAAGACTTCAAACCTGCAAATCAATCTAACATGCATACAAAAGTCAGCTACGCTGAGTGAGTTCTAGTTTTTACAACATCTTTAGAACTTTCCATATCATTCATGTAACACACGTAAATTGCATCCTCATATTGGACGTCACATTCATATAACACACAACATAATATCTTTCTCTGTTAGTGAGTCATCATCGTGTCCTCTTTGGTCTTAAGAGGCCCATTCTGTAGTTCTTAACTGGTTTTATGAGATCCCTAGTAGGATTCTTAGTTGGTTTTATGAGATCCCCAGTAGGATTCTTAGCTGGTTTTATGAGATCCCCAGTAGGATTCTTAGCTGGTTTTATGAGATCCCCAGTAGGATTCTTAGCTGGTTTTATGAGATCCCAGTAAGATTCTTATCTTCTGTTAGGGCATACATTCGTTTATATACATCTATATATATACACAAGTATTCAATCACTCATTCTTACATCATCATCATACATCACATAATAAAGCCCAACAGTCCAGGAAACATCTCGGTATGCATGTTAGCCTCAAAATTGTGTTTGAAAGGGAAGTGAGGTCTTAGAACTCACCTGATTCTTAAGTGATCTTTGCTTGTTTGGACCAGGTTAAGGTAGTGGTTTTGGTGCACGATCTGCATTTAAGTTATTATGAAAAATCGTCATTTCTTTCTTAGTGTCGCAAGCAATGTCGCAAATAGTGTCGCAGGTTGTGTTGCAAGTAGTCTCGCATAGGCGAACCACAGTGTCGCATGCTGCTTCAGCAGCACCTCCACTTGCAGTGTCGCAAGGCTCTTGCCCAACTTTCGTTGGGACTTAAACTACTGTCGCAAACACAACCGACACACGCCCAGAATTCAAGTCGTCTGAGTGTCGCAAGATGAACACTAGTGTCGCATTAAGAACACTAGTGTCGCAAAACGCTGTTACAGCTCGTTTTCAACCAAAAATCCTTGTTTTTCAACCAAATCTCAAACTTTTTACGTCCAAAACCTTGGTTTATCATTTATATGACTAAATCTAAGCTTTTTCCATGATTTTATCCATAAAAATGCAACCTTTATTGATTTTTTGAAACTTTTGAAAAACTTAAAAACTCCATTAATGGTCAGATTCGTCTTGTGTTATGAAAACATGTTTTAGGGAATGATTTTACCTTTATTACTTGTTGTTTAACACCTTCCAACTTCAAATCAACTCTTTGATTCACAAAAATCTTGGTTTTCTTCTTTCTTGCCTTAATTTTCATTCAAAAAGATTAGGGTTTGTGTGTGTGTTGTGGATATGGTGAAGTGGGGAATGGTGGCTGGAAATGGGGGTTAAATAGTAGGGTTTTCATATTGGGTAGGCTTTTTAGGTAAGCTTTGGGCTTTAATCAGGTAATTAGGCTATTTTAGGTAAATCTCTTAGCTAATTAACTTACCATTTTGGGCCTAATTCATTCTTACACCCTTAATGGCCCATAATTACATCATAACCTCTTCATTAATCCTTCCCTTTTCTAATTAGCAAGTAATTAGTCATTACGTTTTATATTTTCGTATACTTATGATCATTTTCTTGCTCCTTCGTATATATCATAACCATCATATTTATCATTCACATAACATATATCGTAAACGTCATACATCATTTTAATCATAATCACTTAAATGCACATTCATACAAGCATAAGCACGTAAATAAGTCCTACCAAAATCGGGGTGTTACAAGACATGATTACCCGTCACGTGCCAGCTACACCCACTATCAACATACCATGTGATAATAGGTCTTCTTGGGTGAACCTGCATTGCAAACACGATCAGTTTGATGGATCAACCCAAGCCGATATGGTCTTGGGCTTGCCAAATTTATCAATGATAATAAAATGTTTATAATGCAATTTACTCATATCATTTTGTAGTTGGATTCTCAATGCATGATATTGTTTTGCCAATTAGAGTCGAGATTATTTCGAGATATTCTTCACTCATTTGTTCATGTTTACTGACCTTGGAACAAAACGATCATTGTGATAATACGTGGTTGGTATTTCACATGAATCATCATACTCTACAACACTTTCTTATGATAGAAGAATTTCTTGCTCCAATACAAGTCTAAGATTGGTTGCACATAACATCTACTGAATTCTGTGTAATCAAGTTCCACATGCTAAAATTGTGTCTACTATAAGACAGTCTTCCAACATGCTGTTCTACCAACTAAAGATCTTCAACGCAGATAATTGTGTCAGGGCTGAAAGATAGTGGAGCTAACACAACTTCCAGCAACTGCTGAGATTTGCTGCAACAGTTTTCCTTATTGTACTATCCAATGGGATTCCATATACACGGTATGTCATGTTATGGATTGATCAATTGTTTTAGTTTCCCATTGGTCTGTTTGTGTAGAGTAGATGGTTAGGATCTACTCTAGACTAGTATATAAACAACACTTATGTAGTTTTGTGGTTAAAACCTTTGCTTGTAAACTGTTGCACAATTTGCAATATAAAGTGAATATAAAAACTTAAAAAGTCATAGGTTGTGTTGTTACTAACTCATTGATCTTTTAGTGTGTTGTGTGTTTGATCTAACAATATCACTTGGATTTCGCACTAGTGATCATTGTGATTTATCAAAACTTGGGTCAGATCTAACAAGTTCCAATTACTAAAGATAGGGTCTGGATTAGTTTCAGTAGTTGGTGATTCAGGGAATATGATCATGGGCAACTGATGGTTCACAATGGGAGCATGGTAGCTTCATTTATACTAATGCAAGAAGTGCTAGTAACCTAGATAGGTTTGATATGTTGACTGATCTACCATGACTTTCTTCATTTGCATCTATTTCCTTCTAGTATGCACTCAACATTCAATTGAGCTTTTCATGATTCATGGTTCTGAGATTCTCAGTCCTTTTGATTGCCATAGTGTAAATGCTCCAGCACTTAGGGAGAGATATCATGAACTTTCTAATGACATCATTATTGTTAATGGTGATTTGAGCTTATTGAATTGCATCCATTAAGTCGACAAATCCAAGATATGTTACAGTCATGGTTTCACTAAGGAAATGGTTGAAGTTTTTGCATCTCTGCTTCAACACATACCTTGTAGTGCATCCTTAATACCATGAATGATGATTTTTGGAATGCAACACCTGATCAACCATAATGCTTTTGAATTAATCTCCATTTTCTTGATATCTTCTTCCAAAAAACTAGAGGAATCCTTTTGAAAGTTTTACAAATAGCAAACCCACAGGAACATAAGGTATTTTCTCAACAAAAACTCATAGGTGGTGTTTATTTTTTCAAAAAATATCTTCATTTCCTCTTTTATTTGCATGGTGCAAACCACGCGCAGGCGTTTAAGCTTGCAGAATCTTTTTTTGGAAGACCTTTTATTAAAAAAAAAAAAAGGTATGTTGGTCCTCGTCTTAGTGTAGATCTAAAATCTCATCTTCTAAACTCTTCTAACCTCAAACCTACCAGATCTCCTCCTCTATTATCATAACAGGGCATATCGACCTTCACCCCCACCTCGAACCGTTGATGACCCTCCGACCAAGTATATTATCTTCACGACTATGTTTGATGGGTTATTTTTATAACTTCTAGATGTTTTACCCTTCAAATTGTCTGTATAATAGGTGAAATGAAGCAACTTAACTTACAAAATAAATCGACTTTCATGTCGTCCTCCTTCATAAAAAAAATAAACGAAAAATTAAAAAATCCGTAATTTTATTGTGTTTTTTCTTTTTTAATTTTTTTTGTATTTTGTAAACTTTTAACACAACAAAAGACACAATGAAAGTAAAAAAAGACAAAGAAAACCCGATTCTTTTTATTTGTCGTTAATGTTAAATGAAAAGACGTCATGGGGAACAAGGTCTCCGAATTACTTTTTTCAAATTCGATTTATATTGTAATTTATAATTTTTTTTAATATGTCATTTTTTACCGTTGTATCATTCTCACAATTTATACCAGAAAATAATTTTGTATATGAATTTCTCTCTTTTGTTAATGACCAGTTATGTGAATAAAAATAGTAAACTAAAACAAGTTATGCAAATAGCAATAGTTAGCTGCCTCAACCCATGAGAAACGCATCTTTCTGATTATGTAAGCTTATTTTTATTGTCATTTTTTTTAATCAGAGTTATAATTTTTTTTAATGTGTTATTTTTTATTATTTTGTCATTCTCACACTTTATACGAGAAAATAACTTTGTATATGAACCTCTCTCTTTCGTCAATGACCAATTATGTGAGTAAAAATAGTAAACTTAAACCAGTTACGCAAATAGAAATAGTTAGTTGCCTCAACCCGTGAAAAACTCATCTTTCCGATTACATAAACTTATTTTTATTTTTAATAGCGATACGCTCTAAAAAAGTGAAGGATAAGCAACGCTTCTAGAAGCGGTAGCTGGAAACCCGTTAGGACTGTTTAAAACCAAAGTTATTAGTCCAGTTACAGTTATGGTTTTCCTATTTTAGTCGGGCAAGGTATTAGCGGTCAGGGCTTTGACGGTTGCTCAATCTCTTTCCATACCAGCGGCTCAAACCAGTAACAAATGGCGAAAACTAAAAGATCCATGGTTTCCCGATATAACCCTATTTCGCTCAAGTTGATTCAGTTGCATAAAAAATAAGTGGATTTTCACACAGCTTGCATATAGTACAGGTCCCACTTGTACCGACTATTTAGCCGAAGAAGCATTAAACAGGTTATACTTCTTACCTTCTTAGGACTCCATAGAACAAGATCTGTTTTTTTTATTATATGGGCAATAATGATCTACTTTAATAGATCATATGGATGTAGAACAAGTTTCCCATTTTGATGAATTAGTTAGCGATTCAAGCTTTAATCATTTGCACAATCTCTTGAAGAGATCATTGGCGAACATAATGCATTAATGTTTTTTTTATTATATGGGCAATAATGTTTTTTTATCATAAAAACGTCTTCTGCAATCAATATTTAGATTGTAGAAGTCTACTTTTACACAGAAGCACAATAAAAAACAGTTTCTTTTTTATTTCTAGATTTAGAATATACACTCCACAAAGAAGTTGTAGGTAAATGAGTTTTTGTTAATATATACCAGTTATAACATATTTTATGCCTGAGATAAAACACGACACATTCTTTTTCACTATACGAATTTACACATCCCATCCTACACACACAAAGCATCACGTGCCCATATCATCTTATGCAAATACCAGATGTTATAACCAAGATTTGATTAGTTACTTGAGGATCTTCTGGGAGATGAGTTGATGATTTCTTGACCAAGCTGATTGATTTTGTTGAGTAACAGCATCTGCTCTGTCTCAAGTTGAATGATGCATTCTTCTTCAACGTCATGCAAACTTTCGAGCTCGTTCATAATCATGGATGCTTCTTCAAGGTTTTCATCTTCAATTAGAGAGCGGATTTTCATCATTGTTTGCTTCATCTGCCAAACCCAAACACAAACCCATGCATCAGCAACAAATAAAAAAACATTAAGTTAAGTGAGAGAAAATGCAAGTTGTAACCTGGGTAGAAATCTTTTGTCCTCTACTTGAAGGTGGCTCAGAATCAGAAACTTTCTTTTGTAGTTCTGGAACTTTTCTAGTAACTTGAACATGAATCTCACCCTTTTTTACTCCTTGAAGGGGTATCCACTTATCCGACATCTCATTTGGAGGCAACCTCTGATATTCAACAATGCAATCGCCAATACTTGATGTAGGCAAAAGGGCGTTATGGTCTTTTACATGGAGTGCTAAGAGACTTCCATCATCAGGAAATTCAAAGGTTTGATGCCATTGAGGAGTTAGAGTTTTATACATTACCTGTTCAAGGCAGACCCACACATTCATCACCAAACCTACAATTTAAATCTCATCTACTATACTATATTATATTCTACATGTACTAATAATCCTTTGGGATAACTTTACATACTAAAAAAACATTACATTCAAATGGGTTAGATGAAAGCAAACCTTGGTTCGTCTCTTCAAGTTCCCATATTGTACCCTTACATAGGGATCACTTGTTCCCCGAATATCTGCAGCAACAAGATCTCTTCCTTCAATAATAACAAGCTCAATCAAACCTCCTTGTGAGCCCTAAATTTCATACAAAAGAATGAAAAAAACTTCCAAAATCAATGACATAACTAGTCTTCATATCAAAAATTGTATAAGCATTTGCATACCATGGATCCCTGTTTATAATCGTTAATGGTTACCACTTCGATTTCCAAGCGGACCTCACCCTTGTTGACTTTCTCGAGTGGAATCCATACATCCCTCACCACCCCATCCAACAAACCTTCCAAATTTACCCTTGCACCCCCAATATTATCATCTCCAAACACGTCTTCATTATAGCACTTTATCTTTAGATATTCACCATCACCGATCTCTTCAAACTCAAACTTCTGGTTCCATGTAGGATGAGCATTAGCCCCACCTCTTGTTCTTTGGATTGTCTGCAGAAAGTCATTCTAACGTGAGCTTCTCAATACTAATATTAAAGTTTTCACAATACAGTTCAAAAAAACTTATTTACAAAACTAAATTGATATACATTTTTATATTCAAAAGTTAAGAAGTTTGACTTCAAAATCCAGCATAAACATCTACCTTCCCATATTGTAGTTTAACATACGACTTTCCACTCTTTTCCTTCTCTAAAAGATCTTTCCCTTCGACAACGGTCACATAAATCTTCCTCCCAGTTCTTGGTTGAAAATTAGAGGTGGACCCATATAGTGAAGAGCCCCGTGTGCTAAGTTGCAAACCACTTAAGCTATGTAAACCATCAGAATATTGCCATTCCTTCAATGTAAGTTTCACCTTTAACTGTAATAGATGACAAAATAACATAAACCAAGACCAGTAATAATATAGTCATTCTATGTATCAGTTCTTGAATACCACACCATATATTAGAGGAAAAGATACTGAAATTTCTTGTTCGGACTAATGGAATGTGATTTGGTATTGTTTTCTATATTCACAAAACTGTTTTACAGATATTATATATAGGCTGCACGTGACCTATTACTTGACCACTTGATATAACCTAAGACCTTTTGTATGTATAACATAAGACCTTCTGTATGTCCTAGTAAACCCCTTTTCGGGTACTTAGACTAGAGCTAAAATCTGTAGACATGATGTGAGGCTAGCCTTTTGTAAAGATATCAGCAAAGATGCATCTTGAAGAACATGAAGAATGTAAACCCCAAATATTGCACGTAATACTATGCCGGTAATGAGCCGGTGTCCATGTAAATAGCTCGTCGAATAAATAGTCTTAAGCTATAATAACAAACCACATGGGTGATAGAGGACTGAAAATGATGAACGTAGGCGAAAACGGAACTGAAATCGGAGTTATAACGAAGCGGGAAATGCGAAAACACTCGAGAAAGCCCAAAATCTTCATTTGAGCATATCTCGACTTAGAAAAAGAGTTACGGAGCCCATAATATATGAATTCCATGTGTTTCGACGTGAAAATGTGGTCTAGGCAATACGCGCAAGTGGGGAGAGTGAGTTGTGCGTATCTCGTAGATCAGCTCGAGTGGAAAACAGTTGGCTGGCACCCACATCCTACGCGATACGCACAGATGGAGCTACCCATTTGTGCGTATCGCCTAGAAGGGCCCTAGTCAGCTATAAAAGGAGGTTGACATGCATCGAAATGCTCATTCTAGTGTCGGACGCGTGTAGATCGCTTGGCATGCGTCGAGGTTCTACCTAATCGACGAGCGGTGGTCTTCAAGGTTTCTGCGCGAGTGAAGAACGGTGGTAGACGAGGTAAATAGTCTTTCCTTCTCGTTAGTCTAGGACAGGTAGCGGGTTGGGAACTCAAAGGGAATGCGGGTAAGGATACCCGCATAGCACGAGGGATGTGTCGGGGGAAATAGTTGCGGGATTAAACACCCGCAACTAACGGGTAGATTACCCGGGGAGGGTACGGGTTAAATATCCATACCAAGGGGGTATGGTGCCCGTTGTGAACAGGTAGCATATCTTCGGAGGATATATTAGGATTCCCAAGGTTCGGGATTTGGTAAGCGTAGGCGGTGACGACGTGTATTTTGTCGTATGGTTCGTTAGTTGAGCCCTAAGACTTTTATAATCTTATGAATCATTGTTTATAACGTTGTGATATCCCGTTATAGGTTGATTGTTGATATAGCTATTGAGGTTGGATTTTGATATATCCATTGGGGGTGATTGTCAAAGTTGATTGTTGAGAAGCTAGTTGTGAGCTTGTTGTGATCTTGTTAAGGTGAGTTCATACACTCAAACTTTTATAAAACTGTTGTGATTGTGAGTTCAAACTATAACAAAACTGGAAGTGTTCCTTAACATGTTTTGGTTGGAAATGATTGTGAGTTTTTGTATAAAATCTGTTGGATTAATTGTGTTCAAGTAGTTGTTTTTGAACGGTTGGCTAGCATTTATGATAAATATGAGGCAATACCACTTCAGATATAAGGTGACGCGGTAAACTTGTGGAAGAGTATATATATACGTGCCAGACAGAGTTGTTGTGGGGTTTATCATATTGTTTGTGTATATTTATCTGATGATGCTAGCATGTTTGTGAAATGGTTTTGAAATGTTTTCTTATGAACTCACCGGCGTAAGCTGGCCCTTTCCTTTAAAATTTTTCGCACACATCCTAAGTGAGCAAAGTTTTGGCTAGAGCATGTAGAGGACTTGCGGGGTTAGAAGATAGATGCTCTGGATCTTGAATAGATGTCAGTAGTTAAATATTGATGTCATGTAACAAGAAAACAATTGTTGTTTTGAAATCTATGTATTTCGTATTTTTAAGCTTGATGTATGAAAAGCTTTTTTATTGTGTTGTATTCTGCTTAGTTGCTCCTAATAACGATTCGTCACGCATAACCCAGCTCCTGGGACGGGGTTGTGACAAAGAACACGTATTTGACCCGCTGCACTTTTCTGGCACAAAGTGTGTCGATTTCAGTATGCTTTGTTCGATGATGAATTGGATTACCAATCATGTAAACAACACTAATATTGTCGCAATAGACAAAAGAGGTGCCTTTAGGGGGGAAGACTCAACTCAAGGCACTTGGAGGACCACGAAATAAGATATCCAAAAGTGGAACGTCTAGTATCCGGGTAGCCAGCTCAGCCAGCATAAATATAGGTTGTGAAAGAGGAGAATGATTAAGACCCAATTAAAGTTTATGCTAGAAGAATGAAACAGGCCACTACCACACATATGGGCCAGTTGGAATCTATCTTTGGGCTTAAGTTGGATCCACTTGGAGTTAGCAGTAAATTATAAGAGTGGGGAGTTGTTATTATGTCTATTATTACAGCGAATGTGAAAGGATGAAGGGCTATCCCTATGACTACTTTCTGGAGCAGTTATCAAATGGCAAGGGTTATTAAAAGCAGGCTTTTTACTTTCAGGAGGGCATTCTTGTTTTTGACTAAGTATTGTGTAAATGGAGACATTGCCCCTCTCGAATCGAGCTGTTTATCTCAGTTTAAATAAAAGTTGCCTGATTGAATTTTAGATTCTAACAGAGACTCAGTCAGATTGCATATATTAACCGATATGAATAGTGCCTTCGATGTATCGAAGTATTCGTTGTGCCCTAAAATGATCGGTTCGGGAGGTGTGCATGAACATGCAAACTTGTTATACCGTGTAGGATATGTCGGGTCTAGTGGACACGAGGTACTGGAGCACCCCCGCAAGCCTTCGGTAGGATGTTGGATGCGAGAGTAGATCACTGTTATCTTTTGTTAATTCTCCTGTTGTGTTAACCTGTGTTTGAAATGAAATGCAATTGCTTATATTTGCTCGTTGTAAGATATCTTCAACATATATTTGTTGAGACTGAAATAAGCCATGGAAGTTACATGTCACTGAAATGCCAAGGAAGTAAGGAAGGGGACCTAGTCTTTCATAGAAAACAAGTAGTGTCACGACTATATCGGTGGATAAATAATGAGTGGTCACACACTCTTAGAAAAGCCCAAAGTGGTAACATATTCTGTGAATCTTTAGTATCGCCTCTCACTTGTTTAAGGCCATAAAGTGATTTTTGTATTCGACATACCTGGTTTAGGAACCGGGGATCTTTGCATCCAGAAGGCTGATGCATGTAAACTGTCTCATATAGATTACCGTGAAGAACTGTGTTCCTTACATCAAGTTGATTTATTCCGCAATTATTAGTCAAAGCAACGCTCAAGACCATCTTGATTGTAGCGGGTTGAACCATCGAACTGAATGTCTCATCATAATCAACCCCTACCTGAGACCTGCCCTCACAAACAAATGCGCTTTATAGCACTCAAGTGAGCCATCAAATTTAAGTTTGTGTTTAAATAGCCACATGCAACGTATGAAGTTCATGTCCGGACGACGAGGTGAGAGCTTCCACGTATTATTATCAGTAAGAGCATTAAACTCATCCGTCATGGCATAGTTCCAAGCCTAGTTGGCTAAGATTTTTTAAGGGTTTTTCGGCATAGGTTGAAGGGTTAAAGTATGCAGGGTCAAAGTATGCCTTGGGTATAGGTTGTGGTTGGCTCGGAATTGGACGGTGTTGTGTTCGTGGTTTGGCTAGGTGGTTGGTTAGTTTTAGAACGGCGGCTAAAGGTTTGGAGAAATGGGTAGTCATCCCATGTGGGGTGAGTTATCATGTTGGATGGTGTAGCGTAGGTGAGAACTGGTTGTGAAGGTGTTCCAGACACTTGGATGGAAATCTGAGGGAGGTTATGAATGTAAGAAATCATAAGAGGAATTATTATTAGCAAATAGAAACACATGTTCGCCAAAAACTACATGTGAACTAACAAAAATAGAATGTTGCTTAAAATTGCGTAATACAGATAGGCCAGGTTGCTCAAGGCGTTTATGCCGATAGGTCCTACGATAAAGTAGCAAAAGGTTCTTGATTAATTTTAGTGCAAAAAGTATGTTGTTAGCGGTGGTTAGTCGACGGACTAAATGTAGGCTTCGTATTAGTTTTGGTGAAAAAAGTATAATGTAAGTTTTAAAGGTGGAAAGGGTTGGTTAAGTGTGGTGTGTCCAGTCCTGAAGATGGGGATTTGATAACCATTGCCAACAACAGTCTTGTTTAAACTATTATTGACATAATATAAAAGATTGCCCGTCTTGCCGAACATGTGATTAGTAGCACCAACGTCGAGATGCTAGCATTGATCCAGAATGTAACTCATTGTATGCATTGCTTGCTCAATATTTGTGGGAGTATAAGAATACTCAGAGGATGCATATGCAGCAAATGGTGTTGGTCCAAGAATACCGAGAGAACGAGAAAAGGAGCGGTGTGTGGGTGTGGTTAGGTATGGACATGGTGGGCATTCAAATGGGATGGCAAGTAGTTCCAAGTGTTCAGGTTCTTAAGCCATTAATAAGAGTGAAGCTGACCAAAAATAGGTAAAAAATAGCCAACCGGACCACGGTTTTGGCCACGGCGATAGAAGCTTGAGGATGTTTAGGTGTGGCAGTCAATGACCAAAGAGATTTGTCTTCACTGTTTTTTTGCCAGTGCTAAGAGAAATAGAAGTGATCAAAAACAATAGAAAAAGATCAGAATACTAGAGAAAGAAGGAAAGAATGTGGTGATCATAAGAAATTCAGGGATAGGAATGAGAAGAGTTTCCGGTACCATAATGAAATGCCATTTTGGTAATGTTTTCTATATTCACAAAACTGGTTTACAAATATTATATATAGAATATGGGGAAAGTGAATACGGGGCTGTAACGCGTGTAACCTTAGATGCGAAACCCCTCAAAACTACGTAGTTTTATATAAAAACCCTAAAACAGAAAACCAAAACTATACTTTTCTTTTTCTTGTTCTTGTATTCGTTCTCTGTGATTCAATTTTCTTTTTCCTTCATGTTCAAGCAAAAACGTTCCACACATATTCATCTAATATATTATTCAATGCACTAACTATTTCACCTCTTTTATTCATTGTGAATCCAAATCTCTAACGTAACTAACCAGCAGAATATATTTTTTTATGCTTCATACACAATTGCACAGGATGCTGACATCTAGCTATTGTTGTAATTAACGGAGAGGTTTAATTAGTGACTTAGATAACAATTTATGAATATGTGTGAAAGATCTTGAATTCAATGAACAAAATAAGTAAAAAAGACATGCCATTCAATATTCACACATAAAGGAAGATGTCAAGAAAATATGTGTGGAAGATATTTGCTTAAACATGGATTGGATAACATGAAAACTGAAACATAGAGAACGAGGCAAGAAAAAGAAGATAATAGTTTTGGTTTTGTTAGGGTTTTAATATAAAACTACGTAGTTTTGAGGGGTTTCGCGTGTAAGGTTACACGCGTTACAGCATCGTATTCACTTTCCCCATAGAAAATATAGATTACATGTGACCGATCACTTGACCTCTTGATATAACCTAAAACCTTTTGTATATCTTAATATAACCTAAGACCTTTTGTATGTCTTAAACATTAATACATTTATTGCCTAATATCTAATCTGAGCTATCTAAAATATATCTAGATGTAGGGTGGAAATTTTCACCGGTGACGATGGTTGGGTAACCAGTCAAAATGGGTAATTTTCACCGGTGACGATGGTTGGGTAACCAGTCAAAATGGGTAATTTTCACCGGTGATGATGGTTGGGTAACCAGTCAAAATGGGTAATTCTTAGGTACCGGACAAAACAAGCTAGTTGAGTTGAGAGACACTTTTCGTCAGCTTTCAAAGTTCTGAAACTTAACTAGTGTAAGACTCTTGTATTATTTCAAAGAATATATTTTTAATATAAGTAAATAGAGTCTTTTATGAATTTAAAATATAACCTAGGCGGATTTTAAACCTAATTGATCCATTTCCTTCTTTGCGGAATACTTCAACATATAAAATACAAAATATTTAACCTGGATAGATGTTTTCCCCTGCATCTGGGGGATTTAGAAGCCCTCACTTATTTTGGACAGAAGGCAAACGTATGATGATTTAAATAGTATAGTATGCCTAAACAGGTAACGTTGTTTTACTAGAAAAGACTGTACCTTTGCTGAGTGACCTTCAAACGGGACAACCATTTCAACTTCTTTTCCACAAAACTCAGCATGTTCTGCTATCACACTTGAGTCGGGTCCAACAGCCCAAAAGATGGTTGAATCATCCGTGCAATACCGCAGCTGAAACGATTGAAGAGGTTTACTTTTATAAGTGGTACATTTTCAGTTTAAAAACGTAAAAGTTCCTCCTATATCAAGGTCGCCATGTATCCTCTAAATTCAAAAGAAAATTATGGCAGTTATGAGTGAATCTTTGTAACCAAAACCGCAACACAATTTGGCATATATTGTAATTTGTAAGCATTAAAATACAAGTTTGGCAGCTTTTGAGCAGTTTCATCGTAATATGTTTTTTTGTTTGAGCTGTTACCAATGAAATACAACTTATTTTCAAAAACAAATCCATGTTTCATCTTAATCGTGAAACTAGTTTAAGTTCAAATGCGTACCTTAATCTCACAGGTAGCAAGGTAATCATAATTGAGACTGTCTGGACAGCATTCATAAAGATTAAACTTCAGAATTCCGGAGTCATCATGAAGAAGCATATTGAAAGTTGAATCCCATGTGGGGTTGGGTCCAGCTACTTCAAGTGTTCTCCGTGTCAGATCTTCGAGTTCCACTTCAACAAATGTATGGAAGTCTTTACCCATGACATCATTATGATTATTTACTACTACTACACTACCATCGTCACTTGTCCTAGACCTTCCTTTAAAACTATTACGGGAAAGTTTTCCCGCTGTCACAACTGTGACATGGAGTACACCTCCCACCGCCTTTTTCCTTAGGTCCACTGCTGGCAAATGAAAACACCGCCTTCGAGGTTCAACCATTGTTTTATTTAAAGAATCATTACATAACTTAACCTGGGATTAAAATCATAAAATGTCAAATAAAAACATTATGGGTTAAGAGCATTATGATCAATTCAAAGGTCCTATTATTACTTGACTAAGCTGGTAAACTGGGCAGCTACAGTAATAGGCCAAAACAGGTTAGAGTAAAGTTATGTAAAATTTTGGGTGGGCCGAGCAGATCTAAAACACTTACACAGAAAACAATAATTATATACAGCTAGTATACATAGATATTTTTCAATAATAAAGTAACTATTTGCAATGTTTTAAAAACCGGACCGGACATTGAACCGGACGTCTTAGAGTTCCAATGGTCGAACATGATGTAAAGAATCGGATGACAGAATACATTACTTAAATATACATACAATATACGAAATATAACACAAAAACTGTTTACACAAGACAATAATAAAATATAAGTAATTTTAAACATATTAATAATCCGATTTATCATTATTTTTATAAATATCAACTCTAGTAAAGTTAAAAAAATATCAACTCTAGTAAAGTTAAAAAAAATTATAATAAATTATTTATCATTATTTTTTTTATAATATCAACTCTAGTAAAGTTAAAAAAATATATATATTAGTTTACCAAACAAACTTTAATAAATAAACTACATTAATTATATAAACAAATTATAAATGTATTTGTTTTACAGTTTATTATAAATGAATCTCTATTAAGTTTATAAAGCAAATAGGTTGGTAGCACAAATGGTTGTATGCTAATTCCTTCCATAACTCAGGTCATTAATTCCGCTCGTAAGGTCAGTAACAATTCCATTTTAACCGTTCTTTCGTGAATTTCCTTTTATTTGTTCCACTAAATTGTCCCACATTGCAACTGAGATGATTTAACAAGCTCATCCTGACTCTATAACTGTTCAACCAACTTTGAAGCATAACTGTCCGGTTCATGTGCACATTTCTGACCATTCACTCCACCAGATCTTGTTAAACCCATCAGACCGGCTGGTTCGGTTTTAACAACACTGATTATTTGATTTAGTAAACTTTGTGCATTAAAAATACTCCTTGGGCAGCTTTCAACTAATTTCATCAAATTAATATTTTTAAAATTTTACTCTTCCGACCCATTAAGAGTTTAACGTAAGTTAAATCATATAATAGCGAGTCATGATAGAATTTCAAATACAAAAACTTAAAAGCTCACCAGCCACGAAGAAACACCAGGGACTTCTGTTGCCGGTAAAGATTGGCTGCCGCCACTTCCAAATGCAATGCCTATTCTGACCTCGGGAGTTGACACAAATGAGTACAGAAAAGCTTTTCCGTCTAGAATCGGTGATATTAGAAGCTGCAGAGTTAAGCAAATGAATCGGTACATGCATGTGTATGTATGTAAGTATGTATGAAACTGTGTATGCATGTATATGTGTGTACGGATATGCTGAAAACAATAAATCAATTGTGCATACATCACCCTTGATGTGGATATTGTTTATGACAATTCGAGCCGTTCCCATAGGTTTTGCCAACTTTGCAAGCAGCATAATACTAATATTAGTAGTGTCCCAATCAAACCCCATACGGATAAATCTCTGTAAGCACAATAATTTGTGTTTTCAGAAAAATAAGTTTAAACAAAATTATAAACATATATCAATGATAAAGCCAAAGGGATTTCTTTCTTAACCATGATAACCGAAACTTGAAGGCAAAACAAGGTTAAGTGATTAAGAGATCAAACCTGATCATTTGTGGTGGACCATTGAGTCCCGTGCATTCCAAATATAGGAGGGCAAGAACCTAACGAGAACTCTAACAGCTCAATCTTTTCCTACAAGAAGAAGAAGAATGCATTTAAGAAAACTACTTTCTTGTAGCCTTGCCTGGAGCTGTGCAAATACCATTCAAAAGGATGAACTTACTATAAGCTTTGGCTTTCGATGCTTCAGGCGTTTCTGCATGAGAAAATCAACTACATTAGATCTGCAAAACGGATGGGTGCAGCAAGTCGGGTAAGGGGTCAAAATGGGTTTTGCACAACCTTTGTTAATATGGAGTTTTAATAGCTAAAGATAATTCTTTATGAATAAAAAGATTTAGGGCACTTTGAATACATGTTAGGAGGTTTTTGATCTGTTTAACCCATTGGAACTGTTCCATTTTATACTGATTTTCTATATTTGACTCGTTACCAATAAATTACAACTGAACCTGTCCAATTTCCATATAATTGGATTAAAATTGTCACCTCTAGTCAATATTGTACGACCACAATGATTTAAAACTCATCGATCTAACCACAAACTAGTATTAACTACATTACCTTAAAGATTGGTGAGTAATTGTTGAGACATGTCATTTGGATATGACACGACTTGAAATGCATCCCTTAAAAAAGTTTACCAACTCTTGACCAAACCGCTGATATTTTACAAATTACAACTTACACACACACACACACAAAGAAAGGGGTAGATAGGTAGTCACCTCAACAATGGATGAGAACTTCAATGAAAGCTTTGGACTAATGAAATTTGGCCAAACTTCAATTAAGAGCTTGTTGAGCCACTCACAGTGCTCCAATGGTGTTGTAGGCTGGTGAAGTAAAATGAAAACAGAGTGCACCAACACTTCATTTCACTTAAATTATGTCGATGAAACCAAAAAAAGAAAATCAGGAAAAAGCATACAGATGTTTGTAAAATAAGTTGCTTCCACTTTTTGTTCAAGTCTTGCACGACAATACGTTGACGATAACTTCCATACTGCAGATTAAAATATCAATCTCATATTACTTCCTTTTTTATTCATAATATAAATAATTTCAAATGCCAATTAACACAATCATTATTTATAAATACTTTCGGCACACGAGTGAAAACCTCAAGACTGAACTTGCAGAAACTAAAACAGAAAGATCCAGAATGTTTAGAATATAGTCAAAACATTTAAGAACTTTGAATATGTCCAAACCCTCACTCTTCAGTCACACCAAAAAAGATTGAAAGAAAAAGCATCATCCTATAAAAAGAATACAAAAAAGGCCAGGAAAAAAAAGATGTTATTAGATGATAACCATTTAACAACTAAACCATGTGAAATCTCCTTCAATGCACATGGGTTGGTTTTTTGTTAACACACTAACGTTCTACACAAATAGTCTTGACTAAAGAATCTAAACCATACCCATCTTGCAATATATGTTTTTTGTTAACCAGAGGAGTTATTTAGACAAACAGGCACTGAGTGCATTAAGTTACTAAAAACACCATAACCATAACCATACCCATCTTGCAATATATGATTCAATAACCCAAGATTTAAAAGCTACAAACAGATCATATTGTCATTAAAACTAAAAAAGTGGAAGAAGATGAGAAAATGAAAAGAAAAAAGAAACCTGAATAGTTGCCCAGACGGCAACAGCAAGTGGAACCCAATTGGAGAGATTAAAAACCCACTTCTCAATACTCCATAAAACCAGTAACAGAGGGATCACCAACGGAAGAAGTGGTTTTTCAACTACCATCCGGTTCAAAACCTCTGTTATCTCACGCATATCAATGTTATTACTAGCTTTCTTCAACTTCATCTTCCTTGTATACATTTTCACTCTAAACTAGGGTTACTAGCTGTGTCTGTGTGCAGGAATTTGTAGAGACCAAATAAGTTGACTTTTTAATAACAACAGCACCACTTCATTTCATTCACTCATCTGAACTGATCTCTTATTAAATATGAAATTGTTGAGCTGCTTTTATAAAACAACTTTGTTATCACAAGGAATTTTGGGAGACGAGATTGGAAAGAAGGTTGGTTAATCGATGGTGGCCTTGATTGTCAAAGTTGTCATGTGATTGTGCTGATCTCTTGAATAACAAACATAGTTCAATGTCTACACTATACTTATACTTTTAGAGGAAATTACCACAATAGTGCTGGGTTTTTATCGATTTAATCAATGTGGTTTTATGAATTTTTTTTGCTATTTTGGTGTTGTATTTTGTAAAAAAAATGTCATTTTGATACTTCTGTCAATGTTTCATGTTAATTTGACGTTATGACTAAAATATCCTTTTGTTTATTAAATAAAATAAAATAAAACATGTTAACATTACACCAGTGACGGAACCAGAAACTTTTAATCAGAGGGGTAATGTATATATATGCGTCGTTCAAAAAAATTCATATACATGTATATCTTAACTATATTAATATGCATGTTGAACGGGTAAAAAGGTAAACTACTAATTCCTTAAAGTTGAAAAAATGTACAAGCCTTTTATGCACCATCACCATCATGTACTGCTATTAAAGCGCTGCACTACAACTCCAAAACCCTAAATATTACACACTCCACTTTTTCTTCCTTTTGAATTCAACACGCGCATTAAACTGAATCTCCCAAATTCAAATCTCTATCTTCTTGTTGTTCAATCTCCCACATGAGTTCTTCTTTCTCTATAGATGCAAAACACAACGATTCTCTCTAATTGAGAGACGATCTAAGGGGCGTTGGAAGCATATGAAAGAGAACAACGAGGTTTGTATTTATGTTCTTGGCGTTGACGAATCGTTACAGATTTCGTTTTTGTGTGTGTAATTGGTCCAGCCTTCGAATCGTTACAAATTTCGTTTTTGTGTGTGTTTGATTTCATGGATTTGGTTTGTATATATGTTCTTGGCGTTGACGATTATTGGTCGCTTGTGGTTACTGGTTAGGGTTCATTGACAGCAGTTTTCGTTTGTCTTGCTTGTTGATTGCAATATATGTGTTGTTGGGATTTGATGTGTGTGATTTGGTGTTAGGGTTTCAGATTTTGATACCTATTAGGTTGTTGAAGTATGTTCTTCGTATATCATTGATTTATTGCTTGATGTATCTTGTTCTTCTTTGTTTTTCTTGTTTGGTATTTGGTTTAATTAAGTTGTTTTTGTGTGCAAGGTGTGTTTTAGCACCTGCCATAGTTGTCAATAGCGAATAGCGGTAAATAGCGACAAGTCACCTATACGCTACGTCGCGAATAGCGGTAAATAGCGGGCGCTATTTGTGTTTAGCGATAACATTGAAGAATTTTTTTTATTAATTATATATAGTATTTAATATAATTTATATTTTTTATACTTGATATGGACATGTTAGAATAAGTTTTAGGTCAAATATGATAAAAACACAAATATTAAGGGTGTAATATGTTACTTTGTAAAAGTAAATATGTAACCCTAATTCCCTAAAACCCTAAAACCTTATAAACAGCCTCCACCTCTATCTAAATCAATTTTTTCTTTCTCTGCTGCAAAACTGATTCCTACAATCTTCATCTCTATTGTATACCTTCATTTTATCTAAAGTAAGCTTTGATTTATACTTGTTTTTCATATTTCTTCTTAATTTCATCTTTTCTTCTCAATTTCTTCTCAATTGTGGTGGATGGAGATGAAGGGTTTCTTTGTTGTATACATGATACGTGGATTATAAACAGAACCCTAACTTTCCTTTTCATATTTCGAAAAAAAAACATAAAAAACCGACACTGTCGCTATTTGGTCGCTAAATGTAAATAGCGACCAACTGCAGCATCGCTATGTAGCGCGCGATAGCGACCGCTATCGTCGCTATTGACAACTATGGCACCTGCTGATAATATGGTTGCTGTTGAGACTCACACTCATGTTCTTCAACAAGGGCATCTAATAGGCAAAGCAGCTGATGTCTTTGCATCTGCAAATACTACTGTTGAGGTTGCTTTAAGACTTGTCAAGTCTGGAAAGGTGTAGTAGTTGAGTTGTATTCTATCATTTTTATCTTTAGAATACATCTAAACTATAATACCTTGGTGGATTGTTATTTAATCGATTACATGAAAGGTTTGACTGATTATAAATTGTGATTCTTGCAGGTAAACCAAGGCTGCTACTTTGGTCGATTGATTCAACAAGTTGTTCGCTACGGTTAGTCTTGACTATTTTTCATTGATTAGTACTTTGTTTAAGGGAAAGGAACATTTCTTGATATTGTGTTTACCTTTTACGTTTACAGGGCTCCAAAGAAGGCATATATAATACAAACTCTCATAGTGGCTAATAGTGTTTCATCCCTTTTGGTATAAAACTATGTTCACTCTACTAATCTTTTTCATATATAAATACGCATAATTGTGTCGTTAAGAATGCCTACATCTAGGGGTGTCAATTCCCGACACGACACGAAAGTAATCAGGTATTGGGTTGACAAATATAACCCGTTTAAAAATACGGGTTATGTTTGGGTTGACCCGTATAAAAACGGGTCGTTTTCGGGTTGAAGCATTTAAAAACGGGTTGACCCGCCAACCCGTTTGGTTTTGAAATTAATTATTCTATTATTTTTCTTTTCTAAAAATGATTGTTAAATTACTTTTCTCTTTAGAATTATTATTCACAATAAATATATCTGTATACCACTTAAAGTTTGTACTCTTACATCTTCAAAGTTAAGTATATAATTATTTTTCTGTTTGCTATAAATGAGTTTGATATGAATAAAGTGCTTTATTATTTACACAACAACTCACTTACAACCATAAACTCACAACCAATTTACACAACAACCCACTTACAACCGTAAATTTATTCAGTTCGTTTTAATAAATGGGTTAAACAGGTCATATTCGGGTTGACCCGAATTTATGTTATCCGGGTTAGGGTTGAAAATTTTGACACGAATAGGAATATGGGTCGGATTAGGGTTGCAAAATTCAACGCGAACTCGCCAACCCGTGAGCCTTCAACCCGCTAACCCGCCAACCCGACACGATTGACACCCTACCTACGTCAACCCGTAGTTTATTTTTTAATCTTATTTAAAAGATTTAGATTTTTATTGTTATAATAATATGAAACCTGATTGAGATTAGTTTATATGTTCATGGCATGCTAATCAAACCTTATTTTTTATGAAAAATTCATTATGTGTGTGACCAACTTCACTTGGACACTTTTACTTAAAATAAAGTTTAAAAACACTATATTTTGACCCGTTTGATATTTGATCGCTACCTATTTGACCCATTTCAGCTTAAGTCACTTCATAATTTGACTAACTTCATAGTTTGAACAACTTCAAGTTTTAACATGAATGTGTTGCGTATTTAAGGGCTGGTTATTGAATCACACTTGTTTAGAAAACATATTTTTTACAAAATCACCACACCATCCATGCACTCATAGTTATCAAAAAGCCATCGCTTTGTCGCCTAGTCCACTAATTTAAGCCAGGCCCATCATTTGCGCTTTCAAATCCTAGGCAAAAGAATCCCACCAGATAGCTAATATTCAATTATTTTAATTTTATTTTATTTTATTTAAACCTTATTCCTTACCAAGTAATTTTCCGGATAAAAATGGCTCTAAAAATATTCCATTGATATTTATGGCTTCTCTAAGTGTTGTTCGACCCTTAACCGTCTTCAATCATGTATGATTTCTTCAATATACAAATAACTTTTGTACTTTTTGTTGAATATTATGGTATTGGAAATTTTTGGTATTTGAAGGATGTGTTAATCTCCCATTATCTAATATAATTTATATTTTTTTACATTCGCTTTTTATTTTTCAGGCCCGCGCTTTTTTAGCGCCTAGAGTGCGCCCCGCGCCTTTGATAACTATGCATGCACTGTGATGATTACGTTTCATAATGTTACATTCTATATTCTAAAGTAATTGCACCACATGACGCCTAGTCAAGGGTGGGGTGCCGTCACAACCCGGTAGTACTACTCAGATTTCCCCGCTATCATATATTAATCAACCTCGAACTTTTATAAGGACTTAAATGTGGTTCCAATTCGTGTAAAGGCATTTATACTTTTACCAAAACTTATTATAAAATTTTGCCAGTAGGCATTTATAATGGTAATTTATTATAAGCCCTAATAAATTACCATTATAAAATTTTGCCAGTAGGCATTTATACTTTTACCAAAACTTGCCTATAGGCATTTATACTTTTACCAAAACTTGCCCGTATGCATTTATACTTTTACCAAAATCTGCCCGTAGGCATTTATACTTTTACCAAAACCTGCCCGTAGGCATTTATACTTATACCAAAATCTGCCCATAGGCATTTATACTTTTACCAAAACCTGCCCGTATGCTCTACCCGAAGGTATATAATGCAGCCTTAGTTGGCCCCGCCCAAAAGCATAAGTGTTGCCCGAAGGCATAAAGCTTTACCCGAAGGCATAAAAATGCAGACCGCCCGAAGGCGCTGTAAAATAGTTGCCCGAAGACTTTGTAAAGACCATTTGTATGTTTTCTCCCCGAAAAAGATTTAAAAGCGGGCAAAGAACTCACCATATAGTGCATAGCAAATATAGCAGCCAACAAAAGCGTAAGAATCCTAAGTCGCTCAATGACCTGCTTAATAATTAAATACTAATTATTAATCATAGAATAAATACACTGATTGTACACAAAACCGGTTCTCATGCGGGTTATGATTCACTTATTCGGTTTCGGTTTCATAATTTCCCAACAACTCAATCTAAAACAAAAGTGCATCCTATCACCATATACATATCACATATGTAACTATTCTAATGTATATAAGCTCCATGTAACGCATACCCATAACCTTTACATGTATTTTACTCGTGCACGATGTCAAACTACGTCTATAATTTGCAAACTGCAACACTATGAAACGCACGCGTATTAATTATCACGTGCACATTTGAACCATACTTAAAACATTATCACTGAGTAGCATTATCAATATTACCAAATTATCACCAACTTCAAAAATTAATATTACTATCTTGCTCATCCTCGTACCATATCTTCATACAACATAAGCACACCACATTACCATACGTCACTAGCATGCATTAATAGACACACGTAACTTATAATCCCAACTAATAATCATGATCGGGCAATTTAAAACATAGCCTGCTAGCCTACGGCTCATACAAGTACGCAGCATTGTCATTACATTTCCATCCTACATATCTCTTTCTAAATTACCACACTATGTATGTATATGTACCACATACCTCCTACATACACATACGTACACCGATTACATGCACACACTCTATACACACACGACAATAGATTACATACACATACACAAGATACATACTTGCATACAAAGTATGCCTGGCAAAACAGGCGGGTCGGGTCGGGTCGGGTTTGTTCAAGGGTCAAAAACGGGTCCGGGTCAAGATGGGTCTGGGTCAAAATGGGTTGATATAAAACAGGTCGGGTTAGAACGGGTCAAAGTCATGACGGGTCGGGTCAAGACGGGTCAAGTAAAAAAAATTTCACAAATCTCCTTTTTCCAACAAAATAAAAATATGTAACTATCAACATAGCCCATAATAACAATTTTCATGACATATATACATTTGTGCTATAAATTTTCCATGAACTTTGTTTAGAAAATACAAGTAACACAGTATAGTTTTATATATTATTATATCTGAAGGGGCAAAAAAAACGTGTTACAAGAAAGAAAAGATACATTAATTTTGTAATAACATCTTTATAAATAAAAAATAATAAAAAACCAAATATTGTTAGGTTTCTTGCTTATCCTTTTTTTCTGTTTAATATCAAAAAAAAGCTCTCTCTCAAATCAAAGATTGTTCCTTCTCCATTCAATCCTTAAAACCAACTAATTCATCATTCTAAAATCGATCCCAACACTAGCGATACACCAGTGCGACGACCACGTTAACGACTACGGTTCACAACGGTAGATGGTGAGCAGTGACAGTTGTGGCGGGACTATGACGGAGATCAGAAGACGACCCATTGTAACCCATTGTCAGTTTTACTCCAACCCATCCTAACCCGCCGTCAGATTCACTAGTGTCTAGGTTAACCCATCTTGACCCATTCTCAGATTTCTCCATGTCCAAGTTGACCCACATGTTTATTATGACAGACCCATATGAACACAAAACTTAACATACGAGTTGACTTTGCCATGTCTAATACAAAGATTTTATACACACATGAACACATTTCATACACACAAACACGGATTTGCATAATCACATACCCCAAATATACACTCCTACATACCTATACAATTTATCTCTATGCCATCGTCTTCATCGTTCCTTCAATATATATACATACATATAGTCACGCAACAAAAACACACACATATATATACAAACTCAGTTTTTAATCAGCTGTGCATACAATTTTAACCCACTGAGACTCGACCAAAGCTAAATCACAGTCATGCGCACATCCGATACATGTATACGAACAAACAGAAATTGAAACGAATCCAACCCGTAGCCCGAACCCGTAAACGAACCCGAATTCAAATCGAAACCCGGAATGTAAACAACAATAATAATGATCTGCGGGTTTGATTCTGCTTACCGGAATGACAAGAGAGCGAAATAGAGGTGATCGGAATCAGGAAAGGGTATCTTCGGCTGTGTTCTAGTTTCCGGCAAGTCACGATGCTACTGTTGTTGCTGCGCCTGCACTTCTTTTGACAGAGATGAAGACATGAGATGAGAGAGGGCGAGATCGATGATGTTTCTGCTTGCTACTGTTTTCCCAAAACGCCGACCAAAAAGAAGAAGGGGTTGCTGACTGCTACTTCTAAATTGTCGCCAATAAGAGGGTGTTTGGGATTGCTTATTTAAGTTTGAAAGGATTTTTTTGTTAAAAGAACTTATTTACTTATGACTTTTTAGCAAGGAGTTTTAAAAAAAGTGTTTGGGTTAGCTTATAAGTAGGGGTGTAAGCGAGCCGAGCCCGAGCTCGTCTAAGTTCAAGCTCGGCTCGTTTCAGCTTAACCAGACTCGAGCTCGAGCTCGGCTCGTTTAAAGCTTTAATTTCAAAGCTCGAGCTCGAGCTCGTCACAAACTTCTCAAGCTCGAGCTTGACTCGGGCTCGGCTCGTCTGATTTTTTATTATTTTATTTTTAGTTATTTATATTTAATTTTATATAAATTTTTAATTAATTATATTTAATTTTACATAAACTTTTAATTATTTGTAATGTATATATAATAAAATACATATTATATATTTTTAATCATAACTTATATATATATTAACTATTAATAATAATATATATTTATAAAATAAATAAAAAAACATATAATGTAAAAGCTCGATAAGGCTCGCGAGCCGGCTTGAGCTCGAAAAAGCTCAGCTCGTTCGAGTTTTTTATCGATCCGATCTCGAGTAGCTCACGAGTAGCTCGGCTCGTTTACACCCCTGCTTATAAGCAATAAGTCAATAAGTAGTTTTATTAAAGTGTTTGGTTTAGCTTATTCACGTAAAATGACCAAAAAGGACATCTCCTTATAAGTTAATAAGTTCTTTTATAAAAAAAAGTGTTTGGGATTCCTTATTTATACTATATTTTTGTTCTCTTTTGCATATCGAAAAAATTACAAAATATATAACATAAATTATAATTTTGTTTACATATTTTATAATTTCTTGATTAGACCATAAATTACACAACTAATGTCATACCACGTTCTTCTTCGTGATTCCATTATATCTTGCGCAATAATATCTCTTATCGCTGCCATATACATACCATCACTATCCATGCGATTAGTAACCGGAACTTCTTCATGAAGTTCATCACTAGTACCACCGGGATTGTAAGATCTTATTGGGCCGTGTTAAATGCTTCATCAAACCTACCGGTCTTTCTAATAAAGTTATGGATCGTCATCGATGCTATCACAATCATAACTTGGTGCTCGTATGTGTAATTAACATGCATATCTCTCAATAACGCCCACCTAGCTTTCCACACTCCAAAAGTGCGTTCAATGATATTCCGCAATGATGAGTGATGATAGTTAAAAGTCTCTTTTGATCCACGAGGAGCACGCATAGCACTACTCTGTCCACGTTGAAATTCCGGTATATGATAGCGAATGACTTGACCTTTGTATGGAGCAAGATACCCTTTAGTATTTGGGTATTCGGCATCAACAACGTAATATTTATCTACAAATATAACAAACAGTTATTAGTCGTTCAAACAAGTATTAAAACATAAAAATTTCATTCTACTAACCACCCGTTGGATGTGGAAAATGAAGCTCCGACCTTTGTAAGGCTTCATTGAAGATTCTCGTATCATGTGCACTACCCTCCCATCCAGCCCATACAAATGTAAAGCACATGTTAAAATCACAAACAACCATTATATTTTGTGTCGCATATCCCTTTCGACCAATGTACTACGTTTGGTCCCGTAATCGAACAGATGCCCTCACGTGCGTCCCATCAATAGCGCCAATGCAGTCCTACAAATACAAATAAATATCATATTCACGTGCGTCTATTAAAGGGGTTCCCGGAATGATTAAAAGATTCTTGGACAAACCTATTTGTACAGCCATGGGCCAAAGTCATCAAGAAGATTCTGACCGACTCCTCAACAGACATATTACGGGTTTGTTTTAGTCCGTAATTAGTAACAAGATCTACGCATAACTGTCTAAAAATTGAGACGTCTAGTCTAAATATTTCATAACACCGTCTAGGATGGCCATTTAATATTTCATTAATAAATATATGCCCTGTGCGATTCGATGTGTGGCATGGCCTTCTTCTATTATGCAAGTCATGAGCTATTACTATCCCTTTGACAACTATTCCACATAACCTTTTGAAATCTATATCCTCGTCCACAAAATTTTCTTCATCATCATCATACGAATCAGAGTCGTCACTATCCATCCTATTAATACAAAAGAGGTAAACAATAAAATATTATATAAAAAATAGAAATAACACAGCCAAACGATAACATAAATATTAAAAGTAGAAATAACACACAATGTCAAACGATAACACAAATATTAAAAGTAGAAACAACACAAAGTGGCAAACGATAACACATAACGTAACACATAACATACAAGTAGAAACAACACAAAGTTTCAAACAACACAAATCATTCTTCCATAAGACACTTAAGGAGCTTCATCTTTCCTGCAGGAGTTGGTGGAAACATAAACGCTTCACGATTTGGCTTTTTGATAAAAACACGCAATGCATTTGTATAACCTTGGGATTCTTCTTCGAAACCGGGAAAAGTGGTGACAATTTTCATGCAATCTTCAATTGTTGGGGAGGCATTATTTGGTGGAAAAGTTTGTGTGCTTTTTGTTGATAAGGCATCTAATACAACATCTAGCTTTTCCCCAAAAGATAAAGTTTTGCTGTTGGGGTTATTTGAAGATGTCACTTTCCAAATATAAGCGAGTGAAGATATCGAGCATCATCACGAGCAAGCACGGGTGAAGACGTTCATAATTTGTATTTGTCTTAGAATATTTGTGTAATCGTTTCGTGCTTAAATGCGCGTTTGTGCTTAATTGCACGTGGTTAGGTTACATTGTAAGGTGAATGGTATAGACTATAAATACCATCACCTAGGTCATTTGTTAAAGAGTTGCCTACATTTCATTCCATATCCCTTGTAACCTCTCCATTGATCTAATACAATTCACCTATTCATATTATCATCAATCTTCATCATACTTTGCATTGATCTTCATGAACATTCAAGCATCAATACGTGATCAGTGAGTTTCCGCATCACTGATTGCAAACAACATCACCAAACAATCTCAGATCTAGATCCAAGCTCGCTCCATCTAGCACTATCAATTGGTATCAGAGCTGTTGGGTGATCTTTGATTGTTGTTGTTATTGATGGAATTTTAGCTACCATTAGCTTTGATTCATGTTTGTGTAAAGAACTGCAAAGTTTGAGGTCAATTGGTGAAGATTTGACTGAGTTTTTGAAGAAATTGTTCATGTTCGTCATTTCACTGCTCAAATTTGAAATCTGAAATTTGTTGACGATATTGAGAAATTGATGATTGAGATATGTTAGAAATCACTATCCTAAGCTTCGTTCATGATCAAACATCACTGATTTGTTGATTTCGATACATATTTTGTCAAATTGTCTCAAAACCCACTTGTTGTGTTCTTCATCAAAAATCCAGATCTGAATGAGATTTAGCTTGATTCAAGGTAGAAAAACTTTGAAGGAGTGTTAGAAACATCATTCCTAAGCTAATACAAGTGTTGAATTGAACAAAAATTGAAGAATTGATCAAGTGTTCATCACAATTTTGACTTTGAAAAGTCAATCTGATATGAGGATTTGAAGAATTGATTGATATTTGCCCAGAAATCTGAAGGAGAATTGAAGAATTGTGTGGTTGATTCAAGGAAATTTTTCCTAAGTGTTGATAATCTTGAAGAAGTTTTCAGACGGGTGAAGAAGTTTTCAGCCGGGTGAAGAAGAAATTTCACTGTTCAGCCGGGTGAAAACACTATTCATCCGTGTCAAGTGTTAGTCGGGTGAAGTTTGATACTGTTCAGCCGGGTGAAGATACTATTCAGCGGTGTGAAGAAGTGGAAAACACTGTTCAGCCGGGTGATAGAAGGAAGTCACTGTTCAGCCGGGTAAAGACACTGTTCAGCCGTGTGAAGTACTGTTCAGCCGTGTGAAGTGAAGTCACCTGTCTCAACAGTTACCCGTCCAAACAGTCACCCGTCCCAACAATTGTTGACCCGTCCAAACAGTTACCCGTCTCAAATTGTTGACCCGTCCCAAGTTTGACCCGACTCAACAGTAAAAAAAAATTGAAAAATTCATTTTTCCAAAATTTCAAATTAGTCATTTTTAGCCACCATGACTTCCCAGAAAAATCATCAAAATGACTTTGAAAATTCAAGAAAAATGTCAACGGGCATGTTACCCGTGATCCGAGAAGAAAATAAAAGAGAAGATATCAATGAATTTATTACAGAATTCAATCACATGTTTGAAACAACATATCTTCAAGTAGCCAAAGCTTGTGATCAAAAGAGAAGAGACTTTCATGAACGCATAAAACTTGCTCTTGTGAGTCAAGCAGGTTCTCATGAAAATCAAGATGAAGAAGAAGAGTATGATTGGAGTGAAAACAATGATGTTGTTTCCATTCAAGAGATTGAAAAGAAAGATAAGGAAATCAGCAATTTGTCAGAAACCATTGCAAAGCAAGATGAGACAATTGCTCAACTGAATTCAGAAATAAAGAGACTGATGTCTGAAAAGGAAACCGAGAAAGATGTGAACAGTTCTTATGTTGAAATGCCAATTGAAGTCAGAGAAAAGATGTGCACCAAAGAATGTTTTTAACAAGTTGAACACTACAGAATATACTCTTTCAAGATTTGTGATAAACTCAAGAAGGAAGAGCACATGCACAAGAATCTGAAAGAACAACATGAAATATCTGATCAAAGAATCACATCTCTCGAAAAGCCACTCAAGAAAAGTGAAAGAGAAGCAATGAATGTCAAGAATGAAGCTGCAAAATCAAATGAACACTCATCTAGTGTGATCAAAGATTTGCAAGAAGAGATTCTAAAGTTGAAGAAATTGTCTGAGATGTTTAATTCAGAGAACAACATTCTGAAAACCAAGTTGCAAGAAGAACAAGAGAAACACGCAAGTCTTCAAGAAGATCACAAAATGTGTGAAGACAGATTCAAATCTCTTACACAGAATGTTGATTCAATGCTTATCGAAAAGCATAATCTGAATGTACAACTCATGGAGCTCACTGATAAACTCAACAGATCACAATCTGTCTTGTGTTTATCAAAGAAGAAGTCGAAAAAGAAAAGTCTGTTGAAAAGAAAGATGAGAGATTAGTGCCAACCGAAATTGTTGGATCACTATCTTCTCAAGAAGAAGAAGAAGAAAAGACACAAGAGGATCATTCAAAGAAGAAGAAGAAGAAGGTTAGAAGAAAGAAAAGCAAAGCCAAGAAGAACAAGACAAAGGCCACTTCATCTGATTCTACACCACAGACTCCTTCTACTACAAAGTCTCAAGATTCCGAATCCCCGAGTGATTCAAACAGTAACATCTACTGTTTAATCTGTGACTCTGAAACTCATCATATCTCAGATTGTATCTACAGTCAAGGTGTCTTTCCATATGGTTCAAAAGCCAACAAGTTCAAGACTCCAGCTTCTTCAAGCAAGCTTCAACAAGATTCAAAGGTCAAAGCTCATGAGAATCAACATGCTTCAACTGCAAAAGCTTCCCAGAAGCAAAGAAAGAAGTCTCCCTTCAAGGCTCATCAGAAGTACTGCGAGATATGTGAGATGTACAATCACACGACAACGGAATGCTGCTACAACAAGTACTGCACCAACTGTCAGATGTACAACCACGACACAATGGAATGTTACTACAACAAGTACTGTTCTTTCTGTGACATGGTAAATCACAACACATCCGAGTGCTACTACAAGCCGAGAAGGTCAGTCCAAAGAAGTTCATCATGTGCATACCCTTCCAGGTATTTTTCTAACTTTAAAAGATCTAATCATAGACATTCGTTTGATGAAAATCAACATGTCAATGATTCATGGACACCAAAGTTTGTCAAAAACAAAAAGAGAAATCATGATTTAAATGATAAAATGATTCCAATAGTGAATCAATCTTTGAATAAGAAATATAGTCAACAAAACCTGTTTTTAAATGAAATTCACAATTTGTTTGAAAATGACTGTAATTACTCTTTTGACAAACAATCCATGAAAGAAGATGAAGGTACAAATTACATTGTATCATCAAAACCACCACCTGAAGGTATTCCTTGCACTTATGAGAATATCTCTTATGTTGATGAATTTGGACGACCCAAAACTGAAATGGTTTGGGTCATTACCTCTAACTGGTTAGTGTGTTAGGGACAACTATGGAGGCCGGTCAAACAAAGAAAAGAAGACCGTGGCTGATCCCTTATCATGACAAGATACCGAATCTTGTTCATGATGCTTTCGATGCAACTGACACCAAATGGAGTTGGAAACAAAAAGGAATCATTACAAGAATTTTTATAAAAACATTTTCAAAAATCAAACAATGATGGCAGTGCAAGAAACAACCGATTAAGTATATTGCATGCACTCTTCATACGTTGATAACATATCTGCCATTTTCTTTTCATTAAACTTTCAATTTTCGTAGAAATTTAAAAGTTTAGGGGGAGAAATCATTATTAAAAAAAAAATCAATCAAAAAAATCAGAAAAATCCAAAAATATGTTGAATCTACTTGCACGTACATGAGAAATGATAGTACACTTGAGTTATTCAACGCATCATTTTAAACAATAAAGACTGAAGCATGAAAATTGATGTGCGAGACGGCTCAGACAATTAGACTGAGCAAGTATATTCTTTGATGATTTAACTAAATTCTAATGAGTTTTTGTGGTTGAAACGTCTAGTGCATGTGAAACGTTTATACAAATCAAATAGATATCTTGTGACGCAACGATATACATCGGGTAACGATGCAATCTATTCAGTGTGATGAACCGCATCGTGAGCTTCTTTGTTGTGGTACCCACAGACCTGAAGTCTCACACGAAGTCTCTTTTGAGCTTCAAGGTGCAGCAAAAGATTCCCAAAGATGGAACAAAAAGAGTCCCAAATGTGGACCGTCACCAATCAAATTCCAAAATGGAATTCAAAAGATTCCCAAGGGGAACATAGGCAAAAAGAAAAATTCCAAAAAGGAATTCAAAAGAAGTCCCAAAGTGGACCAAATCCAAATAGAACCCAAATTCCACACTGTTTATGATTGTAAGTGACCTGACGTGTTGAGTTGTTCTCGGGTTATTTAGATGAAGTGTATAACTTTCTAATGTGCAAGGTATGGGTCACTCAAAACTTATTCTTAATCAACCTAATTAATCATCAAGAATAGAAAAAGTAAGTGTGTCACTTCGAGCTAATTGATTTGTTCAACAATTCATCACTCAATTACTTCACAATTCAAATGTCTATTCTCAAAACTGCAAAACATGTGTTGGATTAATTGCTGGTTTGATCTCATTGCAGAGTGTAACGAGAAAATTCCAAAAATATCAAAAACATTGAAAAATTCAAAAACACCAAAAAGATTGTCATTTTAATCTTTTTCTTTTGTGTTGGCAGATTAACATATGTTATTGATGTAGGAGTTGTTCATCAAGCAATATCTCATCCGATTGAGAACTTAATCCTTAAATTGATGATAAATGCACATTATTGCCTGAGTTTTAATGTTTTTCTTTGAGTTGCAGGAACAAGTTTCCATTTGCAGAACAAGTTTCCACAAGACTTGAAGATGTTCCTGTTCAAGCCTGATTCCAGTCCAAAGATCTCCAAGTCAGATTGCTGAGTGTTAAGAATCCTCCTCTTAATATCTCATACACAGATCCCATTAACCTCTAAAGCAAAAGTTGAGGGGGAGTATTCTAAGTCAAAGAAGTCTTCGCAATCTACTTCAACCGTTGAAGAAGATCCCGTTGTTGATATATAGATTCACCGGAATCTACTCTCTGCTTATTTCTTTCCATAGCCTCTGATGTTACTCTAAAAGGGAGAGAAGGATGCAGATTGCTTGTTGAAAGACAGAGTTTTGGCAGCATCATCTTAGGGGGAGTACTGTTGGGTCCTCTTGAAGATAATGCATACCAAAACTTTAAGTTGCTCTCTATGCTCGTCACATGAAGATTTAAGCTGATATGTCAGATTTGTAAAGTGTCATCTTAGGGGGAGTACTGTTGGGGTTATTTGAAGATGTCACTTTCCAAATATAAGAGAGTGAAGATATCGAGCATCATCACGAGCAAGCACGGGTGAAGACGTTCATAATTTGTATTTGTCTTAGAATATTTGTGTAATCGTTTCGTGCTTAAATGCGCGTTTGTGCTTAATTGCACGTGGTTAGGTTACATTGTAAGGTGAATGGTATAGACTATAAATACCATCACCTAGGTCATTTGTTAAAGAGTTGCCTACATTTCATTCCATATCCCTTGTAACCTCTCCATTGATCTAATACAATTCACCTATTTATATTATCATCAATCTTCATCATACTTTGCATTGATCTTCATGAACATTCAAGCATCAATACGTGATCAGTGAGTTTCCGCATCACTGATTCCAAACAACATCACCAAACAATCTCAGATCTAGATCCAAGCTCGCTCCATCTAGCACTATCATTTGCTCTTGGTTGAACGCTTGTGAGAAACATCCTTAGACATCTTCCTTTTACTCGAACTACTTTCACCATAGGTAGAAAACAAAGGCTCATCATCACCACCTAAAGTTATTTCATCACTATCTCCTTTGCCCTCTATATTTTCTTCACTTCGAACACCGCTCATATTGCTATCGTTTAGACATTGTAAAGGAGTCATAGCATGATCTCCATAATGTGTCTCAAAGATGCCCAAATTTGCACCCTTAAATTTGGTAGAGTCTTTATCCACCTACAATAAAACACAAATTTAATTTAAAATACGGGTTCAATATAATAATTTGTTGTAGGTTGTTTATGACATGAACTATGATCATCATAATTCAAAATAACAGTTTGCAATATGTTTCCATTTTCACGCGATTTTTCAATATGTTTCAAGATAACATGTTAGTATATATATGTTTCAAAATAACATTGTAGTATATATGTTTCAAGATAATAGTTTGCTAAATAACCAGAATGACAATTTGACACTACAATAGTAGTAAAACTTACCTTTATTTTCTCATCCCACCACTCAGGTGATGCATCAATGAAGCTTCTTGTCCCACTGATCCCAGTTTCAAGTCTCATCAAGCGGTCATAAAGCTTCCATTCTTTTTTCATGCTGTCCCATTTGTTTTTTATTTGTTTTTGCTCAAGGGTTTTGCCAGTTTTTTCATACATAGTTTTTACTATATTCACCCACTCAACCTTATTAAAGTGAGTACCGGGTCTATTCCCTCTTCTAAGTTCAATCACGCACGCATCGATAAACTCCTTGAACGTAAAATCATCCCACAACAATGTTGATTTATTTTTGTTAGATGATGTTTCACAACCAACAACATTTGGGTGGTTTTCATCCATTATCTGATACATTGCAGTCAAACAATGAAACAAATGTAATGGATTGGATCATATAACCAAGTAACCAAGTCGAATTACCAAAAAGTGCTACATTTACATCTATATGTATTAACTAGTTTCTCAACTACAAAATTCATAACCTGTACATTTAAAGGAGTTTTCAAGCTGTGCCAAATGTGATGATAATATGATATGATTAACAGAATATACATATGTATGATATGATTAACATCCAACAATTTAACATCAACACACACATGAAAACTACTATCACGACAATCAAATTAACATTTACGAAAGCTAAATCAGAGGGAGAATGGGCTAACCTTTTGAAGAAAACTGAAATTGAAGAGAATATGATGATGGAGGTTTGGTGATACGAACTTAAATAGCAATCCCAGATGGGGGTAGATGGAGAGTTTGAATCGTAATAAATGAAAACCAGGTAGATGGAGGAGTAATCATGAAAGTGAAGGAGGCAATAAAGGAAGTGACGGCAGGAAGGAGTTAATGGAAGGAAGGTGAAGAAGTAGTAATGGCTAAAGCGAAGATGGAGGTGACGGCAGGAAACACAGCTCATGGAGGTGACGACAGGAAGGAGTTTAATGGGAAAAAGTTTGGAAGGTGATGAAGTAGTTAATGGGAGGATGTAGGTGAAGGTAGGGGAAGTAGGGGAAAGTGATGATGGAGGAGAAGGCAGGAAGGAGTTAATGGGAAAGTTTGGCAAAAGTTCTTGATAAGTTACAATTTCTAACTTATCACAAACTCCTTTTTTTAGTACAATCTCAAAGTCATTTTAAAAAGACTTTTTAATTTGCCAAACACTATAAAACAACTTATTAACTTTTAAAAAGTAATAAGTTAAAAGGAGGAACAAAATAAGCAATCCCAAACACCACCTAAGTATAGATGAGACGAGAGAGATGTTTGATATTTGTGTCGTGTGTTTTCTTTGTAACCAGCAAAGAAGAAGAAGAAGACGATGAGGGTGGGATTAGGGTTGGGTTATTAAATTAAAACATACACTTTGTGTCACACCCTCAATTTTCCACAAACGGGGTATCCGTTAGGCGCGTGACATACCAGGATCTCAAGCCATTAGTTACAGTAACACTGACTCAACTGAATTAATTAAGTTTAGTTTTAGAATAATCCAAAAACCGAAGTGTTAAAATGTAAGTTTATTTCAAAGTTTAGCGGAAGCGTTTAAATAACCATAATAAATGAAACCGGTGCTTAAAGTCCAGCACACAACCAATAATTAATTTAAACCAACAAAAACTTCAATAAGTTCAAAACCCATGCATGCTGTGTCCTATGTGCACAAACTCCTAGCCACCTGAGAAAACATACTGAAAACGGTCAACACATGGTTGGTGAGCTCAATGAGATAAGTAACCAAAAAAAAAGTTAATAAAATAATTTGAACCGATAAACATCTTTACTATTGCAGGTTAGCTAAACCACCTCGTTTACTACATGAGCACGTCGAGATTAAACTGAACGATACGATAATAATTTGCCTTGTTATCACCACGACGGATGACCAAAAGTTAAAGGACCATTTGCACCACCTGGAAACCAATCCAGCATGGTGGGGTCTGCCGAACCCGTAGTACTACTCAAATTTCCCCGTTATACCCACTGTATATTAATAATCTCGACAAAAAGGAAAGGACTTTGGAGCTGGGTGGAATCATGCTCAGTAAAATAAACAGTTAGACAATAGAAAGCCTGTTTTATCAAACCGTTGCCCAAAGGCGTAAAACTCAGCCCAAGGCTGTTTAAAACCGTTGCCCGAAGGCGTACAAATGCGGCCCAAGGCCATTAAAATAGTTTGTATGTTTTCTCCCCAAAAGGATTTAAAAGCGGGCCATTAAAATAGTTTGTATGTTTTCTCCCCAAAAGGATTTAAAAGCGGGCAAAGAGACTCACCTTTGAAGCGCACAGCCAATTAAACAGCAAAGATGCAATAAAGAACCTAGAGTGCTCTATGACCTGCTAATGAATAGATACTATTTATTAGCTACTCATCCTTATGCAACTACATTAACATATTATGTTGGACATGCATCTAACATACATACATATAGCAAATATGGATCTTCTGCCGGTCAATTTACATTTACTTACATAACCACCACCAATATAAGTCGCATACCTACACACATTACCTATTCTTTTTATATACATAAAATTGCTACACATTCATCCCTTCACTGCACAAATACATATACATGCATACATAGTAATGAATACCTACTGATTTCCGTACATAAACATCCTCAATACTACACATACATATGTTATCACCCTCATCAAACCATACACACGCATACACATGATTAGCTACTGCTACTCCAGTTTGTTAACATACATGCTCTGAATCATAAACATATATATTGCATTACAACCCTTCTACTATATTAAATAAGTCACATACATACATTCAAAGATTACATACTGCATTCGTTTTGATATACACATATCTTTTCTTCCATGGCAGTGCATATATATATACATAGTTACAAAACTATTTATAGCTACAAAACCCGTACAAATACACAAACATATACTATAGTTCTACGCATATTCTATACCTACAACACGTATACACAGCACATACGCATAGTTTGATCATAACCGAAACAGAATCGAGATTGTAATGAGTAGTATGAACACCGAAAACTCACCGAAACACGACGAAAAAGATGATCGGTATCGAAGCTTTCGGCTGCTGCTACGGTTCGTTAAGGGCGACGGGAAAGTGAGACGGTGCGGACTGCTTGACCGATAGCGATAGGAAATCGATTTGGAACGTGCTGTAATGATCGTGTGCGTTAATACATATATATATATAAACTTATTGCAAACATGATTACGGTTCGCGGATCTTACCGGAAAAACGAACAAGATGACCGGAAACAGAGAATAAATGGTGATCCAAGCTGCTGCGGGAAGACGAGATCGAGTGAGTGTGTGTGATTGAGAGATCGTGCGGCTGATTAGGGTTTACTACGGGTGTTGTGTGTCAACGACTCACGGTCGAGAAGAAGAAGAAGGGGGGGAAAGCGACTGGGTTGGGCTTTTAATTTAAATATTTTCATTTTTGGCCCTTCTATTTTAGTGAGTTATTTAGCTTGATCTTTAAAGTTTATTAATTAGTTTAATTAAATTACAAAACGAGCCTAAACGTGTAATAATTTAACGAAATAATTGAAGAGGTAATTAAGGTGTTAACCTGAATTTGCGGGTTGTCACACTTTGCCCCCTTAGAGTTTACAAGATTATCTATTTAGTTTTTAACTTAATAACTAGGTTTAGTAATTTACAAAAAGACCCCAAACTTTGCAAATTTAACGGACTAGATGAGAGATAATTAACAGCGTTAACCTGGAATTACGGGTTGTCACATCTTTCTCTTGTTAAAAGAATTTTCGTCGCGAGAATTACGCAACGTCATTGGTTGTTTGCAACGAAATAGATCAAAAGAAAGGAAAATTTTCAGGTTGTCACATCTACACTTGTTTAATATTACGTATAACTTGGATGAAGAAAAAGAAAGGTCGGCCTCGATGTGAAGAAGCAAAATCAAAATCAAAAAACGCATGTTGCTATAAATTCCATTACAACAAATCAGAAACGATGGGTTAATCTTCCAAATCTAGCTTTATTGTTCCTTCACTTTATTGTTGTTCAAAGTTACAACGACTACCATTGAATTTGGATTTTATTATACTTTGACTTCCCTTCCACCACCACGGATGGTAGGGGTGTTCAAAGTCGGATACCCGAACTTCGGATATCCGAAATTTTGGATAGTTGATTTTTACTATCCGAATCCGTATCTGAAAATTCAGATACCCGAACTTTGGGTATCCGAAACTTCGGATTCGGATCCGAATAGTTAAACAAGTATCCGAATATGTCATTTGCTGTTAAAGAAAATGAACATTGTCATCTTTCCACATGCTATTCAATGAAAAAAATCTATTGTTGTGTTTCAAAACATCACCATCATCATCAATAGATGTTTGAAATAAAAAGCAGCAAATCTGGAGAACGAGTAGTGGTTCTACGACAGAGACGGTGGTTATTCGACGGAGAAGGGATGCGAGTGACAAGGACCAGACGGTGAAGGGCTGCTATGGAGAGGATGGTGTACCGGTGGTGCGGTGGTCCTAGATGGATTGAGGAGGTTCGATGGTGTGTAACGGGAAAATATGTAGTTCGATAATGGAGAACGAATCAAGATTATGCACCGCGACGATGAAGAAGATTCAATTTTGAGGTAGATGGAGATAAAGTTAGATGTTGGCGGCTAGATTTGTGAATGTGTGTATGAATGCAATGAGGGGGTTTATTAGGAGATACGGTTATATTTTGATACGGTTAAAAAATAAAATAACTTAAAATTTTCGGATAATCGAATATCCGAACTATCCGAAATTTCAGAACATTAGTATCCGAATCCAAAAATACGGATACCCGAAGTTACGGATATCCGAAACTTCAGGTATCCGAATTTTCAGATATTTCGGGTTCGGAATTTCGGATGATTGGGTTTCGGTTTTGGGTACGGATATTTTTGCACACCCCTAACGGATGGGGTCCTTCTTGTTACTTTATAAGTTCTAGAATAGTAAATTGCTATTTGGTATCACTTTCTGTGACAATTCGCAAATTTCAGTTTAACATCGCTAACTATTTTATATTTATTCCGTTAAGATTTTATGATTCAAGGTTTGTTTCGGTGGTTAAGAAAAGTGGTTTATTAACTTTGGAACTAAAATAATTTACTTATCAAACTAGAGGGTTCATTATGAAAAATCTTAATTAATACCCAACCCTAACAAACCCCCCCACACCTTATTCTGCCGTCTTCGGCTGAGAACACAACACACACGCGACATCACCTTCAACCATGATCTCACTTATGCTCGCTCTCCTCTCCCTCTCGTCTGACCAGAAGCAACCACAACCAATCTCCTCCAATGCACCTCAGGGCAGTCGCATTCTCCCTCCCCTCCGTAGCAGCCGCAAAGCAAGGTTGCAGCCCGTTTCAGCGTTGTCGGGCACCACCAGTCGCCGTCTCCTCACCATTTTTGTCACCATCGGCTGCCGAGGTAGAAGAAGAAGCAGCACCATTGCAACCTCGCCCCCTGTCGTCATATCAGCAGCTTCGATTCATCCCGATCGGTACGTGTCTCTCGTGTATTTTTGCTATTTATCGCGGTACGGTTTCGTTACGGGATACGATAGTTTCCGGTTCAACCCAGAATGATACAATGATATATATATAAACATACGTGACATCAAGAATATGAATCAGTAATTGGTTGTATGTGTTGAATGTATGGACTGTATGTATTGAAAGTATGAATTTTGTGTGTGATTAGTACGTATACATCTCGGCAACGTGTAAGTTTCGGTTTGATTCGATTCATTACGGTTCGGGTTCGTTTTGTTTTCGGTTCATATCATTGTGTAAATTCCGACCTGTGTACTACGGTGTTTATATGTATATGTATAGGTTATCAAGACAACAGAAGGTTAGTTGATAATATGTATGTATATTGTATGCGATCATTGTATGTAAACAGTATGAGATATGTTGGTGATTGTTGTACAAGTTCGATATTAATATGTATGTATACATGCTGTGATTGTATGCTTGGTATGCATGTATGTACACGATTTATATAGCAGCAGATTGTATGCGGGTCGCAGGGTATACGCATGTGTACGAGTGATGTATTGTAACAGTATGTTGTACGCTTAGTATGTATGTTAGAGTATATGTGTATGAATGTAAGAAAGCAATAGCATGATTATGTCGATGTGTTAGTGCGTGCATGAAACTCTATATACAGTAACAATGAGTAAACAAAATTTAGATTGCTTGTGATTGTGTGTTAATTCATGTGGTTTATGTGTGTATGATATGAGGAAGAGATGATAAATTCTATAAGTGTGATCTCCAACGGTTTGTTTGTGTGTGCTTGAATGAAAGTGTGTATAATGATATGTATATATATGTAAGTATGTACGTAGTTGTTAGTATGTATGATTATTAGAAGTACGGTGATTGCATACGTGAATGTATATATATATCGGAACCTGCAGTATGAATGTGTGTATATATATGATTGTGTGAGAGGGTACGTATGTAGTGTTGTGTTCATGGGATGTATGATCGATATGATAATTTAAATTGTAGGCTACACCGTACTGAGTTAAAGTAATAAATTCTACCCTAGACATTCGCCCGGTTAGTGTACATACATATAAATAAGTTACAAACAAAATTCATAATTGAAGTTTCATTTAATGAATAAATTGGTCGAGATGCAATTGCTTATATGTATGTATACATGTTGGGTGTGAGTTTTGAGTTCTAAGCAGAAGTAAGTGAGTGGGACAATGTTGATGTTATGGAGTTAATAAGATGGTGTTAATTTTATGAGATGAGGTGTGTAATACTATATGAGATAGGTGTATCTACTATTTGTGTGTACCAAATATATTCGGTTATGCCCTATTTGATTTTGGTTCAAAATGAATATAGCAAATTCAAATAAGAGTCCAAGTACTTTTGGTATTTGTCACGTGTCAAAACTTGTCTTCACATGACAACTACAATTGGGATTGATGGTAAACCAAACCGGTAACACGAAACCGTACGAGTCGTTCTTTAGAAATATTAATAACCTGATTGGTAAATATAAGCAGGTCGGGTTTGACCTGGGATTTCTATTACCTTGCTGATGCTTGTAGTTGTGCACCCGAAGGTGAGTTCACTAAACCGCACTTTAATATTCTACCCTTTTATGGGCTGAACACGGACGATTACTTTTACAGATTTACAAATTTTGTATGTCGCATGTCTGGATAGAGCAACTTTTATTTTGTTCATGAAAGACCCCATGGATACCTAGTTGACCGTTAGTATTTGTGAAATAGCGGGGAAATTTTGAGTAGTACTACTGGGTTTGACAAACCCCACCCGGGCTAGTCGCGCTAGCACGACAGAAGGGCCTGTCGAACGAGTGTTGAATGACCTAACATACTTACAGTGCATCCTGCTGGGATGTACGAACGGGCAAAATGCACTTAATGTGTACATACGTCAGCTTCGGTCAGATACAATACGCCTCTAGGACATGTGCTGTAGACTAGCTACCTACAATGACATACTTAATTTATATTTCTGCTTGCAACTGAACATACTTGATTTCATACTTACTATGTGAACTCACCAACCGTCGTGTTGACACTTGTTAGCCTTTCACTTTTTCAGTTCATTGACGTACAACGCACTTAGGACATGGCATGGAGTCACAGTTTTCATTTAAACATTTTCTTGCATTAAAAACATGTTTTGTGTTTAACAGCTATTTAAACCGTGTTTCTCCTTTTGGGCGTGGGTTTTGCGCATTTAGTTTCTATTTAAATGTTTTAAAAATTACATTTCGATTACGCTTCCGCAAACTTTCAAACGTCAACTCTGTATTAAATTTCTCATTTAATGAGACACGTATGTTTTAAATTCATATAGTGTCGTTTGGTGTAACTAATGACTGAGATCCTGGTTTGTCACACACTTAACGGTAAAACTCCGTTTGTGGATTTTGAGGGTGTGACATATTGGTATCAGAGACATTGGTTATAGCGAACTAGGTTTGCATTGCATTCTAGACTATAACTGTACACTACATTAGTTGCACCTGTGTGAATTTATTTGTGACCCATATACATGTGATTTACATATACACGCTTACACTAGCATAACAAAAAGTGACTAACTTGTATCTTGTGCAACTTTAGGGAAAATATTATTTTTTTTCTTTGGGACTTGCTCTGCTAGTGAAGCTTGAACTAGACAATGTATATGCTAGCTTACGAATTGTTCATTGAGATATGCATGAGACTTGGCTGACCACGACTTTGTTCAAAAGTTATTCCGTTCTTTGGCCAAAATTTTTTTTTCTTTTCATTTGGGGGCTTTAGTTGAGAAATGTTTACATTTCATTAAAACTTGAAACTTACAAGTTTATGGCAACAAACTGGTTTTGTATGAAGCCTAAACAATTCACTTTTGAATTATCTACCTAATTATGGCAACCAACCGGCAATGACCGATGTCTTGTACAGAGGTACATGAACAACAGTAGTGGATTTTTATCCAGAAACTCATTCATACAGAGGTCTTGACTTGTTAGTTATGTGACCTACTATGTGCTATTACACGTCACTTATTATATGACGCATTCGTATGCTATAACATGTCCCTTAATACATACATATTGTTAGTTGTAACATGTCACTTGTTGCGTGATCCACAACGTGCTATCTACTTGATTAAATATTACCGCTGCTTATGCACATTGTACACTCGGATTGTGTTTAGACTAGTAGTCTCACACTTATTATGAACATACACTATACTTGATACATGCGACTCATTGGTACAGCGCACTGATAGTCTGTTAGTGCCCTATACATCTAGTGTAGTTATCTCCTACTTATAGACTGATCATACACTTATACCCCTTCAATACTTGATATGGGATAGCAATGCCACACGAATGAACGTAAATCCAAGAACATAACTAAACATAAGATTAATGTACCCAGTGGGAGACAAACTGGGGTGATTGTGTAAGGTAAATTGACGATTACGGGTGCGCAACGTAATGGTGAATTTACAGGTACATGATGATCCTGGCAAAATCTGCCATGTGGGTGATACCCAAAAAGAAACAAAAAAAGGATGAACCAACCAATACAAATTCATCTGAAACAAACAACCATCTCTAAATACCGCACCGATATCAAGTCTATGCTTGAATGAACCTATAAAATCCATATACGGATGGTATACAATTACAATACAACCTTTGATGGCATATGATAAGTTTATCTTTAAACTACATGCATTTTAGCTTATACACCTGAACTAAAGATAATTGAAATCTTTCCTTGGTGACACACAAATAGGAATAAAGATCTATATTGAAAAACTTGAAAATGTCTTGCTACCACTATATTTGCCCCCTTAATGATATGACCCATTCCATATATAATTCACCCGAATTCATCAGTTGAAACATTTATCTTACTGAAGTCACAACCTTATGATACATAATGAGATGCTTTAATTTATGGTCGGTGTACTATGACCTCTTGCCAACAAATCGGTAACATCTTAACATCATTGGTTCTGCGAATGAATGTTAAACAACCCTATAATTTTTAGAATCCCATGTAGGAGTCTAATAAAGCTAACAACTTATTAATATATATATATATATATATACATAATAAAACTCTTGTTGATACGATAAAGCAACCGCGTAATCATGATCATTCAAAAATCACTTCTTGTGAAGTAAATCTGTATTGCTTAAACATTCATGTAAATACCTCGTAACATATCAGGTTCGTCCTAAAAGTACTTCACCTAACCATAACCTATTCTCAACTCTTCAAGATAAACATAACTACAAGTTGTTTCTGATAATTAGTTACCCAAAAATAATCCTGACTCATGATGTTTCTACTATTAACGATGCACCAATGAACCACATGTGTGGTATGTGTACATTTCGATCTAGTTGTATGATTCGTCTTGATCCAACACTCTCGTAAATGTTAATTCTCACACCCAATCTACACCTCCACGGTTGTAAAACACGTTGCGGGCCTAATTTTTTTTCCTTCTCAAGACCATTGAGTTTAAAAACATTTTCTACATTTTGTCCGTCTTAATATACATTCAAACTCCTCTACCTGATTATTCGAGTAACAAAAACAAGTTAAGCGTTCTCAAAGTCTCAAGTCGGTGATCATCCAGAATTCAACCCACATAAAAATTCTAATACGTAACCGATATTATAGTATATAATATAACGTTACCATTTCACTCAACACATATCCCTTTTCCCTAACTCATTTGAATGACTTAGTATAGTAGGCAAGAATGTTAATAGGTGACAGGTACGCCTTCAAGGTGCTGGTGGTGTGGTGGGTTAGCTGAGGTACACCCTATATATAAACACTAACAGTACGTTGGATGTGGACCCGAAACCAAAGCAGTAATTAAACCGGGAAACTCAAAAATCTCACTCTCATACTGTTATAAAACACCTTATTCCTAGGAATTCTAGTTAGCCCAACACTCATAAGGTAAACTACTGTATGCATAAACACTTTAAACTTCCTAGTATCCCTTATTCACAGTAATAACAAAAAAAATGTGTCGTAACTGACTCATATATATAAATTGTGAGTTTGAATACATTTCACGACTCCAAGGATTCACGTGATAAATACCATCGTCAACAATGAACCGCCACTACCAACTAATGTTTTGAGAAAGCTTTACTCATTACGGTCCAGGATAACCACTTTCTATTTTTTTTTCATTCCTGGTAACACCTTTCATGTGGGTTATACCTAGAAGCACAAAAGTGTAAATAACTCAACACAAATCCATCTGAACAAAAGTCTATGTGGAACGAGAATTTATTCTTAAGAAACACACTAATATAAAGTTTATCCTCGATTACATTCGTTGAAACCCATCCATGGATGATAAACACTTACAATACCACTACAGATGAGAAATAATACAAACTTAGATATGTACAAACTTCCCCACATCCAACTTACCGTACACATTCTGCTATTGAAGTCGGTCCATAATGAAACGATCATAAGATTTATGAATTATTTTGACAATTTAATAAGATTACACTGCTATACATTGACACCAATGTTAACGACTTATTCCCCCGTATATAAATATGAATATCGAATACGTAGCATGACACTAAAGATTCACATGATAAATAAAACAATCCACAATGAACAACTAATAACAACTAGCGTTCTATGTGAGCCATATCCATTGTTGTTTTGGATAAAAACTTCTCATTTCGTTTCATTTCGATACAATTTGTGTTTTGCTAATAATAATAATAATATATATACATATAATAATAATTGAGGCTCTCATTGTCATTTGACACTCCAATCATGCAATATATTTTTTTTTTCTTTCAAAGCTCCAGTTATTCAAGAGATTCCACCTCATACGTAATTAACCTTCTTGATCAAAACTATATGAGACGCAATGTAAGCAATGGTCACCTAATCGTTCTAAACAATGAAAATATACTAATAGAAGAAACTGCATGCTTAAGGAAACTAGTGAAGCTACACGACCAAAGTAATAAAATAACTTGATATCCCTATCGGATCCGTTAAACTCAAAGCCTCAACTAAACTATTATCTCACATCATCTGTTCAGCACACTAATGGCGAATTCAAACACTGCCACCCAATGAATCTCGGTATCAAATTCCTTGCTAGCATTTCATTGTTTTGAACCCTTATCAACTCTATTTGTAGACTAAAACCTATATCTTAGAACAAATATTGTTACGTCACCCTAAAGGATTGGAATAGAAATACAAGATTTATGAAAATTTTCTCTATGAGAAAACGCTTGGCATATCATATACCCCCCCCCCCCCCCTCCAGCATACACACACAACAATAACACTCAGATTTCATCCATAAGAAAAATTACTGTACTCCAAAGAATTGGGAGCAAAGCATATAACACCGACTCTTTTGTTTTCAACAGTACTTAAATACGTAAACTTTAAAAACATATCGACTTATGTCATGCAACCACTTGTCTTCTTGACCACAACAAAATCTCATAATCATCAAAGATAGAAATACTTATAAAATTTCCTGAAAATTTTTGCTTAAATACTTCCGAACACATAAGTAGTATCTTTATTCATCATTCTCCATCTATTCTTACAACTTATATGACATCCATGGCGTTCATGAGTTGACAACACTTCTTTTAATAACGTACAGTACCTACACCAAGTTGAGTCAATTTAAAAATCTATAAGAATATATGATTCCTTAGGTAAAACACAATCCTTAGATATTCGAATAATAACTTCAAGCTCATTGATATAAATATCTCGAAACATTCTAAACATAAGACGTTCGTTATAAATGGAGAATTCCCCACACATCAAAGCTCACCGACTTCCCCCCTTTTCTATAAACTGAACCATTTGAACGCCTGCAAAGGACTGGTCAAATATTTCTCGTGTCTCGAACCAAATGCAGTACCTCCCGGAGAGAAACCCGTTATGCCGCCTAACATCTTTAAAGTGACGAATGATTATTTTTATTTAAGGAACTAGTTGAATTTGTGAGCCAAGAATGCAAAACACTCAAACACAGTAAGATCACTATAATCAAGGTTGCTAGAACTTAAAGCATGGACCAGAGTTTGCGTAGGAGTATGAAAAATCGAATAATGTACAAACATCCTTAACTATTTGAAATGATAATGTCTAACACTAACGCTATTGGTTAACTTTCGGGACGAAATTTCATTCAACAAGGGGATGATGTAGCAACTCGGAAATTTTTCCTTTCACCGACCATACCCAATTTTCGGGATGAAAATCCTTTCATCAAGGGGATGATGTGACAACTCGCAAATTTCGGTTTAACACCGCTAACTATTTTATATTTATTCCGTTAAGATTTTGAAGATTCAAGGTTTGTTTCGGTGGTTAAGAAAAGTGGTTTATTAACTTTGGAACTAAAATAATTTACTTATCAAACTAGAGGGTTCATTATGAAAAATCCTAATTAATACCCAACCCTAACAAACCCCCCCACCCCTCATTCTGCCGTCTTCGGCTGAGAACACAACACACACGCGACATCACCTTCAACCATGATCTCACTTATGCTCGCTCTCCTCTCCCTCTCGTCTGACCAGAAGCAACCACAACCAATCTCCTCCAATGCACCTCAGGGCAGTCGCATTCCCCCCCCCCTCCGTAGCAGCCGCAAAGCAAGGTTGCAGCCCGTTTCAGCGTTGTCGGGCACCACCAGTCGCCGTCTCCTCACCATTTTTGTCACCATCGGCTGCCGAGGTAGAAGAAGAAGCAGCACCATTGCAACCTCGCCCCCTGTCGTCATATCAGCAGCTTCGATTCATCCCGATCGGTACGTGTCTCTCGAGTATTTTTGCTATTTATCGCGGTACGGTTTCGTTACGGGATAAGATAGTTTCCGGTTCAACCCAGAATGATACAATGATATATATATATAAACATACGTGACATCAAGAATATGAATCAGTAATTGGTTGTATGTGTTGAATGTATGGACTGTATGTATTGAAAGTATGAATTTTGTGTGTGATTAGTACGTATACATCTCGACAACGTGTAAGTTTCGATTTGATTCGATTCATTACGGTTCGGGTTCGTTTTGTTTTTGGTTCATATCATTGTGTAAATTCCGACCTGTGTACTACGGTGTTTATATGTATATGTATAGGTTATTAAGACAACAGAAGGTTAGTTGATAATATGTATGTATATTGTATGCGATCATTGTATGTAAACAGTATGAGATATGTTGGTGATTGTTGTACAAGTTCGATATTAATATGTATGTATACATGCTGTGATTGTATGCTTGGTATGCATGTATGTACACGATTTATATAGCAGCAGATTGTATGCGGGTCGCAGGGTATACGCATGTGCACGAGTGATGTATTGTAACAGTATGTTGTACGCTTAGTATGTATGTTAGAGTATATGTGTATGAATGTAAGAAAGCAATAGCATGATTATGTCGATGTGTTAGTGCGTGCATGAAACTCTATATACAGTAACAATGAGTAAACAAAATTTAGATTGCTTGTGATTGTGTGTTAATTCATGTGGTTTATGTGTGTATGATATGAGGAAGAGATGATAAATTCTATAAGTGTGATCTCCAACGGTTTGTTTGTGTGTGCTTGAATGAAAGTGTGTATATATAATGATATGTATATATATGTAAGTATGTACGTAGTTGTTAGTATGTATGATTATTAGAAGTACGGTGATTGCATACGTGAATGTATATATATATCGGAACCTGCAGTATGAATGTGTGTATATATATGATTGTGTGAGAGGGTACGTATGTAGTGTTGTGTTCATGGGATGTATGATCGATATGATAATTTAAATTGTAGGCTACACTGTACTGAGTTAAAGTAATAAATTCTACCCTAGACATTCGCCCGGTTAGTGTACATACATATAAATAAGTTACAAACAAAATTCATAATTGAAGTTTCATTTAATGAATAAATTGGTCGAGATGCAATTGCTTATATGTATGTATACATGTTGGGTGTGAGTTTTGAGTTCTAAGCAGAAGTGAGTGGGACAATGTTGATGTTATGGAGTTAATAAGATGATGTTAATTTTATGAGATGAGGTGTGTAATACTATATGAGATAGGTGTATCTACTATTTGTGTGTACCAAATATATTCGGTTATGCCCTATTTGATTTTGGTTCAAAATGAATATAGCAAATTTAAATAAGAGTCCAAGTACTTTTGGTATTTGTCACGTGTCAAAACTTGTCTTCACATGACAACTACAATTGGGATTGATGGGAAACCAAACCGGTAACACGAAACCGTACGAGTCGTTCTTTAGAAATATTAATAACCTGATTGGTAAATATAAGCAGGTCGGGTTTGACCTGGGATTTCTATTACCTTGCTGATGCTTGTAGTTATGCACCCGAAGGTGAGTTCACTAAACCGCACTTTTACTATTCTACCCTTTTATGGGCTGAACACGGACGATTACTTTTACGGATTTACAAATTTTGTATGTCGCATGTCTGGATAGAGCAACTTTTATTTTATTCATGAAAGACCCCATGGATACCTAGTTGACCGTTAGTATTTGTGAAATAGCGGGGAAATTTTGAGAAGTACTACTGGGTTTGACAAACCCCACCCGGGCTAGTCGCGCTAGCACGACAGAAGGACCTGTTGAACGGGTGTTGAATGACCTAACATACTTACAGTGCATCCTGCTGGGATGTTCGAACGGGCAAAATGCACTTAATGTGTACATACGTCAGCTTCGGTCAGATACAATACGCCTTTAGGACATGTGCTGTAGACTAGCTACCTACAATGACATACTTAATTTATATTTCTGCTTGCAACTGAACATACTTGATTTCATACTTACTATGTGAACTCACCAACCGTCGTGTTGACACTTGTTAGCCTTTCACTTTCTCAGGTCATTGACGTACAACGCACTTAGGACATGGCATGGAGTCACAACTTTTCATTTAAACATTTTCTTGCATTAAAAACATGTTTTGTGTTTAACAGCTATTTAAACCGTGTTTCTCCTTTTGGACGCGGGTTTTGCGCATTTAGTTTCTATTTAAATGTTTTAACAATTACATTTCGATTACGCTTCCGCAAACTTTCAAACGTCAACTCTGTATTAAATTTCTCATTTAATGAGACACGTATGTTTTAAATTCATATAGTGTCGTTTGGTGTAACTAATGACTGAGATCCTGGTTTGTCACACACTTAACGGTAAACTCTGTTTGTGGATTTTGAGGGTGTGACACTTTCTTCTTAGGTTTATTTTGTTACTAGGTTTAATACCGTGTGTTACACATAGGTTAAATAATAATACTTAAAAATAAATTATAAGAATTATGTTTGACCATTTGCAAATATTTATATTTAAGAAATTCGACTCTATCAAGTATTAATTTATGCATGGTGAAAATTTCTATTTAATTTCCCACCCAAACTTCTTATTATCGAACAAATATTTTCCCTCAAAAGTAACTCCTTAAAACATTAAATTATTAGATAGACTAGGTTTAACACCCGTGTATTACACACGGGTTGATTAAAAATATTTTTAAAAAATTATAACTATTATATATAAAAATTTATAAATAATTTTGTAAATTATTATTAATCACAAAATTTTATCTTTATTAACTCTCTTACTCAATTTTTCCCTCTCAACCTTCCTTTTATAAAATCAATTATGTTTTCCCCCCAAAAAATTACCCCCTAAAAACTCTAATTTATTAGATAGACTAGGTTTAACACCCGTGTGTTACACACGGGTTAAATAATAATATTTATAAAGAAATTAAAACTATTATGTTTAAAAATTTGTAATTTGTAAATATTTAATATTTAAGGAGCTCCATCAACTCATTGCATGAAACTTAATATTTTCCCTCTTAAACTTCCTATTATAGATTAAAAAAATTTCCCTCTAAAAATTGCCCCCTAAAAGTTTGATTTATTAGATAGATTTTCATGTTTCAATTAGTAAAAAAATTATCATTTTGCTTTTTTCATCAAAGATCGATAAAAATATGCTAACTACAAGGTATTTTGGTGTTTTTATTATTGTTATTACTATTATTATTATATTATTATTATAAAGCAAATTAACTTCAAAATATAACTCTAAATACCCAACACCCCTTCTTCGTTCACTGTAACGAAACCCAACCCCAACCATTACCGCCTCCTTCCACCAGCATCATTTTCATCCATCTTCTTCCTTCTCATCTGTGACACCCCGCCCGGCGGCAGAAAACACCGGGCGCGTCAAGTGAATCGGATATCAATAGTACAAAGCACATGGCACTAAACGCATATTTTAATATCATTACAGTAATAATGTCGTGACATAAATGAAACAATAAATAGTCTTAAAACCGTAATAAAAGCCAACAATAAATAAGTTTAATTAATTCTAGGTCCAAAACATCCTAAATGTCTTGAAACCTAAAAGTCTCAAACTCCACCTGAAATACGTGTAAAATAAGTTAGCTAAAGAAATAGCTAGTGATTATCTATTTAGTTTTTAAGTTAATAATATGAGGCAAAAGTGTTAGGTTGAATTGTTAAATGATTACGATTGCGAAATCCGTTACCATCCTGGCAAAGCTAATGTTGTCGCTAATGCTCTCAGTCGCAAAGAACATGTTCTGCTTTCATGTATTTCTCTTCGAATTGATCTAAAGTCGCAAATTCTTGAGGCTCATCTTGCCATTGTTTCTGAGGGTACATTTCGTGATGAGATGACTGTTGGAACCATTGGAAACGAAACCCGATGGTGTACTCTACTTTATGAATCGTATTTGGGTTCCTTCTCGTAAAAATCTTCGAACTCTTATCATGGACGAGAACCACAAGAGTCATTATTTACTTCATCCTGGTTCAAACAAAATGTACATGAACCTTCGTTCTCATTATTGGTGGTCTGGTATGAAGAAATACATAGCTTTATACGTTTCAAATGTCTAACTTGTTCAAGAGTCAAAGCCGAGCATCAATGTCCATCTGGTCTACTAGAACAACAGGAAATTCCTATTTGGAAATGGGAAAGTATAGCCATGGATTTCATTACAAAACTCCCCCTCCCACTTCCAGCAGTTATGATAGTATCTGGGTAATAATTGATCGACTAACGAAATTAGCTCACTTCCTTCCTATCAAAGAAACTTATTTGTAACACCCATGAAAATTTCATAACTCATACAAACTAAGACACTCGATCTTGTAATCATATATGAGCTCGTCCTAACGGTATATTCATAGTTTTATAAATCACTTTATTTTAAATCTTATAAATAAATAACATAGTATTAGTTAAGTTAGTTATAATAATATAAAAAAAATAATAATAAAACAAAAATCAAATTTAGAATATGCACATGATACGTGGCTTATAACAAATGTTGTATGCATGAGTAATTTCAATCATTGTTTACATGTCAAAGGAAGGACATGTAGTCTCGATCGTTGCTAAGTTTTGAAGACTTCAAACCGACTTATGAGGTCTATTAATATATGCGAAGCATGTTTTATAAACTTTAGTTATAGTCTCTCTTAAATATTTAAGCATGTGATCTATGAACATAAGAAGTCTCGTTTAGCCTTTTGGTAATAGTCTTAAGAAGAGTTTTGTTATGAGAATCAGACTACCGAGAGAAGTCAAGGTATTGTATAGGAAGCCCTTGTGAAACCTTAAAAGATACCAAATAGAGGCTTTGCTCGATTACAAGGTGAATACATTTGCGAATGCATTTGTGAATACATTTGTATTTTAATTGCTTTTGTAAAATATTTGCTATTTTGAAACCATCATGAAAAGTAGTTAATTTATTAATGCATGCCAGTAAAATACGAGGCGGACCCCTGGCATGTACGGTCTGATCAGAAATGGTATACACGTGTTTAGGCAGAACTCATACAGTGAGTTCTGTAACTAAGCGTGGCTGGTACAGTTTGTGTGCCCAAAGGAGTGAGATTCCCTAGGCACCAGGGTTATAATGAAATAACTCACAGCCAACAAACTGTAATCAGTGTGTAACATTGTGTATTTTATCCATGGTCCTAGTATGGTTAATCTAAATTAATGCTTTCATGCTCATAAATGATTTGGGTCCTGCAAATGATATTCACCAACATTTTTGCTTACGTTTTATTTTCAAAACATTTTACAGGAAAAGAATGAATGATGAATGAATGATCACACTAAGAGTTGTGTTAACGGATTAAAAATTCGTACATGCACCTGTTAGCTATATTTTGATTGCGCAAGATACGACCTGAAGGATGGACGCATCTAGGGAAATCTTGTGGCTATTACCTGAGATAGAATTGAATGAAGTTTGTAATGTATATTACAATATATATTTTTAGTACTATATTTATAATTTATAAATATAGTATTAAAAATAACAACTATAACTCCTCCTCTAATCAGATCCATCTCCTCCTATAATATCTTCTCTTCTCTTCTCTTCTCTTCTCTAAATATATAATAATTTCAATAAATATATCTACACTTGTTTAATATTACGTATAGCTTGGATGAAGACAACGAAAGGCCGGCCTTGATGTGAAGAAGCAAAATCAAAATCAAAAAACACATTATGTTGCTATAAATTCCATTACATCAAATCAGAAACGATGGGTTCATCTTCCAGATCTAGCTTTATTGTTCCTTCACTTTATTGTTGTTCAAAGTTACGACGATTACCATTGAATTTGGATTTTATTATACTTTGACTTCCCTTCCACCACCACGGATGGGGTCCTTTTTGTCACTTTATAATTTCTAGAATAGTAAATTGCTATTTGGTATCACTTTCTTCTTAGGTTTATTTTGTTACTAGGTTTAATACCGTGTGTTACACATATGTTAAATAATAATACTTATAAATAATTTATAATAATTATGTTTGACCATTTGCAAATATTTATATTTAAGAAATTCGACTCTATCAAGTATCAATTTATGCATGGTGAAAATTTCCATTTAATTTCCCACACAAACTTCTTATTATGGAACAAATATTTTCCCTAAAAAATAACCCCTTAAAACATTGAATTATTAGATGCATTTTCATGTTTCAATTTGTAAAAAAATATCATTTTACTTTTTCCATCATAAGATCGATAAAAATATGTTAAATACAAGGTATTTTGGTGTTTTTATTATTGTTATTACTATTATTATATTATTATTATGAAGCAAATTAACTTCAAAATATAACTCTAAATACCCAACACCCTTTCTTCGTTATTGTAACGAAACCCAACCCCCAACCATTACCGCCTCCTTCCACCGCCATCATTTTCATCCATCTTCTTCCTTCTCATCATCATCCAAGCAACACCCGTATTCGTTCTCATCACCATCCTAATGAACCAGATCTGCGATTTCGATTGGAACGAATAATACGAAACCAAAGCGTCAATTTCCACTTTGATTGGGATTTGGCTGTGGTGGTTTGTAGTGTTTAGAGCTTCGATTGAAGATGATTTCGTGTTAGCTGTGATTATGGGATCAGAGGAAGATGGAGTTCGAGGTAGGTGACTAGCGATTGCAAAGTTGGTTGGTGACTAACGATAATGTGATAACTATCATTGTCGCTGGAAACAAAATCTTTGAATGATATCAAACATTGATTTCAACTTGCACCAGAATCATACCTTGATTCAAGCTGGAAAACAAGACTTATTTTCGGAATTAATTGATTTTGATAGTTATGTCCTGATGTGTTGCAAAACGCATGGGTTTATTATATATATTTAACCACATTTTAATCTTATTTTTTGTAAATATATTTGGTGTTTAGTTATTTATTTTATTTTGTTTTGGTTTTAGGTAAGTTCAAATAAAAGAAGCGGATTCGGGACACAAACGAGAAGAAAATCAAGTGAAATCTGCTTTGGAGGCCAAGCCCAAGACCCACCGGGCCCAAAAGCCCATTTTCAGAAATCTGCCAGCCCAGAGGGCCGCTGGGCAGTCAGTTTAGCCCCCGGAGACCTGCTGGGCTCATATTCTGTCAGATTCTCTGCCCAGAGGGCCGCTGGGCAGGAACGCTTAGTCCCCAGCGACCCATTGGGCGGCCAGTCGTGAAAAAACCTTAAAATTCACTATTTAAACATCATTTCTTCCACTTTTAGGGTATCACCTCTTCACCCAAAAACACAAAGCGGCTGGAAATCATTGAGAGGATCTTTGGGGGTGATCATAAGTGCAAATTGGTGTGGATTCAAGCTTTGATTGGTGTTTTGGTCTTTAATCTTGAAGATTTGAAGATTCTCTTTGAAGATTTTGAAGATTATTCATGGGTTGAAGACTAAAAGTTGCTGATTTGAAGATCAAAGTGGTAGATCTTGAAGATTCAAGCTTTGATTTGAAGATTGATGGCCAATCCGGGTGTGATCTACTCTTCTTTGTGCATTTTTATTTGATTTTCTTTAGTTATTATTGATATGATAGTAGATCTAGACAATTTGATGTTGGATTTAAGGATTATGTTGACATTTGGCTAGATTTTGCATGATTACTTAGGCATTATGAATGATTGATGAAGATATGATGATTTTTGGTTGTTTATGATATGTTGGATGGATGTTCTTTGTGAGAAAATTGGTTTATGATGATCTTGTATGCAATATGTGTGTTGACTTTATGATTCATGTTGAGATCTTGACTTGATTGTGGATAATATTATCTTGATTTGATAACCTGATAATAGATTTCACATTTTTTGTGGTTAGTCTACTAGATTTAATAATCATTTGAGTAGATCTAGGAATAGATACTCATAAGTTAAGATTGATTTGTGGATTTGAGCCTTCCGAGCACACTTACAAACCTGAAAAGCATGAAGTAAAAACGAGTCAACATAAAGTTGGTGAGCTTTCGGGTTTAAATATAAAACACATAAGTTTTCATAAACGATATGATGTACACAAAATAATGATATAACAATCATAGACTAGCTAGGTACCATGATTAATTTCGGTCATTAGTCCATAATCAAACCAAGAAACACGCCGTTGCCCCACAACAGTCCAAACAAATAAATTCCCTCGCAAATTACCGACCAGAGCGACTGATCACGAGAGCCTCCCCAAGGCTAATGATTATGAGGGGATTTAGGGGCTCAACATTATATAAACATATTGCTGACCCAACTTATATCGTCATAATGCTATACATGATCCCGTTTACCCATCATATCAATATATCATGTTTTTTTCCCCAAAATAGTTAAATAAAACATTATTTAAAATGGGGCCAAAGAACTCACCTTCGTACGCATCAAATTTTAGCTAACAATCAGAAGCCCAACTATGACTCCACGACTATAGTCATCCTGCATATAAATAAGAGGGTTTTTACTTAATAGTCAAGTAAATTTCATCATCTTAGTTGTTCACCAACTTTGATTCCTTTTGAGAAATGCTTTTAAGTTAAACACTTTAGATTACTAAAACGACCCGTTGGTGATTTTTCAGTCTACACCCGTTATCTTTTAATGATTCGAACTTGTGAAGTTTGACACTTTTTAGTTATTCGTTTTACCGTTAAAGCAAATACGTACATTTTAACGAGAAATCGTCAACTTTATTTTTAGTTGTTTTAATACTATATATTACTAGCACGTAGCATACATTCTTACTAAACAAATCGGCTCACATATTAAGTTCAACAATTTAATAAAGCCACTTTGTCACATAAACCAACTAGTTTCGCACAAAAAGACCGTTTCGGTCGAAAACCGTAACATACGACGTAACTATTTTACACATAATCATGCCTATTGATCTAATACTTTTCATACACACTTATATATGTTTAAAACGCTGAAAATATTTATATTTTCTGTTACAAAAAGTATTTTACAAGTTTGAACGTTTTTCGCCGAAATAGTCGTTTTTACCGACTTTTAACGTGTAATTAACTATCCAATCAACACTTTTTCCTCATTTCTTCATTTTATCATCAATGTACACAAAATTCACATAAAACACACAAGTCAAAGCTGTCAAAAATATATTTTACATAAAAACGACGTTTTGAGTCCAAAATACTCATTTTTTACTAGTTTTTATGACTAGTAACTACATTTAATATTCCTCTGTTTATTTAAAAACCAAAGGAATTGAACAGTAGTACAGTGAGGTACTACTGTGTTGCGTGAAGGTACATGTGTATACAGCTGTGAATGCGTTGTCCTTTTTGTTCCCTACTCTCTCTCTCTTCTTGTTCACTCTAAGCCTTTTGCAGGATCTAAAGAGAGAAAGACCTGAGAAAACCTCCTGGAGATGAAAGCGGAGGAAATCACCACTGCTGGCGCGCGGTGACTCCGGGAGACAAACGTACTATCGTCGAAGACATGGATGGAGTGATGAGAGAACATGTGAGATTCTGTTCTTCGAGACAAGGGTTTTGGTAGTGATGACTGCAGCAAGTGGTGGTGTGGTGCCTTCTAATAGATGTGATAAGAAAATTAGGGCAAAATGGGGTTGTAGGAGGGTGTGGTGATTTGATGTGTTGGGGTTATTTGAAGATGTCACTTTCCAAATATAAGCGAGTGAAGATATCGAGCATCATCACGAGCAAGCACGAGTGAAGACGTTCATAATTTGTATTTGTCTTAGAATATTTGTGTAATCGTTTTGTGCTTAAATGCGCATTTGTGCTTAATTGCACGTGGTTAGGTTACATTGTAAGGTGAATGGTATAGACTATAAATACCATCACGTAGGTCATTTGTAAGGGAGTTGCCTACATTTTATTCCATATCTTTTGTAACCTCTCTATTGATCTAATACAATTCACCTATTCATATTATCATAATCTTCATCATACCTTGCATTGATCTTCATGAACATTCAAGCATCAATACGTGATCAGTGAGATTCCGCATCACTGATTGCAAACAACATCACCAAACAATCTCAGATCTAGATCCAAGCTCGCTCCCTCTAGAACTATCAATTGGTATCAGAGCTGTTGGGTGATCTTTGATTGTTGTTGTTATTGATGGAATTTTAGCTACCATTAGCTTTGATTCATGTTTGTGCAAGGAACTGCAAAGTTTGAGATCAATTGGTGAAGATTTGACTGAGTTTTTGAAGAAATTGGTCATGTTCGTCATATTCACTGCTCAAATTTGAAATCTGGAATTTGTTGATGATATTGAGAAATTGATGATTGAGATATGCTAGAAATCACTATCCTAAGCTTCGTTCATGATCAAACATCACTGATTTGTTGATTTCGATCCATATTTTGTCAATTTGTCTCAAAAATCCACTTGTTGTGTTCTTCATCAAAAATCCGGATCTGAATGAGATTTAGCTTGTTTCAAGGTGTAGTACTTTGAAGGATTGTTAGAAACATCATTCCTAAGCTAATACAGGTATTGAATTGAACAAAAACAACAAAAATTGAAGAATTAATCTTATGTTCATCACAATTTTGACTTTGAAAAGTCAATCTGATATGAAGATTTGAAGAAGTGATTGATTTTTGCCTAGAAACTTATCATAATTTGAAAAAGAATTGAAGAATTGAGTTGTTGATTAAGGAAATTTTCTTAAGTGTTGCTACAACAAAGGCTGAAACATCTCTACAGTGCATGACCCGTCTCCACAGTACTTGACACTGTTCAGCCGGGTGAAAGAAGAAAACCACTATTCAGCCGGGTGAAAACACTGTTCAGCCGGGTGAAGTACTGTTCAGCCGCGTGAAGAAGTTTACTGACGGGTGATACACTATTCAGCCGGGTGATACACTATTCAGCCGGGTGAAAAACTGTTCAGCCGGGTGAAGTACTGTTCAGTCGCGTGAAGAGTTCAGCCGGGTGATAGAAGAAAAATTTACTGTTCAGCCGGGTGAAGCACTGTTTAGCCGGGTGAAGCACTGATCAGCCGGGTGAAGCACTGTTCAGCCGGGTGAAGTACTGTTTAGCCGTCCCAAGTTGTTGACACGACCAAATAGTGACCCGTCTCTAAAAAAAAAAAAAGAGTCTGGAAAATCGAAAATTTCATTTTTCCAAAATTTCAAATTAGTCATTTTTAGCCACCATGACTTCCCAGAAAAATTATCAAAATGACTTTGAAAATTCAAGAAAAATGTCAACGGGCATGTTTACCGTGATCCGAGAAGAAAATAAAAGAGAAGATATCAATGAATTTATTACAGAATTCAATCACATGTTTGAAACAACTTATCTTCAAGTTGCCAAAGCTTGTGATCAAAAGAGAAGAGACTTTCATGAACACACAAAACTTGTCCTTGTGAGTCAAGCAGATTCTCATGAAAATCATGAAGATGAAGAAGAATATGATTGGAGTGAAAACAATGATGTTGTTTCCATTCAAGAGATTGAAAAAAAAGATAAAGAAATTAGCAACTTGTCAGAAATCATTGCAAAGCAAGATGAGACAATTGCTCAATTGAAATCAGAAATGGAGAAATTGATGTCTGAAAAGGAAATCAAGAAAGATGAGAACAGTTCTTATGTTGAAATGCCAATTGAAGTCAGAGAAAAGATGTGCACCAAAGAATGTTTTCAACAAGTTGAACACTACAGAATATATTCTTTCAAGATTTGTGATAAACTCAAGAAGGAAGAGCAAATGCACAAGAATCTGAAAGAACAGCACGAAATATCTGATCAAAGAATCACATCTCTTGAAGTTTCACTCAAGCAAAAAGAAAGAGAAGCAATGAATGTCAAGAATGAAGCTTCAAAATCAAATGAACACTCATCCAGTGTGATCAAAGATTTACAAGAAGAGATTCTAAAGTTGAAGAAGTTGTCTGAGATGTTCAATTCAGAGAACAACACTTTGAAAAACAAACTGCAAGAAGAACAAGAGAAGCATGCAAGTCTACAAAAAGATCACCAATTGTGTGAAGATAGACTCAAATCTCTTACACAGAATGTTGATTCAATGCTTACCGAAAAGCATAATCTGAATGTTCAGCTCATGGAGCTCACTGATAAACTCAAAGAAGGATTAGTGCCAACCGGAATTGTTGGATCACTATCTTCTCAAGAAGAAGAAGAAAAGACACAAGAGTTTCAGTCGAAGAAGAAGAAGAAGGTTAGAAGAAAGAAGAGCAAAGCCAAGAAGAACAAGACAAAGGCCGCTTCATCTGATTCTACACCACAAACTCCTTCTACTCCAAAGTCTCAAGATTCCGAATCCCCGAGTGATTCAAACAGTAACATCTATTGTTTAATCTGTGACTCTGAAACTCATCATATCTCAGATTGTATTTACAGTCAAGGTGTCTTTCCTTTTGGGTCAAAAGGTGACAAGTTCAAGACTCCAGATCCTTCAAGAAAGATTCAACAAGATTCAGAGGTCAAAGCTTCTCAGAAACAACAATCTTCAACAGCAAAGACTTCTCAGAAGAAAGGAAAGAAGTCTCCCTTCAAGGCTCATCAGAAGTATTGCGAGATATGTGAGATGTACAATCACATGACATCCGAATGCTACTACAACAAGTAGTGCACCAACTGTCAGATGTACAACCACGACACAATGGAATGTTACTACAACAAGTACTGTTCCTTCTGTGACATGGTAAATCACAACACATCCGAGTGCTACTACAAGCCGAGAAGGTCAGTCCAAAGAAGTTCATCACGTGCATACCCTTCCAGGTACGTTTCTAACTTTCAAAGATCTAATCATAGACATTCGTTTGATGAAAATCAACATGTCAATGATTCATGGACACCAAAGTTTGATGAAAATCAACATGTCAATTAAATGCGCGTTTGTGCTTAATTGCACGTGGTTAGGTTACATTGTAAGGTGAATGGTATAGACTATAAATACCATCACCTAGGTCATTTGTAAGGGAGTTGCCTACATTTCATTCCATATCTTTTGTAACCTCTCCATTGATCTAATACAATTCACCTATTCATATTATCATAATCTTCATCATACCTTGCATTGATCTTCATGAACATTCAAGCATCAATACGTGATTAGTGAGATTCCGCATCATTGATTGCAAACAACATCACCAAACAATCTCAGATCTAGATCCAAGCTCGCTCCCTCTAGAACTATCATGATGTTAATGGCGGAGGGCATTCGACGGTGGATATCATAGGTTGTGGAGGCGGTGGATCTTCAATCGATGAGGATGGAGGCTATGATGATATGAGAATGGAGAAGTGATGGTGGTTGCTTCAAATGCTGCAGACAACAACGATGGTGCTTCAGTGATTTAAAGTCAAGGTCAGTATATAATTTCTTCTACATTCGTTGTGATTTTGCACTTACAGTTTGATGTTTTTGAGCTCATTTATGGTTGGTGACGGTCTTAGGATTCAAGTGTCGATAGCAACTGGGTGTCTTGGCCCCAAGGACTAGAGTCCATTCGTTTTTTGCCAATCTACTTTATTGCTTCAAAGATCAGGTAATCTTTGCCTAAGATGTCTCATATATATTTGTGTAAGCAGTTACGTTTTGTAAAAATATATATTACATTTTGTTTGGTTACTACCGATTGTATATATCTAACAAATTTTCTCTTGCTATAAAATCAAGCTTCTATTGTTTGTTTACTAAAGAATGTGTATATCATGCCATTGGGGTTATCTTCCATTTAGAGTTTTACATAACTATAAAATCAAATCAATGTTGTTAGGGCTAGCAATTTGTATCTCATTTTTTTTCAAACATTGTTGCTCTTAATTTTGCAGTATATATGTGTGTATGTATTCATGATTAGAGCCATTGACTGTTGTTTCTATACCCAAACAAGGAAAGTATGAAATTGAGGAAATGACAACCAAAGCTGTTAAAGGAGTGGTGTACGCCAACAGGAACACGTGGAAGACCGATGACAGTGCTGGTGGTAATGATGGAAGTGTCTTCGTGAGCCTGATTCTTAGATGTTTGTGGTGATGATAACAAATATGATCCTCGTTTATTTGAGTTTAGCCCGTCACTCCACGGCGCAACACGAGTGGCGAATAATCCTAGTTATCTCACTAAATTATGTCAAATATCCAGAAATTATTTAAGTAATTATTTTCACAAAGAGTATACATACATGCATATATTACATTATACGTTATATATATACATGCCTAGTAGTAGCTTTTCATGTACATTATCATGATCCTCCTACTAATCTTATTTTCATATTATCACATATTACTCACTTTTATCTTATCATCATTCATTATTAAACATTTATATGAACACATTATCACATATTCATACATGCATACACCATTTCATGTTATTATCTTCCCTGTTATAAAAATCACTTACTCATATAATCATGATCATATACTATCATTTGTCATATTCACAACACATAGAATAACATGTATTATCATATTTCATCATTCAACATACATTATCAACATTTCCTATTATCAAGATTTTCACTCATTCACATATATATTCATACCTACTGTTATACACATATACATATTTTCACAATCATTTATCAAGATTAACATTATCAAGTATCACATTGCATGTATGATCAAGACCTTGTTTTGATGTTTTTATTAACTTCTAACACAAAATCACACAATTTTAACATACATATATATATGTACGGTTATACATATATATATATATATACATTTTCTTCATATTTCTTTGTTACTATTTGTATTGTTTTCCTTTGATCATCTTGCATGGAAGATCAAAACCTTTTTATGTTGTTTTTGAAGACTTTTATCACAAAATGATCATTTCGTATATTTATTTTTGTTTGAATCCATCTTTCACAAAGAATTACTCATACCAAAACTCAACTATTTCGTTTTTCTCATTTAAAAATGTTTGTTGTGATGAACAACTTAATGATCCATGGATGGATCATCCATGCAAACCATTAAAACAAGAAGTTTTGATGATTACCTTTAGTGAGTTCAAACGCTTTTAGATGATTTTTGGGTTGAAGAATTTGTTGAACGCCTCTCCTTCTTGTGTTTTTAATAATATTTGTTTCAAGTTACCACCATTGATTTTTCTTGATAATCTTCCTTAAACTCATCTTGCAATGCTTTTGCAATACTGTATTATTGAATAAGTGTAATAGAATGTGATTAATATGGGGCTTGGTGGTGAAATGAGTATTGTTGCCGTGAGATGGGAGGATAAGGGTGACGTTTAGGATGTGGTGAGAGAGAAAGATTTGGGTTGTGTGTTGTGTTGTTAAAATGATGAGATGATATGGTGTAAGTATTTGGTGGTGGAGGTAGATTTTATTTAGATTTAAAATCATTGCATACAAATTGCTTTAATTTATGTATCAAAGTTTTGTTTAGTTATATGCATGACATTTTTTTGTAGTGAGTTCTTAAATCTTGCCATGGAATTATTTATAATTGCTAGTTAAATTGTTAATAAATATTTTTACTACTTTTTAGCATTAGTATAACTTGTAGTAATTATTTGACTTATATAAATAGTCCATGTATTAGGACACTAGGTTAACACCTGTGGGTACCCACGAGGTTGAACGCTAAAAAATATTTGCATACTTTAAGGTCCAATGAGTATTAACAAAACATAAAATAAAGTATGATAAATGCCAAATAAAAAAACAAAAAATACTACAAATTTTCCAAAAATTTCAAGTCACTCATAGATCTGGATTGTTGCTACAGACTTTAAAAGAAGCCGTTATTGCGTTAATTAACAATCTTAACATAAACACACAAATACAAATAAAGGTGAGATGTTAAATATTTAAACACCATATATATTTAAATAAAATTCACGAATATATGAGGATGAATTACTTCAAAAGCCATAATCAACTATTGAAATATCGGCATAATATCCTTGCATCACATCTACATTCTCCCATTATTTGACATGTTCTTTTGCACGTAGTTCAGCACCAACTTTCCCCTTCTTTAATTACAAATTCAACTGGTTTTCAGGCCCATGATCAGTTGCTTAACACAAAACTACATAACAACACACTTCACAATATCAATAACCAAAAAAAAAACACACAAAATGTCAACATTAGTTTATTAAACAATACTGGTTGCATAAGATAAAACATGACCCAGACCAGCCTAGTCATAAATTAATGGGTAGAAACTACCACCTCTAATAATGAGTAAATATAACAATACATGAGACTTGAACCATTCCCTGGGACAATAGATGCACAGCTGCGACAACTTGTACTTGCATCAAGATGTTTTGTAGTTGTCTTAAGAACCGAAGCACAGTATCATAAGTACTTGCATCATATGTGTGACACCCGAGAACTACGAATTAACTCCGTTAGCAAAATTTAGTTAGCTCGATTAATTCGATCATTATATTACATTTAATTAGAGCAATTTAAAGGTGTTAATTATTGTGTAACTCGTTTCAAGATCCGAATATATTGGTTTCAATTAAATGGGCCAAAGGTCCAATAAAGGCCCAACATGATAAACGAGGCCCATTAAAGGCCCAGTGCATTGTAACGAGTGTTCGTTCAACATATTAATATAAAATGCATCTTATATAATTATAAGAAGTCAAATAACTAATCCCGTAACGAACGAGCATAATTAATTGGGAAACGCGTAGCAAGCGCGTATTTGATCAGTCACATCACTCTAATTTCATTTTTAATAAAGAAAATAACATATAGAAACGATCTGAAATGTCGTGAATGGAATATTAGTTTTGACGGTTATTCGGGATGAGAAACGGTATTAGACATGGTATTAGAGGCACGTTTATTATTTAAATGAAACCCTAGCTATAAAACACCTCCTCTCATCCTTTTCATCATTTTTTGAAAACCCTAGATGCTCCAAAAACCTCGAAGCCGCCACCATCCATGTGCAGCCACTTTCCGGCCGTTTTTCGGCCAACTCCGGCGTCCCCACGAGGCGTATTATTTGTCAAAATCTTCGTCTCGACGAGAGGAATCCAACGGTGGTGTCCGTTCCCTCTGAATCACAGCAGATAAAAAGTTATAGGCCTTCAAAGGTTTCGGCTGCTAGGACTTTGAGGTTTGTTACTCGTTTTTGTTGTTGTTAGTGATGGTGGGTTACGATGGATGACGGCGATGGTGATGGACATCATAACTAAAGCACGACAGTAGTGGTTAATGGCGTCGGTGATGGATTCCAGTGACGATGTACGGTTGTGTTGGATCTTTGGTGGTGTTGTTGCTTGCTAATTGGAGTTGTAAACACAATACAAGTAATTTTTAATCCTAAAATCACTATTTAAATTGCAAGTCATGAAACCCTAGTTCATCCAAAGTTGTAAATTGGTGATTGTGTTGTGGAATTGGGTATAGATTCTAGGTTTATTTGGTGTTTTGATGATCAAATGACTAATCAAATCCATGTTAGTTTTGTTAAAAAAATTAGGGTTATTGGATGTTATTGGAAGATGAATTTGCATGCATGATTTTGATAAAATATGATAGATTATGTGTTTAGATAATGAATTGGATGAAGATTGATTAATTGGTTTTGAAATTTCATGATCGTTTTGCCGTATTACTAAAAATAGTAACTTTGTCCCTAGGGATCATGTGAAAATTCATGTTGTGGACATCTAAGAGTTGTTATGAAGTTATTAGCATGCTTGTATAATGTGTTAGACGGATTTTGATCAATTGAATGTGGAAACCCGACTTGATTTGGTATGACTTGCTAAATGTGGAAACTTATTGTCATGAACATTCACTAGGGTGCATGTTTAGTAACTTTGGATATACAAACATGAATAAATTTGCCTATGTAAGATTGTAGGCCGTCTTGTGAAGGGTAAACTAGCTTTTGACATGAAATGGCATTTGAAAGTGTTAGTTGGTTAATAAACCGTTTGCATGGAATTGGTTGTGAAGGAAATATACAATGTGTGTTATAGTTAATTAGGATGCCATGATGAAAGTGTTGTTATGTTAGGGAAACAAAACATGTGAACAATGTATTGTGCTTTGAAATGACTACGCATGCTAGTATGTCATACATTGGACACCGTAAAGTGATAGTGTGTGTTATTGTCTTGTGTAGCATGCTATGGTTATTGTGTAATAGTTGACATGCTAAGGGATGTTTGGGAATCTCTAAGATGTTGAATTGTGCAAACATGTTCTAAAAGTTCGACTTTCCTATAAAGGAAACTTTTATGGAAATAGAAATTTAACTTGCCGAATACTTGTCGTGTGTTGTGGTATGTGAATGAAATATGAACAAGTACATCAAATGTAACATACTTACACTTAATAAATCAGCAACGGATCGTGGGTCAACTCGGGTTAACAAAAGTCAACTTTGGTCAAAGAGTCAAAATTTTCTAATCGCACAAACCGTATGACTATTTGGATGCATAGGGTTCAATGACTCTACATGAGAACACATTAATAGACCTACTATTATTTAGGTTGTTGTATTACATTGTGTGCTTTTAAACTGAATTGCTGCGCAACCTAAGGTGAGTTCACTAAACCGCACTTTTACTATTCTACCCTTTTATGGGCTGAACACGGACGATTACTTTTACGGATTTACAAATTTTGTATGTCGCATGTCTGGATAGAGCAATTTTTATTTTGTTCATGAAAGACCCCATGGATACCTAGTTGACCGTTAGTATTTGTGAAATAGCGGGGAAATTTTGAGTAGTACTACTGGTTTGACAAACCCCACCCCGGCTAGTCGCGCTAGCACGACAGAAGGACCTGTCGAACGGGTGTTGAATGACCTAACATACTTACAGTGCATCCTGCTGGGATGTACGAACGGGCAAAATGCACTTAATGTGTACATACGTCAGCTTCGGTCAGATACATAAGCCTCTAGGACATGTGCTGTAGACTAGCTACCTACAATGACATACTTAATTTATATTTCTGCTTGCAACTGAACTTACTTGATTTTATACTTACTATGTGAACTTACCAACCGTCGTGTTGACACTTGTTAGCCTTTCACTTTTATAGGTCATTGAGGTTCAACGCACTTAGGACATGACATGGAGTCACAACATTGCATTTAAACATTTCCTTGCATTACAAACCATGTTTTGGGTTTAAATGACTTTTTCGACTGTGTTCAAATATTTAAACTGTGCATTTACTTTTGTCGCGTGTTTGCGCATTTAGTTCCATTTAATACTTTGACATTAAATTTCAGTTACGCTTCCGCAAACTTTTAATCGATAATTCTATATTAAACTTTCTCATTTAATGTGACACGTATATTTTAAATTCATAGTGTCGTTTGGTGTAACTAATGACTGAGATCCTGGTTCGTCACACACTTAACGGTAAAATGCCGTTAGTGGATTTTGAGGGTGTGACAGATTGGTATCAGAGCCATTGGTTATAGCGAACTTGGTTTGCATTGCATTGCATTGCATTCTAGACTATAACTGTACACTGCATTAGTTGCACTTGTGTGAATATATTTGTGACGCATATACATGTGATTTACACATACACACCCCTACACTAGCATTACATGAAGTGACCAACTTGTATTTTGTGACACATTAGGGAAAATATTTTTTTAGGGACTTGCTCTGTTAGTGAAGCTTGAACTAGGTGTGTATTGGCTAGCTTCTGCATTGTTCATCGAAGTATGCATGAGACATGTTTGACCATCATTTTGTTCAAAAGTTAATCCGTTTTTAGGACAAATTTTTTTTTTTTGGGACTTTAGTTGAGATATGTTTACAATTTATTATAACCTAGAGCCTGCAACGTTATGGCAACAAACCGGTGTCGTACCGAGCCTAAACAACACACTTTTGAATTATCTACCTCATTATGGCAACCAACCGGCTGAGACCGACGCCTAATGTATAGGGGTACATGAACACCGGGACTGGATTTCTGTCCAGATACTCATTCATAGAGGTCTTGACTTAATACTTATGCAACCTACTGTGTGCTATTACACATCAGTTATTATATGATGCATTCGTGTGCTAGAACATGTTACTTAATATGAGACATATTATGAGATGTAATATGTCACTTATGGTGTGATCCACTACGTGAAATCTACTTGATTTGATGTTATCATAGCTCATGCTCATTTGTACACTCACATTGTGTTTAGACTAGTAGTCTTACACTGTACCTGATATATATGTGATCCATAGCTACGTCACACTAATAATTTATTAGTGTCTACACATGTAGTATAGTTGCCTCCTACTTATAGGCAAAACCATACGGATGAATGTAAACCAAAGAACATTATAAAACGTAAGGTTAATTTACCCGGTGGGAGACAAACAGGGGTGATCGTGTAAGGTAAATTGACGATTACTGGTGAGCAACGTAATGGTGAATTTACAGGTACATGATGGTCCTGGCAAAATCAGCCATGTGGGTGATACCCAAAAAAAAAGAAACACAAAAGTGATGAACCAATCAATACAAATTCATCTGAAACAAGCATCCATCTCCAAATAACGCACCGATATCAAGTCTATCATTGACATAACCCATAGAATCCATCTATGGATGGTTGACAGTTACAATATAATCTTTGATGGCATATCATAAGTTTATATTTAAACTACGTACACTTTACCTTATACACCTAAATTAAAGGTAATTGAAATCTTTCTTTGGTGACACACAAATAAGAACTAAGATCCATGTTTACAAACCTCATGATGTTTCACTTCTATTCTATTTGTCCCTTAGTGATAATGACTCATTGCACATATAATCAATCTGAATCCACCAGTTGAAACATTTACCTTACTAAAGTCACAAACTTACGATACTTAACGGGATGCTTTAAAATCTGGTCAGTGTACTACGACCTCTTGCCAAGTGCCGGTAACATCTTAACATAATTTTTCGGCAAATGAATGTTAAACAAACCCTATAAAGCTAACAACTTATTCGAAAAAAAAACCTCTTGTTGGTATGATAAACCAACCGCGTAATATTTCCCATTCAAAGTGACTCGTGAATAAATCCATATCGCTTAACATTCATGTAAAAACCTCGTAACATACCAGGCTCATTCTAGAAGTACTTCACCTAATCGTATTCTATTCTCAATTTCGTTTCTCAATTCTTCAAGATAAACAGAACTTCAAGTTGTTTATGATAATAAGTTACCCAAAAATAATTCTGACTTATTTTGTTTCTACTACCAACAATGCACCAACGAACCATACTTGTGGTATGTATACGTTTCAATCTAGTAGGATGACTCACCTTGATCCAACACTCTTGTAAATGTTAATTCTCACACCCAATCTACATCTCCACTGTTGTAAACACGTTTTGGGTCAAAAAATAAAATTTCTTCTCAGGAACATTTAATTTTAAAACATTATCTACATTCTGTCCATCTTAATATATACTCAAACTCATCTACTCGATTATTCGCGTAACAGAACCATGTTAAGCATTGTCAAAGTCTCGATTTGTTATTATTCACATTCAGTCCACATAAAATTCTAATACATAACCGATGTAACAATATATATAATAACGTTGCCATTTCACCTAACATATATTCCTTTTTCCCAACCCTTTTAATGACTTAGTAAAGTAGGCAAAAATGTTACTACGTGACAGGTACGCCTTCAAGGTGCTGGTGGTGTGGTGGGTTAGCTGCGGTACACCCTATATATAAACGCTAACAGTACGCTGGATGTGGACCTGAAACCAAAGCAGTAATTAACCCGTGAAACTCTAATATATCATCTCCATATTTTCTTTTTTTAAAAAAAACACATAATTCCTAATAATGCTATTCAACTTATCCTTCATAGGGTAACCTACTATGTACTTAGATAATTATAACTTTCATACAACCTTTATTCACAGTAATAACAACAAAAACCAAACGTTCCATAACTGACTCACGCATATAACTTATGATTTCGAATATATTTTATAACTCTAAAGATTCACGTGACGAATATCACCGTAAACAACCAACCACCAATACCAACTAATGTTCTTAGAGAACTTTATCTATTATGGTCCAGAATAACCACTTCCTATTCTGTTTTCATTCCCAATACATATTTGTATTTACCAAGAAATATAATATTAGATACTCTCATTATCATTTGACACTATAAATGTGTGACGTCCTTTCTTAGAAACTCCATTATTCATGAATTCCTATATTATACGTAATTAGCTTCCTTGATCAAAAATGGTTGTAGTCGCTATGTAAGAAACTTTAACCTAGTTGTTCTAACCCGTGAATGTCTTAATGAGGAAACTATATACTTAATACGCTATTGAAGCCGCACAACACAAGTAATGATATAACATGGGATTCTTTTCTGACTCCTTAGTGAACCTAGAACTCTAGACTTTAACCGGACTGCTATACCTCATCATCTTCTATATACCCAAATGATGAGTCTAAACACTATCGTATGATGAATCCCGTTATAAAAATTACGGCTGGAATATTACTGTTTTGAACCTGGAACCCTTACCTAGTATGTTAGAGAGCTAAAACCACAAATAATAAACTGGACTAAAACTATATCTCCATTAAGAATATCCAAAAACTGAATCAATCTTCACTTGGTGCCGGCTTACAAATCTCATGGGAACTTTCCCCTATGAGAAAATGGTTTGCGTATAATATACTCCTCCATACACTTGTAAACATTACCCTAGAGTTCAATTAAAATATGTGTCCATAAGAACACCTGTTTTCAGCTATTGTTGTGGGAATTAAAATCAGAAGATACAACAGAAATTACTTATCAACAAGAGCTCCATAACACAGTAACACAACCCATAAAGCTATCTAGATTAAAACGTTAAATAATAAATTAAGAGCTTTGTAATGAGATGATCAGCATGAAACTGTGATCATACGTAGGAAGTGGAATGAAATACTGAGGTATCGTAGTTGTAACAACTAAACAAATGTATGGCGAAGCCTAAGATAACATTCTTGAAAACCTTCTCTGTGAGAAAATGCTTGGCGTATCATATACCCCCCCCCCCCCCCCGAGCACACTTTTAACCGTAACACTCAGATTCCATCAAAGAGAAAATCGGTTGTACTCCAAAGGTTTAGGAACACCTCATGTAACATAGACACTTTCATTTTAATACTACTTCAGTAAGCAAACATTAATAACATTTTACCCTACGTCCTCCAACCACTTTTTCTGTTGACCACAACGAATCATGAATACTTATTCAATTCCTTGACCATTCTTGCTTAATTCACGTACGTCCGAACATATAGATAGTATTAAAATTCATTCCTTATCTATTTTGAGAATGTCCATGACATCCTTGAGACCGCGTTTTGACAACGCTTCTTTAATGAAGTCAAGTACCTACACACGGTTTAACTTGTATACAAGTTGTCTTAGTCTAACAATCTATACCAATAAATGAACTCTTCAGCTAGTACTCGGTCCTGGGGTAGCTAATAACAACGTGGAACTCATTAATCTAAATCCCCGAAATGTACAGTATAGAAATCGCTATTTGTAAATCCCATCCAAAAACTTTGGAATTCCATCAAAACCATGATACATTAGACCACTTGAAACCCTAGGGTATTGGCCTTCCAGACCATTGACTAGATCAGTTTTAAAAGATAAACATGGTACACAACGCTTCTGACATCTTCTAACAAATCAAGCTCTTACCTGATGGAACACTCGTCGTCCCACTTAACGAGGTTCAAATCGATGAACAACAACGCATCATGGAAAAATCGGTTGAAATTATAGACTAAGAACGCAAAACACTCAAACACAGTAAGATCACTATAATCAAAGTTGCTAGAACCTAAAGCAAGTACTAGAGTTTGCGTAGGAGTGTGAAAAATCGAATAATGTGCAAACATCCTTAACTATTTTAAATGAAAATGTCTAACACTAACACTATTGGTTAAATTTCGGGACGAAATTTCTCTGAACAAGGGGACGATTTCGCAACTCGGAAGTTTCTCTTTTCATTTCAGACCTTTTACTGACCATATCCAATTTTCGGGACGAAAATTCTTTCAACAAGGGGATGATGTGACACCCGAGAACTTCGAATTAACTCCGTTAGCAAAATTTAGTTAGCTCGATTAATTCGATCATTTTATTACATTTAATTAGAGCAATTTAAAGGTGTTAATTACTGTGTAACTCGTTTCAAGATCCGAATATATTGGTTTCAATTAAATGGGCCAAAGGTCCAATAAAGGCCCAACATGATAAACGAGGCCCATTAAAGACCTAGTGCACTGTAACGAGTGTGTGACACCCCGCCCGGTGGCGGAAAACACCGGGCTGTCATAGAATTGGATATCCATAGTAAACAAAGCACATGGTATTACCTTTATTAAAGTCTAATAATTATTGTCATAAGTTTGGCAAAACCCAAGTCTTAAATGCGAAACGACAAATTCATAATAGCAGTAAATGAAATAGTCATGTTTAGTATTATATCTAGGTCCAAGTCCCTATGTCTTGAATAGCAATAAAACAAGCCAAAATCACGCGCCACCTGAAATACGCGAAAATAAAGTTAGCTACACAAGCTAGTGAGTAAAACCCAATTGAATAGTAATAGTATTGAAATCCGAGATCAACAAGATATGCTGCGCAACCCCATATGTATAGTAATTTCGTAATACCACCCTACCAGGACCCCTAGAATAGAATAGCACACCAACCACAATAGAAACCATAGTATCTCGTTTAGCCATTTGTCATGAGAACCACTCATGTAAGAAATAATGATGACTTTTAATAACCGTCGTTTACCGTCTCGATATATAAGTCATCATTTAGCAATTTAGGGGCATGGCATAGTATAGCATCATAGCATAGCAACATAGTATAGCAACATAGTATAGCAACATAGCATCTCGACATAGTAAACATGGAATTAGAAAGGCCGGGTTTAAATCACCTATCGATGTTGTACAAGCAGGTGGGTTTGTCAAACCATTAGCGCTAACATTGTACCGGTGGGTTTACAAGGCAATAAAACTACTTTTAACTAACACATAAGATTGCATCCAGCGGCCAAACTAGATTAACATATTTGTATGATCTCTTTTAGAAAACGAATAGAAACCGCAATATAGTAAAAGACGTATTTCAGCCCCAAAAATAGTAAAATGGAAAAAGGGGAGTGAGTTTACTCACCTGAACAATATAGATACTAGCAAACGCAAGAAAGTAACTAAATAGAATCGAGGATCGCCCAGATATTAGAATCACCTAATTAACCGGGAAAACCTAATTTAGAAACGAGACAAATAATATAGTAACTAGAATCAAGAACTTAGAAATTCTAGGGTTTTGGATTTGGGGTTTTAGGGTCTTAAATTATAAATTGAAAATTAGGGTTTCAAAATATAATTTGGGAATTTAGGGTTTTAAAGTCCAATTTGGGGATTTAGGGTTTCAAAATCCAATTTAGGGTTTCAAAAACCAATTTGGGAATTTAGGTACGAGATATAAATATATATTTTTTTATAATAAACCATTTCTAGTTTTTATAGTTGAAATGATATTGGTACACAATTTTGAGAAATATATGTATAACTTTTAAGTAAAGGGGTTTAAAAGGTAAAAATAATTAAAGGGGGTCAGTGGGATTCGAACCCACGACCTAACGCATCACACCCAACTGCATTACCACTGAACCAGACGCGCTTTTTGTTCATAAACTGGTTTTTAATTGTTTTAGCATGTTATACTAACAACACCCATTTCCATATAAACCCTAGAACAAAGATCCAACCAATTCGTTTAATCCAGTGAATGAAATCCAAAACCAATAGAGGGCTTTTAATCACCATTGAATCGTGATCATTTTGATATATAGTACTTACTTGATTGGTTACGAATTGATACGATTGAGACGTTGAACAAAAGTGACGGCCTTGAGGATCAACCTTGAGTTTATGATGTTTTTGTTAGGAATTGAATGAACAGAGAGTGATAGCAGGTAACGAGAAGGGATTATGTCAAATGAATTGTGTTTTGGTGAACCGGAAATAGTCGATTGGGTTACGAGTTGTTTATGAATGAAATTGCTTAATTAGATGTTAATGTGATATGATTAGGTTCAATTGATTGTTGCTAACCGATTGCAGATGATGAGACCGACGTTTTGATGGATCCAATTTATTGGTTTGATACGTTTTGGTTCGATTGAATTTGTGGGTGTTTAAACCGAATCATAAATTGTTCTAGAATGTGTTATAGGTCGTTTGTAGAGAAATTAAAATGTGGAAGCGGGTTCGAAACTCGACTAGGAGTGTTTTACCGTGTTTAGATTGGATCAAAATGGCTAAAAAACGGGTTTATGGAGGCTCGCCGGAGATGGAGCTTTTCCGGCCAATCTGGCCGGAACTTCGGTTGCCGGAAACACGGGCAAGGGGGGGGGGGGTTTGGGTTTGAAATTACAAGTTACACAAACAGCCCCTGAACTTTGTTTTGTTTAACTTAAACTCTTAAAACAAGTTTGAGGATTGACGGTTTTGGCCCAAAGTTAATATATATTTTCTTTAACTAACTTTAATTAACCACGTTGACTCGTAACGAATATATATTTGGCGTTTTTATACCTTTAGCTCGCTTTTGAAGTTGGAATGTTATTTTGAGACTTCAATATTCTTTTCTTTCAACTAATCTTTATAACAACTCTTTTATAAGATATTATTTTTGTACCTTTTGGAGATTTAATTATTGTATCTAGTAATTAATTTAGTAAACGTTGGAAAATAATTCGGTCGTTAATATTAATAACGGGAAAATAACGTAAAGCTATAAAGGAACGTTACATTTTCGAGAAAAGGAATACGAATACAATAAAAATAGATAATCTCGGGTTCGAGTCGGGCATTTCGGGTTCGGGTTTGGGGCAGATGTCACAGTCTCCCCTCCTTATAGAAATTTCGTCCCGAAATTTGCTCAGACCGAAGGAGAAGGTAAAACGAAGGATGGGATTATTTAACTTCCCCTTATATATGTACTTGCGTTATTTAGCTCTTTTGATTTGAACAAGAGTACGCCAGTCTCGAGGAGTTGTATTAGAGTACACCAGCTTAAGCACTGGATGATATTGACAACTGGAAATATGTGCAAATTATTGTGTTCAACCACGTGACAAAACTCGATATGGTTTCCATGCACCAACTTTCATAATTCCGTGTGCACCCGTAATTACTTTAGTTTTTGCATGGACCACATAGTTCATTCGATCACGTGTGAGTCAAATGTAAAAAAAAAAATTTCTAAGTTAAGATAATGATACACATAGGTTCCGGAATTATATTCGATAGCATTTAGTTCTTGTAATATATAGTTTAAGATGATACGTAAATTGATGATTTGAAAGAATTGAGTTTATTAGGAAATCGTTGCCCATGATAATAGTTTTATTCATAGATACAAATAGTTAAGTTCGAGTACTGAAATTGTAACAACATAAGTTTTTGAAAACCAACTTTATGAGTGTATGATGTAGATATCAAAGGTTCATGGTATTGCAAAGTTCATAAGCGTTAGTTCATGGTGTGCATGTAATATTCTGGTTTATTAGAATTATAGCAAGATTAGCTTCATAAAAAAAAAAAAAAATTTGATGATGGGGATAATCTCATTTATAGTTCAAATGTATAGAACACCCAGTTCCTATTGAATTCGATTTTTAGGACATTTGAGTTCATATAACAAAACTTTAAGTAAACCAAGTGTATTGGTTATAGAAGTAAAAAGATTATATGAGATGATGTTGTTTCTCTATAATGTAGATTTTAAGGCTAAATAAAATGTTGAAGGTTTTAATCCTTAGAATAGATAAGAGAATTGAATTGAAAATAAACGACACAATTTAAGTTATAAGTACTTGATATTGGAAAGACAGAAGACATGGTGTTTGTTGCAAGTCTTTGTGTCATATTTGAGAAAACGGAAAAATGTTTGTGTAAATATTTGACCGACGTTCGAATGACCAATCACTTTTTAAAGAAATCATTTATCACGAAATTTATATATATATATATATATATATCTATTTTTTTTTACAAGATACTAAGACCAAAAGGTTATTAAAATTCTGCTTGTTTTTTTTTTCTTCTAAATATATATATGTATATATATTTTTGTTTGGGAAAAAAAGAAATTATTTTAATAGAATCGAATACCGTTAGTTTTACAAAGTCCATTGATTACATGTTGTGTTAGGGTAACGAGTTTATAAATGAAACACATTAGGTTTGGATTAGTTCATGAAGACTAGTTGCGTAGAATTTCGTTGGTGGTCATATGTATAGATGAAAACATTTAGTTAAATGAGTTCGGGAATAGTTCTGTAGTGTGTGTTAGATTTGGATAACGAATTCATGGATAGTATCGTGTAGTTGATTAACGAGTACATGTTTTGATGGCTAGTTCATAAGTTGATAGTAGCTTTGTAGTTGTGATGATGAATTAGAAATTGGACTAGAAACTTATAGTTAGATGACTAGTTTTGAAACTATTTGAGTATAGAAGTCACGTTGAAATATTTTGAGGGTAGACGTTCGATTTAATTACATTAGCTTATAAGAATAGCAAAATCCGTTAACTTTAATTTAGTTATGGAATTTGGCCTTGACTAAAACTTGGAAATCATAACGAACCCTTGATTGAAGAGTCGATAATTGATTTAGGATTAGAAATACGACTTAGAATTCGGTAATTGATATATGCATGATCTGAAGTTTTGGATAATTCGATTGAGATATGTCTTAGTTTTGATTTGAAATGTTTGGTTTACAACTGTGTAATTGTGTTATATGGATAAGCTAGCGAGTATATCGCATAAGTATTATTGTAGCTTAGAAACGAATGGAATATACGATGAAACGTAGAATAACACGGTTTTGTAGCAACATCGTTGACCGATAGAAACATCCGATGTAATAATAGCACTCGTTCCTCTTAGGATATCATAGCATCTTTTGAAACATACCATAGAAAATCACGTAGAAACTTTTAGAAACTTTAGAAATTTCGATCAAATGAAATAGTGATAGCACTTAGAACATCATAGTATCCTTTGAAAATATCATAGAAAATCACTTAGAAACTTTAGAAACATTAGTAAATGAAGTTGAAATATTATTTGAATAACTATAAGAATCATAGAAATAGTTATAAATCGTAGGAATGAAAATCATAGAATCATTAAGAAAATGAAATTTCAATGGCTTAGGAGTGTGTCTTGGTTTTGGACACTAATGACTTATCAAAGTGTTAAGTTCGTTTTCAACGTATTCGAGAAAGCGTGTTTTAGCCTATAGGTTCACACTCATCTCGTACATCCCCAGGTAAGCATACAGGTCTCTTAAAGAGATTTATACGAAATGCTTTGCCTTAGACAGGATGTCCGCGATACAGGTGTTCCCCCTTCCGGATTGCACACGTTCCCACGTTTTCAAACTTACTTAAGACGATGACGAGATTCCACAAAGAGAAGATCCCAATCATACAGACGAGTCTCTTGTAGCTCCTTCGCGAAATCAGATAAGAAATGAGATTAAGAAAAAGCATAGAAAGGTTCGTAGAAGGAAAACAAATAAGTTCAAAAGAATTCCTAAGTACATCTATTTGCACTAAGGACTCTTAGGTTATAGTCTAGGACGGTGTGTTTCTAATACCCTATCCTAGTTCCCTATAACCATGGCTCTGATACCAACTGTGACACCCCGCCCGGTGGCGGAAAACACCGGGCTGTCATAGAATTGGATATCCATAGTAAACAAAGCACATGGTATTACCTTTATTAAAGTCTAATAATTATTGTCATAAGTTTGGCAAAACCCAAGTCTTAAATGCGAAACGACAAATTCATAATAGCAGTAAATGAAATAGTCATGTTTAGTATTATATCTAGGTCCAAGTCCCTATGTCTTGAATAGCAATAAAACAAGCCAAAATCACGCGCCACCTGAAATACGCGAAAATAAAGTTAGCTACACAAGCTAGTGAGTAAAACCCAATTGAATAGTAATAGTATTGAAATCCGAGATCAACAAGATATGCTGCGCAACCCCATATGTATAGTAATTTCGTAATACCACCCTACCAGGACCCCTAGAATAGAATAGCACACCAACCACAATAGAAACCATAGTATCTCGTTTAGCCATTTGTCATGAGAACCACTCATGTAAGAAATAATGATGACTTTTAATAACCGTCGTTTACCGTCTCGATATATAAGTCATCATTTAGCAATTTAGGGGCATGGCATAGTATAGCATCATAGCATAGCAACATAGTATAGCAACATAGTATAGCAACATAGCATCTCGACATAGTAAACATGGAATTAGAAAGGCCGGGTTTAAATCACCTATCGATGTTGTACAAGCAGGTGGGTTTGTCAAACCATTAGCGCTAACATTGTACCGGTGGGTTTACAAGGCAATAAAACTACTTTTAACTAACACATAAGATTGCATCCAGCGGCCAAACTAGATTAACATATTTGTATGATCTCTTTTAGAAAACGAATAGAAACCGCAATATAGTAAAAGACGTATTTCAGCCCCAAAAATAGTAAAATGGAAAAAGGGGAGTGAGTTTACTCACCTGAACAATATAGATACTAGCAAACGCAAGAAAGTAACTAAATAGAATCGAGGATCGCCCAGATATTAGAATCACCTAATTAACCGGGAAAACCTAATTTAGAAACGAGACAAATAATATAGTAACTAGAATCAAGAACTTAGAAATTCTAGGGTTTTGGATTTGGGGTTTTAGGGTCTTAAATTATAAATTGAAAATTAGGGTTTCAAAATATAATTTGGGAATTTAGGGTTTTAAAGTCCAATTTGGGGATTTAGGGTTTCAAAATCCAATTTAGGGTTTCAAAAACCAATTTGGGAATTTAGGTACGAGATATAAATATATATTTTTTTATAATAAACCATTTCTAGTTTTTATAGTTGAAATGATATTGGTACACAATTTTGAGAAATATATGTATAACTTTTAAGTAAAGGGGTTTAAAAGGTAAAAATAATTAAAGGGGGTCAGTGGGATTCGAACCCACGACCTAACGCATCACACCCAACTGCATTACCACTGAACCAGACGCGCTTTTTGTTCATAAACTGGTTTTTAATTGTTTTAGCATGTTATACTAACAACACCCATTTCCATATAAACCCTAGAACAAAGATCCAACCAATTCGTTTAATCCAGTGAATGAAATCCAAAACCAATAGAGGGCTTTTAATCACCATTGAATCGTGATCATTTTGATATATAGTACTTACTTGATTGGTTACGAATTGATACGATTGAGACGTTGAACAAAAGTGACGGCCTTGAGGATCAACCTTGAGTTTATGATGTTTTTGTTAGGAATTGAATGAACAGAGAGTGATAGCAGGTAACGAGAAGGGATTATGTCAAATGAATTGTGTTTTGGTGAACCGGAAATAGTCGATTGGGTTACGAGTTGTTTATGAATGAAATTGCTTAATTAGATGTTAATGTGATATGATTAGGTTCAATTGATTGTTGCTAACCGATTGCAGATGATGAGACCGACGTTTTGATGGATCCAATTTATTGGTTTGATACGTTTTGGTTCGATTGAATTTGTGGGTGTTTAAACCGAATCATAAATTGTTCTAGAATGTGTTATAGGTCGTTTGTAGAGAAATTAAAATGTGGAAGCGGGTTCGAAACTCGACTAGGAGTGTTTTACCGTGTTTAGATTGGATCAAAATGGCTAAAAAACGGGTTTATGGAGGCTCGCCGGAGATGGAGCTTTTCCGGCCAATCTGGCCGGAACTTCGGTTGCCGGAAACACGGGCAAGGGGGGGGGGTTTGGGTTTGAAATTACAAGTTACACAAACAGCCCCTGAACTTTGTTTTGTTTAACTTAAACTCTTAAAACAAGTTTGAGGATTGACGGTTTTGGCCCAAAGTTAATATATATTTTCTTTAACTAACTTTAATTAACCACGTTGACTCGTAACGAATATATATTTGGCATTTTTATACCTTTAGCTCGCTTTTGAAGTTGGAATGTTATTTTGAGACTTCAATATTCTTTTCTTTCAACTAATCTTTATAACAACTCTTTTATAAGATATTATTTTTGTACCTTTTGGAGATTTAATTATTGTATCTAGTAATTAATTTAGTAAACGTTGGAAAATAATTCGGTCGTTAATATTAATAACGGGAAAATAACGTAAAGCTATAAAGGAACGTTACATTTTCGAGAAAAGGAATACGAATACAATAAAAATAGATAATCTCGGGTTCGAGTCGGGCATTTCGGGTTCGGGTTTGGGGCAGATGTCACAGAGTGTTCGTTCAACATATTAATATAAAATGTATCTTATATAATTATAAGAAGTCAAATAACTAATCCCGTAACGAACGAGCATAATTAATTGGGAAACGCGTAGCAAGCGCGTATTTGATCAGTCACGTCACTCTAATTTCATTTTTAATAAAGAAAATAGCATATAGAAACGATCTGAAATGTCGTGAATGGAATATTAGTTTTGACGGTTATTCGGGATGAGAAACGGTATTAGACGTGGTATTAGAGGCACGTTTATTATTTAAATGAAACCCTAGCTATAAAACACCTCCTCTCATCCCTTTCATCATTTTTTGAAAACCCTAGATGCTCCAAAAACCTCCAAGCCGCCACCATCCATGTGCAGCCACTTTCCGGCCAACTCCGGCGTCCCCACGAGACGTATTATATGTCAAAATCTTCATCTCGACGAGAAGAATCCAACGGTGGTGTCCGTTCCCTCTGAATCACAGCAGATAAAAAGTTATAGGCCTTCAAAGGTTTCGGCTGCTAGGACTTTGAGGTTTGTTACTCGTTTTTGTTGTTGTTAGTGATGGTGGGTTACGATGGATGACGGCGATGGTGATGGACAGTAGAACTAAAGCACGGCAGTAGTGGTTAATGGCGTCGGTGATGGATTCCAGTGACGATGTTCGGTTGTGTTGGATCTTTGGTGGTGTTGTTGCTTGCTAATTGGAGTTGTAAACATAATACAAGTAATTTTTAATCCTAAAATCACTATATAAATTGCAAGTCATGAAACCCTAGTTCATCCAAAGTTGTAAATTGGTGATTGTGTTGTGGAATTGGGTATAGATTCTAGGTTTATTTGGTGCTTTGATGATCAAATGACTAATCGAATCCATGTTAGTTTTGCTAAAAAAATTAGGGTTATAGGATGTTATTGGAACATGAATTTGCATGCATGATTTTGATGAAATATGATAGATTATGTGTTTAGATAATGAATTGGATGAAGATTGATTAATTGGTTTTGAAATTTCATGATCGTTTTGCCGTATTACTAAAAATAGTAACTTTTTCCCTAGGGATCATGTGAAAATTCATGTTGTGGACATCTAAGAGTTGTTATGAAGTTATTAGCATGCTTGTATAATGTGTTAGACGGATTTTGATCAATTGAACGTGGAAACCCGACTTGATTTGGTATGACTTGCTAAATGTGGAAACTTTTTGTCATGAACATTCACTAGGGTGCATGTTTAGTAACTTTGGATATACAAACATGAATAAATTTGCCTATGTAAGATTGTAGGCCGTCTTGTGAAGGGTAAACTAGCTTTTGACATGAAATGGCATTTGAAAGTGTTAGTTGGTTAATAAACTGTTTGCATGGAATTGGTTGTGAAGGAAAAATACAATGTGTGTTATAGTTAATTAGGATGCCATGATGAAAGTGTTGTTATGTTAGGGAAACAAAACATGTGAACAATGTATTGTGCTTTGAAATGACTACGCCTGCTAGTATGTCATACATTGGAAACCGTAAAGTGATAGTGTGTGTTATTGTCTTGTGTAGCATGCTATGGTTATTGTGTAATAGTTGACATGCTTAGGGATGTTTGAGAATCTCTAAGATGTTGAATTGTGCAAACATGTTCTAAAAGTTCGACTTTCCTATAAAGGAAACTTTTATGGAAATAGAAATTTAACTTGCCGAATACTTGTCGTGTGTTGTGGTATGTGAATGAAATATAAAAAAGTACATCAAATGTAACATACTTACACTTAATAAATCACCAACGGATTGTGGGTCAACTCGGGTCAACAGAAGTCAACTTTGGTCAAAGAGTCAAAATTTTCTAATCTCGCACAAACCATATGACTATTTGGATGCATAGGGTTCAATGACTCTATTTGAACACACATTAATAGACCTACTATTATTTAGGTTGTTGTATTACATTGTGTGCTTTTAAACTGAATTGCTGCGCAACCTAAGGTGAGTTCACTAAACCGCACTTTTACTATTCTACCCTTTTATGGGCTGAACACAGACGATTACTTTTACGGATTTACAAATTTTGTATGTCGCATGTCTGGATAGAGCAACTTTTATTTTGTTCATGAAAGACCCCATGGATACCTAGTTGACCGTTAGTATTTGTGAAATAACGGAGAAATTTTGAGTAGTACTACTGGTTTGATAAACCTCACACGGGCTAGTCGCGCTAGCACGACAGAAGGACCTGTCGAACGGGTGTTGAATGACCTAACATACTTATAGTGCATCCTGCTGGGATGTACGAACGGGCAAAATGCACTTAATGTGTACATACGTCTACTTCGGTCAGATACATACGCCTCTAGGACATGTGCTGTAGACTAGCTACCTACAATGACATACTTAATTTATATTTCTGCTTGCAACTGAACTTACTTGATTTTATACTTACTATGTGAACTTACCAACCGTCGTGTTGACACTTGTTAGCCTTTCACTTTTACAGGTCATTGAGGTTCAACGCACTTAGGACATGACATGGAGTCACAACATTGCATTTAAACATTTTCTTGCATTACAAACCATGTTTTGAGTTTAAATGACTTTTTCGACTGTGTTCAAATATTTAAACTGTGCATTTACTTTTGTCGCGTGTTTGCGCATTTAGTTCCATTTAATACTTTGACATTACATTTCAATTACGCTTCCGCAAACTTTTAAACGATAATTCTATATTAAACTTTCTCATTTAATGTGACACGTATATTTTAAATTCATATAGTGTCGTTTGGTGTAACTAATGACTGAGATCCTGGTTCGTCACACACTTAACGGTAAAATGCCGTTAGTGGATTTTGAGGGTGTGACAATATGATTATTAACCTTAGATTAACAAACTAATTTACAAAAAAAACACATGTTAATGTAACCCTGAACATGCAAATTGAAAAGTATAATTAAAGATGTCGCATCATGACTGATTCTTAAATGTATGCATGACTTGAGGTGCAGACTAAAAGCAGGCTTTCAGAATGTTAGTGGCAACCGAAGCGTTGTTTAGAGACCGATTACTTCCTAAACTCCACTTTTTTAGTGGCAAAGCAGAATGATTATTACCTCTATATTTGCAGCATGAAAGACAAATATTGAAAAACTAAATCAGTAGCAGCAAATCAAATGCATAAAGCCAATTGTGTAGGTGGTATTCTTTTTGAGTAATTACCACCCATAAGACTACATTTTAGTATCTATAATCTTTGCTCAAAACAGGTTGATTAAACGATAAATAGGAACCAAACCATTTAAAGTACGTTTACTGCACAACAAAGAAACCTAAAGCCATGAAATTAAACTAAAACTTAATGAAACCTCGGATAATTAAGCACACCAAAATCAACAAGTGAAAATGCGGATTATGCATATATTTGGTGCCTCAGATAGTTAACTCTATTCCATGTTGTATAATTGGGGCGCAATTGTATTGATTATGAAATACTAAGCGAATTAGGAAAAGTTAACAATTATTGCAGAGTCAGTGAAAACTATTATACAAACTATGGAGATATTTCGGCATAGTTAAGGAAAGCAAAAACTATATGATAATCGTAATCCAAATAGGTACAAATCAGAACATATTGGTTAGACATTTTATTAACTAAAATCGCATAGTTAAAATTCATGTACGGGATTCATGCATAAATCATAGAAGGAACTGAACATCATTTAATACAATGCACTCATTTCAAATAAGTCATACCTTAAAATCACTTATCGATTTGAGGAAATCACACACTTGATGAAACCAGTTGAACTTGATCGATTGTTTCAACAGAAATCATATCTGCATAAATATCAAACAAAAATAAATCATCAAAAACAAACAGAAATCAAATCTGCATAAGAATGGAATAAAAGTCTATATACACCTATATAAAGATATGCATATAAACTTTATCCTTCTGTTGGATGAGTTTAAACTACGTACACACACATAAGGATATGCATATATATGTATGCACACATTGCATATATAAGTAAGTTTGTTTGCTTATGCATAAATAACTATTTATGCATTGTATTACATTGTTTTCTCTATTTAATGTTCCACAAAATAAGAGCTTACTTCACAAGTTATAAGACCACTTTAATGAAACATTTCTTTCAGCTTCAAATGCCTAAAAAAAAGCTTTCAACTCTCTCTTTATTAAATATTGGTGTATATATCTATCCTTATAAATCAAAATATATGATACTTATTATTGTTTCGTATATTAAACATACAAAAGGAGAAAAGTCTACTTATATAAAGTTGGTAGCACATAAAGTCTCTAGATAATTAAAATGGCATAAGAATGTAAACTTAATCATCTGAGCGCTTAGTGTAACAAATGAAATTCTTTAAAATCATCAAGGAGATAATTAAGTGATACACTACTACAATATTGCTGCAAAGCAACAAAAACTGTTCAAACAATAGTGAATTACAACAATAACTAATGTAAAACTACATTAAAATCAGCATCACATTAATGTAAAACTGTTCAGACAATAGTGAATTACAACAAAACCTTCCAATTTCCAATTTCCACAATAAACAAATAACTAAAACAAAACCAGCAACTAAACTCATCGCAGTTGCAAAAAAAAGTTTTATCCCCAATTTCAGACAGCACAATCATCGCAAGTAAATCAATTCTTGCAAGAAGTGCCAAGATTCACATTAGCTTAGTAAAAACCCTGCATAAAAAAATACTGATTTCATTGTTTATGTTCAATGTCTCATTATGACCCATTACAAACAAATATAACCTATCTCATACATGAAAGTCATGAATTAAAACCTGAAATATAAAATTTGTAGAAAAACTTTTGGCAAACCACAACGGCAAACATTATTCAACTAACAGACAAACCCGATTTGAGATGACTTAGATCTTTAGGGTTTCAATTGAGGATGCAAAGATTCAAGAAATAACAATTGAGACAAAAATCGTAAGGTGAATGAAATCGTAACGATGAAGAACACCTTATAACCTGGATGAATGGGTGAGGATCGAATTGAGACTTGCATGGATGGCGATCTGGAAGAACCACAGAAGGATAGAAGCGGCAGAGAAAGTGAGAGCAATTTAGGGTTGAAGGGTGAAAAATAATAAAATCGCGAATGCAAAAAGTTTATAAAGGATCGGAGTGTTCTTATCGGGTTTAAAAAACGGATCTCGGGTCAATAGTGGATCCTCAAAAACGCTGAGGGCTCTTGTGGTGTTGACAAGTGGCATGGTGTGGTGTTTTGGCTTAGCCAATTATTAGAAGAGGGGATGTGTTGGGTAGTGAAAATAAGTAATTTTTGAAATATACGCGTTAGCCGGACGGTACGCGTCCGATTATTTAAATTTTTGATTTCGATTAGTTTTAACTTAACTAATATTTCTTTATAAAATTTTGGGTCCATTATATTTTTTATGAACTTTGAATAATATACAGGTTTATCACCAGTGTTCGTTTTAATACTGCACTGCGACACTACATAGTATTTTCTAAACATTTCAAAATGAAGTAAATCACATTACTAGGGCTTTGCTATACTTAATTGAATTATAAAAAATATTTCTAATAGTGCCACGTCATATATTTTAATAATATTAATATGGATAATGACCTGGATTTTTGCCGGGTGTCACAGTTTTCCCCCGTTCTGGAAATTTCGTCACGAAATTTAGGCTTTGATATATTTATCTAGTTAAGATGCGAACAAATGTGGATACTTGCGCTTCATTTGGTCCTGTCGTTCCCAAGTGAACTCTGGACTGCGTTTGAGTTCCATCTAACTTTAACTAGCGTTATTTCATTTCGCCTAAGCTTCTAGACTTTTGAATCCATTATCTCAACGGGTTCTTCAATGAAATGGAGTTTCTTGTCTATACGAATCTCATTCGGCGGAATAACCAGTGTCTCATCTGAGAGACATTTCTTTAAGTTAGACACATGGAATACATCGTGTATTACGCCTAATTCGTTCGGCAATTCAAGTTGATAAGCGACTGGTCCGACTCGAGACAAGATCTCAAATGGTCCAATGTATCGTGGACTTAGCTTCTCATGCTTACCAAATCTTACAACTCCTTTCCATGGCGAGACCTTTAAAAATACTCGTTCACCAACCTGAAATTCTAACGGTTTTCTTCGGTTATCCGTGTAACTTTTTTGTCTATCTCTTGCGGCTTCTAACCGATCCGTATTTGCACTATTTTATCCGTGGTTTCTTGGATAATATGAGGCCCTGTCAATTGTTTCTTGCCTATCTCAGCCTAATATAGCGGTGATCTACATTTTCTACCATACAAGGCTTCAAATGGTGCAGCTTTAATGCTCGTGTGATAACTCTTATTATATGAAAATTTGGCTAGTGGTAAATGAACTTCCCAATTACCACCGAGGTCAATCACACATGCACGTAGTAAATCCTCCAACGTTTGAATGGCCCGTTCGCTTTGACCGTCCGTTTGTGGATGATACGCCGTACTCATATCTAATCGAGTGCCCAAGGCTTTATGTAGCGATTGCCAGACTCGGGATATATAACGTCCATCTCTGTCGGAAATGATCGAGGTCGGCACACAATGTCGTGATACTATTTATTTAATGTAGAGTTTTGCCAACTTTTCAACAGGATCCGATTCCTTTAATGGTAAGAAATGAGCGGACTTAGTTAATCGATCCACAATTAACCATATGGCGTTGTAACCACTAGTCGTTCGAGGTAATTTGGTTACAAAATCCATTGCTATTCCTTCCCATTTCTATTGAGGAATCTCGGGTAGCTGTAGAAGACCCGATGGTTTTTGGTATTCAGCCTTTACCTTGGAACAAGTCATACATTTGCCCACATATGATGCTATTTCGCCTTTCATGTTCGGCCACCAATATAACTCCTTCACGTCATGGTACATCTTGTCTGATCCTGGATGAATTGAGTATCTCGACTGATGAGTTTCATCTAATATTAACTTGCGCAAATCTCCATATTTTGGAACCCATATTCGGTTCGCAAAATGCATCAAGTTATCCGAGTCAGGTGTTAGTTCTTTTACCATTCCTCGTAAGCTTTCACTTTCTAGATTTCCTTCCATTAATGCTTCGAGTTGAGCATCACGTATCTGAGTGATAAGGTTCGAGTGTATGGTTATTTCTAACGCTCGCACTCGCAGAGGTTTCTCTCTTTCTTTTCTACTGAGTGCGTCAGCGACAACATTCGCTTTTCCCGGATGATATCGGATTTCTCAATCATAATCGTTCAATAGTTCAACCCAACGGCGTTGCCGCATATTTAATTCTTTTTGATCAAAAATATACCGAAGACTTTTATGATCAGTGTAAACTATGCATTTGGTACCGTAAAGATAATGTCTCCATATCTTTAAGGCAAAAACTACAGCGCCTAATTCCAAATCATGTGTTGTGTAATTTTTCTCATGCACTTTGAGTTGTCTTGATGCGTATGCGATTACCTTGTCTCTCTACATCAACACGCAACCAAGGCCCAAGCGAGACGCGTCGCAATACACAACAAAATCATCTGTTCCTTCTGGTAATGACAAGATAGGTGCGCTACACAATTTTTTCTTTAATAACTGAAAAGCCATTTCTTGCTTATCGCCCCAATCGTAAACTCTATCCTTATGAGTTAATAACGTTAACGGTTGTGCTAGACTCGAGAAATTTTCAATGAATCTTCTGTAATATCCTGCCAATCCCAGAAATTGTCGCACTTCAGTCGGAGACTTAGGTGCTTCCCAATTTTTTGATTGCTTCTATCTTTGCGGGATCAACGTGTATGCCTTTTTCATTAATGACATGTCCGAAAAAATTAACTTCTCGAATCCAAAATGCACATTTTGAAAACTTTGCGTATAACTTTTCCCTTTTTAATACATCCAATATCAGTCGGAGATGATGTTCATGTTCCCCCTTGGACTGTGAATAGATTAAGATATCATCAATAAACACAATCACAAACTTATCCAAGTAAGGCTTGTAGACTCGATTCATGAGGTCCATAAACATAGCAGGTGCGCTAGTCAAACCAAAAGGCAATACTAGAAACTCATAATGACCATAACGCGTTCTAAATGCCGTCTTAGGAACATCTTCTTCTGCTATTAATAACTGATGGTATCAAGATAGTAGATCGATTTTTGAATAGTAACTAGATCCCTGCAGTTGATCAAACAGGTCATCAATCCTTGGCAATGGATATCGATTCTTAATAGTAAGTTTATTCAACTCTCAGTAATCGATACACATTCTGAATGATCCATCTTTCTTTTTAAGAAATAGAACTGGGCTCCCCATGGAAAAAAACTTGGTCGGATAAACCCTTTTATGTAAAAAATCTTGCAATTGTTTTAACAACTCTTGCATTTCAGAGGGTGCTAATAGATACGACGATCGAGCAATGGGGGCAGCTCCAGGTACCAAATCGATTTGAAATTTGATCTGTCTTTGCGGGGGTAAACCAGGTAAGTCCTCGGGAAACACTTCTGGATAATCTCGTACCACTGGAATGTCTTCAACATTTCTCTCTTCGTTCTTGGAATTAACAGCCTTTACGAGGAAAGATGGATATCCCTCACTTAAATATTTGTAAGCTTTCATTACGTTAACAATTTTTAAGGAAGGTTTTCCTTTATCTCCTTGGATGATTAAAACTTCGTCGTCAGGGATCGGTAAGCGAATGATCTTTTCGAAACATACAACCTCGGCGTGGTTTCGAGAAAGCCAATCCATTCCAATGACAACGTCAAAACTTCTGAGAATAACAGGCAACAAATCGATACTAAAAGGATGATCATTAAGTTGCAAGGTACAACCCTTAATTATATCATTGGATTCTATTTTCTTCCCATTTGCTAATTCAATTATATATTTGTTATTTAATTTGCAAGGTTTCATACCCAATAATGGCTCAAATTCTTTTAACACAAAACTTAAATCAGCACCAGTGTCATATAATACGGAAGCATAATGATTGTTAATAAGAAACGTACCATTAACCACTGATGGTTCCTGGCGTGCATATTTTGCGTTCATCTCAAATGCTTGTCCCCTCGCCTTAGGTCCATTAATTTCAGACAATCTTTCTTGAAATGTCCTTCAACACCACATTCAAAACATGCACGGTCATTCTTTTTCGCTTTCTCAACAGGCTTAGTTTGGCAATTTTGACCCAAATGTCCAAACTTATGACATCATGAGCAGACTCTACATTCACCGTTATGTAGGGATGAGATTTTGGTACCGAGTACCGGTACCGTCCCGGTACCGTACCGACTTAACAATATCGGTACCGGTACCCACTTTTCCTGAAATTCGGTACCGGTACAGGTACTTTACCGGTTAGTACCACGTCGGTACCGGTTAAGTAAAAACTAGTTTTTTTAGTATATTTTAAATAATTTGAGATGTTATGAATGTTGTGTATTGCATGCTTAATGTTATAAAGTGTGTTCTTTACAACTTTGAGTCATTTTATAATATTTTTTAGATTATCAACTTTTTAATTTAATGAAGTTAATATGATTTTTAATTAATTTATACCATATTTTATTTCTTTTTCTTATAATCTAAGTATATTGGAGTATAGTTATATTAATTACTATAAAATTAAACCGAAATAAGCTAATAAATTTTATTAAAAAAGATAAAACATTAAACCGATACTAACGTGGTACCAGTGCCGAAAAACCGGTATCGGTACCGTCCCGCTAAATTCGCTACCGGTACCCACTTTTCCTAAAACTCGGTATCGGTACTAGGCACCGGTACCCGTCCCGATCTCATCCCTACCGTTATGGAAATACCCACACTTATTACATTTCCTCGAAGACCCCTTGTTTCTCTTGGAGTCACTTGAAGTTGAAACATACGCCTTTCTAGACCCTCGGTTGGAATTTTTATTATTGTTCATTAGACTCTTTGAACTTCCTGACCACTTTCTTTTTCCATCATATGAGTTTCTCTCTATTTCAACAGTTTTCTTCTCAATTTCCAACACTCTTTTTGCGGATTCACCCTTTTTAACCAATGTACCACTACGCACCGCATCATCAGTAAGTGAATGTGCTATGGTTATGGCACTCTGAATAGTGGTAGGACTTGATGCTGTAACATTACCTCTTATCTGGGGTGACAGTCCCCATATGTATCTCTCAATCCGAACATATTCAGGGGTAACTATTCGAGGTACCAATCTTGCAAGGTCAATGAACCTAGAAGTGTAGGCTCGGATTTCAGCACCATTTATTGTAAGGTTCCAAAATTCATCTTCAATTTTCCGTAACTCATTTCGTGGGCAATACCTCCGAAGCAACATTTCTTTCAATTTCTCCCAAGTGAGTCCATAAGCGTTTGCATCTCCCAAAATCTAGCGTTGAGAGTTCCACCATGATAACACCACGTCTTGAAAGGAACAAGTCGTGTACTTGACTCTTTGGTTATCAGAACAATTGCTTATGGCAATCACAGATTCCATTTTCTCAATCCATCGGACAATACCTGGTGGCCCTTCTTCATATTTATTAAAAATCAATACTCGCTAATTGATTATTAAATTATAGATATAAAAGAAATTTTACTCAAATTTTCATAATTCATTTATACCTGACGAACTACCCGGGGTTGCATTCGCACCAAAACCATTATTTGCACCAATTCTAGAACCAACTCCCAAACCATTACCCAAACTATTTCCTACACCATTTCCAGAACCATTACTAGAACCTCCACGTCCTCTCCCTTGACCAGCAGCTATATTAGCACCGTGTTGTTCAAGAGCTGTGTTGACATGTTAAGCTATTAATTGAGAAAGCTCTTCTGCTATGGTAGGTATATTAACATCTCCACTTGAAGATGTGGTTCGAGTTCTAGGTGGCATATTTTATTTCTGTCAAATAAAATAGAAATGTGGAGTTTAATATAACGTATATATGCACATGATAATGTTAATGAATAATTTTTGGCGTAATTACACAATCAATGTGGAGTTTAATATAACGTATAATATACACATGAGTTCAGACGTTTTTAGAAGATTTTTAGGTTGAAGAATGTGTAGAACACCTCTCCTTCTTGTGTTCTTAATAATATTTGTTTTAAGTTACTACCCTTGATTTTTCTTGATAATCTTCCTTCAACTCATCTTGCAATGCTTTTATTAATATTGTAATATTGAATAAGTGTAATAGAATGTGATTAAAATGGGGCTTGGTGGCGAAATGAGTACTGTTGCCGTGAGATGGGGGGGATAGGGGTGACGTTTAGGATGTGGTGAGAGAGAAAGATTTAGGTTGTGTGTTGTGTTATTAAGATGATGAGGTGATATGGTGTAAGTATTTGGTGGTGGAGGTAGATTTTATTTAGATTTCCAAACATTGCATACAAATTGCTTTAATTTATGCATCAAATTTTGTTTAGTCATATGCACGACATTGTTTTTGTAGTGAGTTCTTAAATCTTGCCATGGACTTATTTATAATTGCTAGTTAAATTGTTAGTATATTTTTTTTTACTATTTTTAGCATTAGTAATAACTTGTAATAATTATTTTGACTTATATAAATAGTCCATGTATTAGGACATGTGTTGGGTGGTGAAAATAAGTAATTTTCGAAATATACGCGTTAGCCGAACGGTACGCGTCTGATTATTTAAATTTTTGATTTCGATTAGTTTTAACTTAACTAATATTTCTTTATAAACTTTTGGGTCCATTATTTATTTTATGAACTTTTAATAATATAAAGGTTTATCACCAGTGTTCGTTTCAATACTGCACTGCGACACTACATAGTATGTACTAAACATTTCAAAATGAAGTAAATCACATTACTAGGGCTTTGCTATACTAAATTGACTTATAAAAAATATTTCTAATAGTGTCATGTCATATATTTTAATAATATTAATATGGATAATGACCTGGATTTTTGCCGGGTGTCACAGTCGGCGGTGGTTTTGAGGTGGATAATTGAGGTGCAAAATGGTGGTGGATGTGGTTGTGGTAGGTGGTTATAATCTTACAAGTGGTGGTCGTGGAAGATTTATGGCGGTGGTTGTGATTGAGATGTTAGTGAAGATGGTAATGGTGGTCGTGCGTCGCTTGTAGTGTTAATGCAATAAAAAGTTGTGCATGACCTAAATGGACAAAACTACCCTTAAAGTTAACAGCATTCACTAACAAAATGTGGAAAAAGGACTAAAATGGCAATCTTTAACAAACCAAACACCAAAATGGAAAAAAGAACATAAGTACCAAAGTGGTCGAATCGATACAAAGTCAGGGACCAAAATAGAAATTCACATAGGGGAGCTCCAATCCTATTTGTTAAGAAGAAGATGGGTGTGTATCGATTATCGTAAACTCAATAAGCTTACTATAAAGAATCGTTATCCCTTGCCGCGCATGAACTCCAATCCTATTTGAAGATCTCTTCAATGAACTCTAAGGAGCAACTTGTTTCTTAAAAATTGATCTTCGTTCTGGTTACCATCAATTGCGTGTTCACGAAGACGATATACCAAAAACTACCTTTCGCACGCGATACGGCCATTTTGAGATTACGGTCATCCCTCCCATACATACATACATACATGCATACATACATACATGCATACATACATACATGCATACATACATACATGCATACATACATACATGCATACATACATACATACATACATACATACATACATACATACATACATACATACATACATACATACATACATACATACATACATACATACATACATACATACATACATACATACATACATACATACATACATACATACATACATACATACATACATACATACATACATACATACATACATACATACATACATACATACATACATACATACATACATACATACATACATACATACATACATACATACATACATACATACATACATACATACATACATACATACATACATACATACATACATACATACATACATACATACATACATACATACATACATACATACATACATACATACATACATACATACATACATACATACATACATACATACATACATACATACATACATACATA